>OZ024762.1:3743634-3758634 GCA_964016885.1 Eledone cirrhosa
TCAACACTAAAACAGATCTTTATTGAAATTCGACCCCATCACCTTCTCTCATGCCAGACTTAGTGTCGCCATCTGCGAGTAAATTACCATCATCAACACCGCGGTCGTCATTGTCACCACCACCACCACCATCACCATCATCATCATCACCATCATCACCATCATCAACATGGTGATGATGATGGTGATGACGGTGGTGATGATGATGATGGTGATGATAGTGATGGTGATGATGATGATGATGGTCATGGTGGTAATGATGATGATGATGATGGCGATGTTGATAATGATGATGATGATGATGATGATGATGATTATGATGATGATGATGTTGATGATGAGATGATGATGGTGATGATGGTGATGATGATGATGATGGTGATGGTGATGACGATGATGATGATAGTGATGATGATGATGGTGGTGATGATGGTGGTGGTGATGATGATGATGATGATGAGGAATGGTACTCCATGAATAATCTCTGGCTCACTTTCTGAAAAAGATTATGCTTCACTGATCCAATGTCCTTCCTTTAACAGGGTAGAGGGTGGTTTGAAGGAGTGTTGGCTGCTATCACTGTGGTCAGATGCCCTTCCTGATGCCAACCCATACTTTATATATATATATATATATTTATATTTACACAAATACATACATTCACAAACATACACACATATATATTCATGCACACACACATATATACACCCCCAGCCATACATATACACACACACATATATACATACAAACACACACACACACGCACATATATATATATACACCCCACATATATATATACACACACACACATATACATACTCACACATACATTTATACATGCACACACACACATATATATACACCTCACACACACACACACATACATATATATATATACACCACATGCATATATATACACACACACACACATTTCTAGCAGGTCAAGCCAAGCCATGTCTGGCTTAATGTCCATTTTCGTTATAAAAATACAGTCACCATGGCAACTGTATCATTATCAATGAACCATTGATTGATTTGCTGGTTTTGATTCCAAGTTGTGTCCGGGAGACAGTCAAGTGGTAACTAACTTTTTAAAAAAAACCAGCTTCACCTCCGCTCTTGCCATCTCCCTCTTCTTCCTGTAGATCTCCTCCAGTCCACAATGAGATGCCATCTAGTGTGACAGCTTGACCAGCACTGTCTGGCATGCTTTAGTTTTGGCCTCCTAACCCTTCTTCTTTGCCCACTTATTCCCCGAGAAGGTCGTGGTGGCAGAGTCCTCAAACACTCCTTCCAGTGGGTCCAGTCAGAAGCAACCATTTCCAACTGATCCGGCTGGATCCCCAAGCGTGACCAGCCAAGCTTATGGATGTTATTCAACCATCTTGCTTGGGGTTTACCCCTGGGTTTCCTGCCGGTCGGTTTTGTCCATCAATTCTTTCCAGGGATTGTTCTAACCACATACCCACAACTCTGATCCTATGGGCGTCCTCACCCCACAGCTAAAATTAAAAGTCTGTCTCGAGTCCAGAGTTCCATCAGGCCGGTGCTTTCCCGTTTTCCATGATGTTAAGTGGTGATCATCTACCATAGAAACTACTGGTCACACTGCCTAATCTCACTGCAACCATCTTTCAAAGGACACATCGAATTCTAACAATGCTATTAACCCCACCACTACCAGGTGGAATACGATATAAATATATATATATTTGTATGTATATATGGTATATAGCGAGGAGGCATGTGGCCTAGTGGTAAGGGTGTTGGACTTACGATCATAATGTTGTGTTTGATTCCTGGGTTGCGTGTTGTGTTCTTGAGCAAAACACTTCATTTCACGTTGCTCCAGTATACTCAGCTGAAAATAAGTACCAGCAATAGCTTGGGGTTTAACCCTGTGATGGACTTGTGTCCTGTCCAGAGGGGGTCTTGTACTCTGTCACTTCACGCCATGAAACCAGGATAAGCACCAGCCAAATGAGCCTTCTGTGGTATACATAGAGTCTCTGGCTGAGACCATTAATCATGGGAATACTCAATACATGGGGAGATGCAGAGTGGGTTTAGAGAAACATTTCTCTCTCTATATATATAAATCAGCCAGTATGTAAAATTAGAATTTTATTATTAATGTTCGATATAAACCATATGTACATATGTGTGTATGTATGTATATATATGTCTGTACATGTGTATACAGACAGTCAGTATGTATATATGTATATAAATATATTTACACTGATCCTGGTTATCATCGCTTTTATTTTTTTCCAGTATCATTTCTTTTGATTTCTATTAATTCCCCAAGGAATATTTTGACTGATTTGGTTAAATCTTTTTTTTATTTTTCTTTCTCTAAGGTTTAAGATGTACTACCGTTTACCCCTATTTTATTATTTCTTTGTGTGTGCCTCCCAAAATTCTTATATGGGCCCTGTTTGAGAAGCATTGTTTTACAAGGGTGAGTTGAAACGTTTATAGGTCAACTATTTAGGAAAGATACTAGAGCTGTGAAATCTTACATGCATTAATTTCAACTCTTCTTACTAATAACTGCATTGTTTCTTTTCAGGGACTATGTTGAAAAATAAACCTCATTTGGTCATTCCATGAGAGTATCTTGTTATAGGCTGAGTATGAAGGATTGATGCTAGAGCTGTGAAATCTTGCAGGCAGTAATTTCAACTCTCTTTATTAATAACAGCATTGTTTCTTTCCAGGGACTATGTTGAAAAATAAACCTCATTTGGTCATTCCATGAGAGTATCTTGGTCAGCCTATGAATTTTTCAGTCGTCCCTTGTACATAAATAGAAGATAAGATGTAACTCTCCCACAAAATATCCTCATGTAGCAGGAAGTTTCAAGAAATAACCATGTAGCAGTTTGACATCCTGAAACATATACACCAGGTCCGAACACAAAGGAACCAAACTCCCACTGTCACTGCCTCCGTCACTCTCTCCATCTCTTACATATACACCAGGTCCGAACACAAAGGAACCAAACTCCCACTGTCACTGCCTCCGTCACTCTCTCCATCTCTTACATATACACCAGGTCCGAACACAAAGGAACCAAACTCCCACTGTCACTCTCCCCATCTCTCACATATACACCAGGTCCGAACACAAAGGAACCAAACTCCCACTGTCACTGCCTTCATCTCTCACTATTATGAGTAAATAGAGGCTCACACAGTGGCCGCCCCAGCAGACAATGGAGAAGGCATTTCCCCAGAGGTTGATGAGGGAGATGCGTTGGAAGAGCCATTCCAGCTCGCAAGGATCACACCTATGGGTAGCCAACTCTATGCCGATGGTGGTGAGTAGGGAGGTGGTCCTAGGGCCAAGGACACCAGAAGTCTCCACTGCCACAGGTAGCAAACTCTGCCGATGGTGGTGAATAGGGAGGTGGTCCTATGGCCAAGGACACCAGAAGTCTCCACTGCCACAGGTAGCAAACTCTGCCGATGGTGAATAGGGAGGTGGTCCTATGGCCAAGGACACCAGAAGTCGCCACTGTTACGGACTTGACCGCAAACCTGTCAGAGAGCGACCAATATTTGGAGAGTTTATCTTCCTCGGGCCAAATTGCAGCAGAGCCTGGGTTAGTCACAGACTGTATCAAGTTTCCACTGGAGAATGTGTCGCTGCATGGGCATCCCAGATGAGTGCTTTACCACCACGGAACGGGAAGATGGTCATACTGTCTGGCCTTTGGCTGTCCTATTGGTCCAGCCCTGCTGGCTCAAGCTGGGAGGGAAAGCCTGCAGCATCCAAGCCATGCTTTATGACCTCATTGAGAATAGTATGGCGTGGAAGGTGGCCGGCACTGTAGTGGCAGAACAGTGGGTGGTGGCCAAGAGTCTACGATGGATAAACAATATCGAAATAGAACTAAAACCAACTCTAAACATCCAACAATGATTTAGCAAAAAATATCTTTTTAAAAAAATGGCTTTATTTATCTCAAATGTTTATATTTTTACTACTGGACAGAATGTTATGAAACTTTACAGTATTAGAATAAAAACTTTAATTTTTAATGTGATGCAGCCATAGTTTTTTTTTTTTACTGTTCAAAAATGTTTTGTTAATTCAAATGTTTATTGTATCTTAACTAGTGGACAGATTGTTGTGAAAATTTGCAATATTAGAGTAAAGACTAACTCTTTAGCATTTACACCGGCCGTATCCGGCCAGAATTTCCTCACCTCTTTCTGTTCAAACTGGCCTCTTGTACCTGCATTAAGGTACTGTTCTCAAAATAAATAATATTGAATCTCGTAGATTCGATATTATGTGAAATAATTATGTAAGATAAAGCCTTTACCACAAAAATACAATAGTAAATATAGAGTAATAAAAGGGTTAATGTCCAAAGTGCTGGTTTGTACTTTTCAAGAATGTCTGGCTAATGTGGTTTCTTGTTGATTGTTAAATCAAATTTACAGTGTTATCTCTTAACATCCTGTACTGATATAACAGAAAATATCTAAAAACAAGTCTGTTAATTCAAATGTTTATAGTATCTTTACTAGTAGACAGATTGTTGTGAAAAATTGCAGTAATAGAGTAAAGACATCACTTTTTAATGTCATGCAGTCATAGTTTTGTTTTGTACTTTTCCAGAATGTCTTGCTAATGTGGTTTCTTGTTTGTTCATTCAAATGATTATAATATCTTTACTAGTAGAAAGATCATTTTGAACATTTGCAGTATTAGAGTAAAGATATCATTTTTTAATGTGATTCAGTCATGGTTTCGTTTTGTACTTTTCAAGAATCTCTTGCTAATGTGGTTTCTTCATTCAAATGTTTATAGTATCTTTATTTGTGGACAGATCGTTGTGAAAATATGCAGTAAACTATAGTTGTTTCTACTTTTGGCACAAGACCAGCAATTACCCAGTGTATTACTGGTACTTTATTTTATCAACCTCGTAAGGATGAAAGGCAAAGTTAACCTCAACAGGATTTGAACTCAGACCATAAAGGGACGTAACTATGCTGGAAAGCATGGCGTCCGACCCTCTACCGATACTGCCAATTCACCGTAAAGACTAATTGTTAATGTGACGTAGTCAGAGTATTGATTTTGTATTATTTCAGAATGTCTTGCTAATGTGGTTTCATGTAGTACAGGACATTAAGCATTAAGACAGCCTGCTTTACATTAACAGTTGACTATAGTTCCAGAAACAGAAATGCCCTCATGCAGTGAGACAATTTGGTAAACTGTAGTCACAGAACAGATGTTTCTACTAAGCAGATTATTCATCGGCACACCGAACTAAACCAAATCTTGTCTCTCATCGAAATTATAAATTTGTTCAATATTTTTTTTTTTATTGCAGTTTCTTTAATGTCACACAGTAAAGGTCTAGAAAGTACACCACCACATCCCATATACATACATATTTTTTATGGAACGGATTGTGAGAAACAGTAAAAAAATAGGTCCTATACATCATTTGAAGAGGCATCAGATTGAATTGTTACAAGCATCTATTGAGCAGGACTATCTCTCCAAGCTACTAATATATACACCAAGTTGATTGCTGCTGCCACTGCCGCTGCCGAAAATGTGATACATACATATCAGGCATATATATGTTTATATATATATATATATAAAATTATATATATACATACATGTATATATAAATATATATAAAATTATATATATACATACATAAAATGATATATATATATAATTATATATATATAAAATTATATATATACATACATAAAATTATATATATATATAATTATATATATATAAAATTATATATATACATACATATATATATATATAAATATATATATATAATTATATATATATATAATTATATATATATAAATTATATATATATAAAATTATATATATACATACATATATATATATATAAATATATATATATAATTATATATATATAAAATTATATATATATAATTATATAACTATATATATATACATATACACGCACACATATATATAAACAATTATAGTATTAATCTGAGCACCATCCTAGCCAACTAAACTGTCGACAAGGAAGAAAGTAAACATGTAAATAGCGAAATCTTCTGCAATTGATGTTGTGTAGGCAATTACACGTTGGTAAGCGTCAATGATACTGCGATCGACACCACACAGGGCAAGTCCACTGTCAATTAGAGATCCTCGCTTGGGTAGAACAACAGCCTAAAGACAAAAGAAATTATTTTTAAAATAGACAGTTTGGAAGCCTCTACAATGGGGATGGGTAAATCTTCTGACAATGAAATCCAGTGGCAAAAGGAGAAGGAAAACAAAGGTAAATAAACGTAAAAGGCGTAAGGAGAAAAGAGGAAAAAGAAGAGGAAGCAGAAGAGGAAGAATGCCAGAGTGTGTGTACCTTAAAAGATTTATTAGTCCCTATATTTCGGACTCGCATTCATCAACCGGGGGGGGGTTCCGAAGGGAAAATAAAAACGTCACTGAACATTGCTGGTTATGATTCTGTTATAATTGAAAGTTGTTCGTTGGACTCGTGCATGCGTGGCTGTACGTTCTGTTTAAAATTTATATATACAGTGTACCCTCGGCCTTCGCAGTTCAGCATTCGCGGTCCCGGTTATTCACTGAATTTCCCTTAGAAGCTAACTTATAATTGTTTGTGGAAACCACCGTATGTTCGTGGCATCGTAAATATCCTCCTCCATTTTTTTAATGGCTTTTTTCGTGGCAATATATATTTTTTTAATGCTAAATTACTAATAACAAAAACCGTATTTGCCGGTCTATTGGACACCACCCCTTTTTTAATATAAAACAATTTTAAACAATATATTGAGATATATCGAGAGACTAACCAGGCTTTAACATAAATATACATATATAACAAATATAATTTACGGTGTTAAATAAAAACATTACTCACGTAACGATTGAGTTATATTGAAATGGCTGTACATCTAAATATGGATGGTCATATTTGGAAGTACGCTCAGGCTATACTGACATACACCCATACACACACAGCGATGCCTTCATTGACACACACACTCTCAGGCTATACTGATATACACCCATACACACACAGCGATGCCTATATTTACACACACACTCTCTCAGGCTATACTGACATACACCCATACACACACACATACAGCGATGCCTATATTTACACACACTCTCTCTCAGGCTATACTGACATACACCCATACACACACACAGCGATGCCTATATTTACACACACGCACACAGTCATGCCTGTATTGACATATGAAGGCGCTTCAAAGAGTTGGAAAAAGTACGTCACTAGAAATCATATAAAAGGATTTTGATCTCAATACACCTGTATGTTCTCGTACTAACATGTCATAACATGTTCTAACATGAACCCTTAAATGTATGTTGCAATGCAGCGCCGCCAGTTGGAAGTCAGCACCCACTTGAGCAACATGGCCCCCTGGCCTCCATCAAAACATCAAATTCATGGTGAAGCTAGGGTGCAATAGCAGCCAAATCATTGACGCTCTGGGGCAGGTTTATGGGGACAATGCCCCAAAGAAATCAACACCCTACAAATGGATAAGTCGTGTTAGAAGTGGAAGAGATGAGGTTGAAGATGATCCCCAGTTGAAGATGTAAAAAAAGCTGCTTTGACATGGTTTAAATCACATGGCCCTCAGTTTTACACAGATGGATTTAAAGGCTGGTATCAATGTTTGTAGAAGTGTATTGACCTAGATGGAGCATATGTTAAAAAATAAACATCATAACTTAAACTGTTTTTTCCATGAACATTTTGAAGACCCCCCTCATACACCCATACACATACACAGCCATTCCTATATTTACACACACACACACACAGTCATGTATAAACAACACTGTCACACACACGCAGTCATGTATAAACATCACACACACACACAGTCATACCTGCATTAACACCATTACATACACACACACAGTATAATACTGGTGAATAAAAGAGAAAAGCTTACCTTACAGAATCTCGGCAGAAATGTGTAGAATCCTAATTGTAGCAGAGTGAATGGTACAATAATTGACTGGAAGAGAGAGACCAATAACAGATATACAATACTTTATATAAACAAACCAATCACAAATGGATTTAGACATTTTGAAGGTCTTAACCCTTTAGCATTTAAACTGGCTGCTCTTGTAGATTCAATATTATGTGAGATAATTATGTGAAGTAAAGCTTTTACCGTGAAAATACAATAGTAAATGTAAAGTAATGTAAATACTTAAGGGTTAAACCACTTATAGGATTATGTTTCCTACATATAAAGTGAAGGTGTGTGGTCTAGTGCTAAGGCTCACAGATTTGGTGGCCGAACCTCAGGGAAACATTGATGCACAAACAGTCGCAGTCCAGCTGAATGCCAATTGAGAGTGATAGGAGTGCATTAAGTCAGGCACTGCTGTGGGGTTGGAAGGTGCATGACCTAGTGATAAGGCTGTTGGATTTATCATCATAATGTTGTGAGTTCAATTCCTAGACTGAGTTGTGGCTTGTGTTCTTGAGTAAAACACTTCATTTTATGTTGCTCCAGTATACTCAGAAAAAACGAGTACCAGCAATAGCTGGGGATTTAACCCTCCGATGGACTGGCGTCCCGACCAGGGGGGGAGTCTTGTACTCTCAGTTGCTTCACACCATAGAAACTGGGATAAGCACTGGTCTAATAAGCCTCTGAGCTTGAGACATACTTTAGATATATATACAAAGTAAAGACACCTTTCGGTCTTGAATGACTTGGGATTTGCTCCTAGAAAGTTCCCCTCTGAGGCACAAGTCTGGGCAAGGTGTTTTTGTGGAAAACCAGCATTGACCCATACATACCAGTTTCCCCTCTCCATGCCACCGATGTTGTCCAAGGGAAAGGCAATGGTCGATGCAGCTTGGCACCAGTGACATCACAACTGAATGAACTGGAGCAACATGAAATAATGTGTCTTACTCAACGATACAATACATCACTTAGCCCACATATATAAAGGCTGTGACTTAAATACCACAAAGTATTATTTTCTGACACTGTAAAATGGTTGTGATGGTGACACAACAAAAAGCACATAGCCCACACTGTAAAGTGGCTGTGATGGTGATACGGCAAAAAGCACACAGCCCACACTGTAAAGAGGTTGTATAGTTATGACAAAAAGCACCCAGTCCACACTGTAAAGTGGTTGTGTAGGAGTCACAACAAAAAGCACACAATCCACACTGTAAAGTGGTCATGTAGGTGTCACAACAAAAAGCACCCTGTACTCACTGTAAATGAGGTTGGCACTAGGAAGGGCATCCAGCTGTAGAAACCAAGCCAGAATCAGTTCTGTATGAGCAAAACATGGTCACCTGACCTGGCATTGCTCAGAACAAGAAAACTCAACTAACACATGCTAGGAGAAATGGACGTTAAACGGAGATGATGATGATGATGATGACTCTAACATCTCTGCCAATCCATTGCCCCTATCAGAAATATAGTAAAATAAAAAGGGTTTAAATGATTCACTCACCTCAGCAAAGAGTAAACTCCAGGAAGAGTTGAGTATCTTGCGTGTGATGAAAGCAAGTATCATACAACTAATCAGACGGGCTAAGTCGAAATGGAGCAAAGATAACGTCACTTTTGAGGGGTTTCCGGCTGGGACACGACTGCTGCCATATGCTGAGGAGGAGGATGACGATGGAGTAGTTGAAGACGGTGAAGATATTACCTTGGGAGAGCTGGTTGTTGAACCAGTAGATGTGATTCCAGGAAATTTACTCTCAGCGAATGCATCATTAGTTTTTACGGTTTTGTAGGTGTAGGTTTTCTCTGTTTTAGGTAAGGTTGCTTCGGGAGTGATTTCTTTCGAAACTGATCGGGAACTGGTTCCTTCCGTACGGTGCTTCAGGCCTGAACCAAGGTCATCAACAGAATAACTTTCCGAAGGACTTAAATCACAGTAATCTTCTGTCGGTAGAGTATTCTCACTCAGTTCAGTGGGGTCCGACTTGCTTTCAGAATCTCCTGTTAAGAAAATAGTATTAGATTATTACAAGGTAAAATAATGGTTTCTTATTTAGGAACAAGGCCAACAATTTGGGTGGAAGAGGGAAAGTTGATTAAATCAACTCCAGTGCGTTACTGGTACTTTATTTTATCAACCCCATAAAGATGAAAGGTAAAACTATCCACGGTGGAATTTAATGATTTCTAGTATAGGCACAAGGCCATCAATTTTTTGGGGAAGGGGAAAGTCAATTATATCAACCCCAGGACGTTACTGGTACTATATTTTAACAACTCCCAGAGGAGAAAAAAGAAAGTTGACTTCAGTGGGATTTGAACTCAGATGTAAAGAACAGGAACAAATACTATAAAGCAGTGGTCTCCAACCTTTATTATACCATGGACCGGCTTCATGTCGGACAATCTTTCCATGGACTGGTAGTTGCATATGTGTTATTTAAGTGCATTTCGATAAAGAGAGCAATTTATTAAAGTAGATGAATATTAAATATTTAAACAAATCTTTTAAAATTAAAGTCCAATATTCAATTGATCTATTATATAATTTTAAATAAGTTAATTATTTCTTTGCGGCTTGGTGGAGACCTCTACTGTAAAGCATTTTCTCCATCACTCTGTCAAGGATTTATTTATTCATTTTGATTTTCCTAATGATTTCTCACACTAACCCAATGTCATATATATATATATGTGTGTGTGTGTAAGATAGAACTTCAGGTGGTTATTTGGCAGAGTCGTTAGAATGTTGGGTAGAATGCTTTGTGGTTTTCAAATCTCGCCACGGTCAACTTTGCTTGTCACTCATTCGAGGTCCGTAAAAGAGTTCCAGTCTTCTTCCTCTATATCTCTTTCCCACTTCCTCTCTCTCGCTTTCTCTATACTCCTCTGGAAGAAATCGGCTCTATTAAGACTTGGAGAGGGATGAGCTCAGCCAGGTTAAAATAAGGCCCTAGATGCGCCATATGTTAATACAGCATCTCGACTACTCCCTCAGGAGTTACGGGACAATTCATGCGTGAGAGAACTGGGGATCTTATTATTAAAACACCAAGGTCAAATATATATATGTATGATACAAATGGGGCCCTTATCATTAAAACCAGGGTCAAATATATATATATATATAATAGAACATGCTGTAAAGTGGTTGGTGATTGGAAGGGCATCCATAGAAAGCTCACCAAACAAAGGGTTTGGAGGACCTTCAGTTGTGTCAAAGACATGACAACATCTCCTGTGTACTCAGTAGAACATGAGAGCGTACATAAGCGAGACAGATCCCTAACCTATCTGGGAGATCAGTAGCCACTGCTTCAGTATTGACTTGGTCTATGTAGACCTGTCCAGCCCTTCTTAGCAGGGAAAACAGACATTAAAATGATGATGATGATGGGGCCCTTATTTTTATAATACTCCCAAAAGCCTCCTAAAAGATTCAAGCTTATATGAAGCTGACTAATGTGTGAGATGTATTGACAATATATATATGTGAAGGTGCGTGGCTCAGTGGTTTGGGTAATCAGTTCACAGTCATAATGTCATGAATTTGATTTCTGGACTGGATGGTGTGTTGTGTCCTTGAGCAAGACACTTTATTTCACATTGCTCTAGTCCACTCAGCTAGCAAAAATGAGTTGTACCTGTAATTCAAAGGTACCAGCCTTGTCATATATTCTGTCACACTGAATCTCCCTGAGAAATACATTAAGGCTGCATGTGCCTGTGGAATGCCCAGCCACATAGACATTAATTTCTCAAGCAGTTCCGTTGATTGAATCAACTGGATCAGTTGTAATTAGAAACAAGGGATGCAGGGCAGGGATCTATAAATGTTGAATCTAAAGTCTGTCTTAAGCCAGAAGGATTGTTAGGACGGTGCTTATCCTGATTTCATGGTGTGAAGTGACTCAGAGTATAAAACTCCCCCCGGACAGGACACCAGTCCATCACACTACTAAAGTCTGTCCCAAGCCAGAGGTTCACCAAGCTGGTGCTTATCCCAGTTTCCATAGTGTTAAGTGACTGATATTACAAGACTTCCCCCTGGACAGGAAGCCAGTCCATCACAGGGTTAAACCCCCAGCTATTGCTGGTACTAATTTTCAGTTAAGTATACTGGAGCAATGTGAAATGAAATGTTTTGCTCAAGAACACAACAAGCAACCAAGCCCAGGAATCAAACCCACGGTATTATGATTGTAAGTCCAACACCCTTACCACCAGGCTACGCGCCTCTGCTTATAAATGTTGAGGAAAATGTAAATCTTCTGAAATAATCTTCCTGCTTCAATTATATTTAGAAGGACGAAGGAGAAAACTGTGAAATTTGAAGGTGGAATGCAACCAGCAACACTATATAAAGTAAGAGTTTCGTCAGGTACTGTTTCACTGTTAGATCTCAGATCTCATTCCCTTACCGAGTGGGGGAGGAACTCATCAAATCGAACTAAGGAAACAATGTTTCCGTTGGTGATACTATCTACTAGTTGCAACTCCTCGGGGACATAGAATGGAATTTCTACCTAATCCTTTTCTACATACTGAGCTTGGCCATTTTCTAGAGGGCACCTGTGCCCTATTTTCCTTTCTACATACTAGAACTTTAGTCTTAGACAAGTTAACTTTAAGGCCTTTTGATTCTAGGCCATGCTTCCATGTTTGGAATTTCTTCTCTAGTTCAGCCATAGATTCAGCTATGAGTGTTAGATCATCTGCATATAGAAGTTCCCATGGGCAGCCAGTCAAACTCCTCTGTTATAGCCTGAAGGGCAATAATAAACACTGACTTTTACGTTAAATTCTCCACTATATTCGTTGTTAATTCTAACCTTACTGACTGTATCTTTATACATGGCTTTAATATATATATATATATATAGATCGTGTAGGTGTCATGACAAAAAACACACAGTCCACGCTGTAATGTGGCCGTGTAGGTAACATGGTAAAAAGTTCCCAGTTCCACACTGTAAATGTGGTTGGTGTTAGGAAGGGCATCCAGTTGTAGAAAACTTGCCAGATAGTCCTATATGAGCGAGACACGGTCACCCGACCAACCTTGCCTCAAGTGGGACAACTCCCGTCTAACCCATGCTAGCATGGAAGATGGACGTTAAACGATGATGATGATGATAATCATCATCATCATTTTACGTCCGCTTTTCCCTGCTTATACACACACACACACACACACATATACAACAGGCTTCTGCACAGTTTTTGTCAACCAAAATACAGTATAAGTCACATGCGTAAGGGGCCACACTATGGGCTGGATCAAAGCAATCTCCTTAACCACAAACCCAGACTTATAACTATGCTAACAGTGCTGCGTCTAAATTCTAAAAAACAAAACAACTACTGGAAGTGATGATGGCAGAGGTGGTACCACCAGAGGCATAACCTGGGCTTGGCAAACATAGCCCTTGCCATGGGTGTCACTTAGACTAGGAGCACTTTCTATTAAAGTCAGATAAGCTATCGTCGGAGCATGGAAAAAAAAAAAAAAAAAAAACTAGCAGTAATTTGATATTCTCTGCCATAGGGTTTCATTCGGTCTATTAAGCAGCCATCAAAAAACTTGACCTCTAAACGACAGGGCAAGGCTGGCATCAGTGGTCTGGAGAGGCTGGGCAACTTGAGGTTAAATGAGATAAGTTTTTCTCTAAGTTTGCTTTCTCGGAAGATGAGGACATACTTCGAGTTGCTGAAGCAGTAAAGAGATGTAGCGTTTAGCCAAACACTCCAACCCAGTCGACATGGTTGGCAGGGACTATGTGAGGGTGGGGTGTCCAGCTGGTACTTTGTTCCGGGGCCCAAGAGCTAAGAAGGCCCCCACAGCAACGATGCAACATCCATTTTGAGAAAAATCTTTGCTTGCTTCGGGCCTCAAAGAAGTCCTGTACTGCCATGCAAAATTTCTCTTGGAGACCCCGAGTGGTTGGACTACTTCGATAAAAGTTAGTTCATGCATCTGGCCGCCAGTTTACTACTGCATTCACGCAAACCAACATAACACACAATTCACTCGGTTATTTGTTGTGTTCCTGTCTTATCGACAATAGCTTCGAAGTAAGCTATTTTCTTAATAACAATTCTTTATGTAGAGACTATGATTTACTTGTTCATTCCTCGTTATCTTCTCTACAGTGTTTATATATGGCACAATTTTTACCTGATGCATAATCACCCAGTAAGCCAACAACAACCACTATTACTACAACCTGTCACGCTCAAATGAACAACAACCATCACCACTACTACAACGTCTGTCACACCGCTCAAATGAACAACAACTACTACTACTACAACAACAACTACTACTACAACCTGTCACGCTCAAATGAACAACAACCACTACTACTACAACCCGTCATGTTCAAATGAACAACAACCACCACCACCACCACTACAACGCCTGTCACGCCGCTCAAATGAACAGCACCAATCAATACTACAACGTCTGTCACGCTGAAATGAATAACCTCTGCCACGCTGAACAATAACTAACACAAACCAATTCACCCATCGCTACATTCATTGCTAAACAATTCAACTTCGCCACCATCCACTACACTATATTTTCCTTTCCGCTACAAAACTTCTTCAGCTGTATGATGTCTTTGATTATCATGAGTGAGAAGAAGTACTATGGAGGCTGGATCATTAAACCAATTATATAAATTATTAGGTCCATAGATAAAAAATACAGTACTGGGCAGGGGCGCAGTTTCACTGCTTGCCGTAGGCACTATTTTCCTTAGTCACACGTCTGGGTACCATTACCATCGAAGACACATCAAACATGAGCAACTTCACTCTTTCGTCTATAGTAACGAAAACATTCAATTCAGGCCAGCTTCTACAGAACACTTTTTACAAAGAAACGATAAAACTGACTCTAGTTCTACGATAGAAATCTGTTTTAAAATGTTTATATTTACCTTCCATCTTAAT
>OZ024762.1:3761134-3821134 GCA_964016885.1 Eledone cirrhosa
TAAATAAAGTGACAACACGATGAAACCTTGTGAATGACCAAAGCTGTAATAATTAATTGTTTCTACTTTAGGCACAAGGCCAGCAATTACCCAGTGCATTACTGGTACTTTATTTTATCGACCCCATAAGGATGAAAGGTAAAGTCAACCTCGGCGGGATTTGAACTCAGATCGTAAAGGGACGTAACTATGCTGGAAAGCATGGCGTCCGACCCTCTACCGATACTGCCAATCCACATAATTAATGTAATTCTGATGATGTGTAATTTCAGGAGAATAATTCAACTCGTTAGACTTAAATAGTCTTGTATTTATTTGAATTTAAAAAAAGTTAGAGTAAAACTAATCCTAAATTCTATTCATTTATGTGTGTAAGTTTGATTTCTTATGTATATCTTGTTCTTCGATTTTAGTTGCGTCTTTTCAATGATTGAAGAAGACAAAAAGAGATAGAAGAGAAGGAGAAATAGAGAGAGAAGAGAGATACATATAGAGAAGGAAGAGGAGAGAGATACATAGGAAGATAGAGCAAAAGAAAGAGAGAGATCAGATAGAAATACACTGAAAGAAAAAGATAGGAGAGAGAAAGAAAGCAAAAGGAAGAGAAAGACAGTGAAAGAAAGAGGAGAGATAAAAGTTTTTCGTAGAAAGATACGAAACTATGAGATGATACTGAGTTATTATCCCTTGATGGCCGATGGCGTCCTGTCACAAAACGGCTGATACCAAAACCAGCGCTCCCAGAGATGAAAGCCGTTTCTTCGCTCTCCACTGGTCAGATAGTCGAGAAACTTATAGGTAGTGAAACAGCAAACTTTCTAATTCATTCTTATCAACTTTTAACTTCCATCATTGAAATACATTAAAAGAAAAAAAAAACGCCTCGTTTCTATGGGTTGAAGAAGAGAAAGTTGACAAGTTGTAGAATGGCAAGAACTCAAATATCTACAACTGCTGCTTCACAGTTTTATATTATACAATCAACGCTAACAACAAAGAATTTAAAGTAATCAACCACTTTCGCCCTGATTTCCCCCCTTTTTTTCCCAAAGAAAACCATTGATGATTGTGAATGAATGTACGATTGTATGTGTCAGACAATCAATGATTTTTTTACACACATTCCTTGTGTAACTTTCCTTTCTCCGGCCAATTTCTCTTCGGCTGAGAGCAAGACGTGGTGTAAATTTTATTTTCTTATTATTATTTAAAATTGTTTTTTTCAAACAACAGCAAAACAGATCTCTTTCGCTCTGTCTCTAACATCAAAAGCTTACTTTATTTACACGAGTATGTGAGGTGTTAATATCAGTCTAACATTTCTACTACTCGATCTCTTTCTCGATTTAAACCAACAAACCCCTAGCCTCACCACAAAAGCTTCAAGACAACAAACAACACATATATATATATATGTACGACACACACTTTAAAAGAACAACAAGAAAAGTGGCTGATTTCCTACAGACTAAGGAGTAACCGACCGAAACAAAACATAAAAGAGAAATCTAAGAATTTCGTGTTTGTGTGTGTAGGTTAGTTTGTCGTCATCTTGGCCATTCCTATATTTGTCTTTCCTACATGTGTTTGAGAGCTCAGCGTGGCATACCACTGAAACATGACAGTCTCAACAGGAAGTAGTACCTCGACCATATCTCTACCAACCACGAATTTTGGTATTGCATGGAAAACATTTGTTGCAGGAGGTAAGCAGGATATTATTTATTTGTTCTCTCTCTCTCTCTCTCTCTCATCAGACCATAAATGTTTAGAAAGTCTACTTTTAATAAATATTAAATGAGAGCTTCTATTCTCTTTCTTTCTTCTTCTCCTTCCTTCCTTCAATAATTTGTTTGACTCCCCTGATTCCCACTCATAATACGAGGGTAGGCTGAAAAGTTCATAGGCTGACGATGATGACGGAGTGATGTTAGGGCTGTTAAATCTTCCTTTCTTTCTCTCAGGCGGTGGTGGGATATCAATGACAATAGAACTCTAATGAAGAAAACAAAAATATCACCGGATTAATTGTGTATATATTATGTACGTACACGTTAGGGTTCGGTTTGGGGGGGGGGGGGGGCTGGTATTGGAGTTAGGTTTAGAGTTCCCTCGTCTGCTCCTGTGTATGAGTGTGTGTCTGAATGGCTAAGAAGTTCGCTTCGCCATCATTAGGTTTCGATCTTATAGTGTTTCGATTCTATATTGGACAAATATCATTTTAGTTATAGTCTCGGGTCGACGACCGATCATGCCCTGTCAGTAAAAGTGTGTAGACGGAAACTGGAGGTCTGTCGGATGAGCTGGACTGTATCTGTAATTCAAAGTCCAGCCAGTCACACACAATTACATTAAATGTACACGTGTCTGTGGAATGCACAGTCACTTGTACGTTTATTACTTGAGTAGGCTGTTTTCCATTTATCAGTTTATAATTTTTTTTTAATTATACATATTTACTTTTACTTATTTAAATATGGAATGTTACGCGATGCCCCCTCCCCTCCCCACAGCCCCGGCGGACAGGATGGAGAAGGCGTTTCCCCGAAGGACGGCAAGGGAGACGTGCTGGAAAAGTCACTCCAACTCGCGGGGTTCACACCTGCGGCTGGCCAGCTCAGCGCCTATGGTGGTGAGTAGGGAGGTAGCCCTAAGGCCGAGGACACCAGAATTCTCCACTGCCAGAGGTACAACCGCAACATCACTCCTTCATAGTCAGCCTATGGACCAAGATACTCATGGAATGACCAAATGAGGTTTAATTTCCAACATAGTCACTGGAAAGAAACAATGCAATTAATAAGTAAAGTTGAAATTAATGCATGCAAGATTTCACTGCTCTAACATCAACATGTTTTCCATTGGTTGAACAACTGGAAGACTCATCGTCGAAACCAACGGAGGTTCATTCCATATACAAGGGTCTGCAGAAAAGTTCGTAGGCTGACCACGACACTCATGAAATGACCAAATGAGGTTTATTTTTCAACATACTACATGGAAAGAAACAATTCAGTTATTAATAAGTAGAATTGAAATTAACGCATGCAAGATTTCAAAGCTCTAGCATCACTCCTTCATAGGTTGACCAAGATAAATGAGGTTTATTTTTCAACATAGTCCCTGGAAAGCAACAATGCAGTTATTGATAAGTAGAGTTGAAATTAAATGCATACAAGATTTCACAGCTCGTGTGTCACTCCTTCATAGTCAGCCTATGGCCAAGATACACTCATGGAGTTGAAATTAATGCATGCAAGATTTCACTGCTCTAACATCAATCCTTCATAGTCAGCCTATGGACTTTTCAGTCTACCCTCATATCACGAGTGGAGCATGCGAAATAAATCCAGTGAATCAAACAAGGGATTATTAAATTTGCTAAGGTAAGATTCTCTTGTTATTTTGGCAATTTTAATTTTCTAGTGGATTGTATGGTTTTCAGAATTATTTAAATTTGTTTCCTATTCAACAATGCTTCAAGCAACCTACAACACTAATTTATTTTTATTTTCTTCATTCGAGATCTAATGTCGATGATAGCCTATGATGGGAAGTTGATTTAAGTGAAAGGGTTTCATTCATAAAATCTAATGAAACACTTTTTCAGCACCTTACTCCATTGCCTTGACCTATCATATATTATGTAAACACACATTGAATAAATTTATTCCTAAAACACCCCCTTCAATCATGAAAGACCATGGGTTTTGCACCTAGATTGTTCCCCTCTGAGGCACATGTCCAGGCAATGGTTTTTTGTGGAAGATCAGCAGTCACTCATGCACAGCACAAGCTTTCCGAAACTAAGGGTCTTTTGAGGCTTAAGCTCCTCCAATAATTTGTTTCACTATATTTGTACTTTGGTTTTTACTTCATTGATTTTCTATTGACTCTAAATATGTTAATATGATCATAGTTTTAATGTCTTAGTCTCGTATTGGTGAGAAAAAAGCGTGAGCTAATAATAATAATAATGATTTCTGATTTAGGCACAAGGCCAGCAATTTTGTGGGACGGGACTGGTGTTTTATTTTATCAACCCCCGTAAGGACAAAAGACAAAACTAAACTCGGAAGGATTTGAACTCATGCATGAGCTAATAATAATACACATGTACAGTATATATACTTAAGCCCCTCCAATCCCTAAACTGTAACGGAAGTTCAGTACCAGTCTCACCTCTCAATGTCACCGATGTTGTCCAAGCAAAAGGTAAAGGTACCAGTGATGTCACAACTTATGTACACACACAATATATATATATATATATATATAGTGCTTTTAATAAATAATTGCCGTTTAATGTCCACCTTCCACGCTAGCATGAGTTAGATGGGTTCCATTTGAGGCAGGTTGGGTCAAGTGACCATATCCTGCTCATACAGAACTGTTTCTGGCTAGATTTCTACAGCTGGATGCCCTTCCTGATGCCAACCATATTTACAGTGTGGCCTGGGTGCTTTTTGTTGAGACACCTACACGACCACTTTACAATGTGGACTGGATGCTTTTTGTCGCTACACCTACATGACCATATATATTATATGAATAATATCTTAACACAAATGCATGTTACCTATGGTTTCAAAGTTCAACCAGCAGAGGACATAGACATTTTAGTGTAGTTATCTTCGGACATTATATATGATGTCGGTGGTTTGGCAGTTCCGGTAGAGGGTCGGACAATAGTTACGATTCTTTACGTTCTGAGTTCAAATCCCGCCGAGGTTAACTTTGCCTTTCACCCATACGGGGGTCGATAAAATAAAGTACCAGTAATGTACTGAGTAATTGCTGGCCTTGTGCCAAAAGTAGAAACAATTATATATGATGTCCAAGGAAAAAGCTGCTACAGCTTGGCACCATTTCTACAGCTGAGTGAACTGGAGCAGCTTGACATAAAGTGTCTTGCTCAAGGACATAACACATCACCTGGTCTGGGAATTGAACTCACAACCTCAGTATTGTGAATCCAACTCTAACCACTAAGCCACACGCCTTCACATATCCCTAAAGTAATGGAATGGCCACAGTGTACCTTACCTTAGTTACACTCCTGCATCTAGGTGCTCCATCTTCCCTTGATGTCCTTATAATGGTTAATCTAAGCTAGTGGTTCCCAAAGTGGGTTCCACCAAGGAGTGTCTGGGATTCTGTGAAAAAAAGGTAGAGGAGTATAACCATATAACAGTATTAGACTTTGGGCTTCCCCACAAAGTTTCTGAACCAAAAGGGGTTCCGCTTTTGAAAACGTTTGGGGAAACCCTAATTTAAGTGATGGTTTGTGAGTGTGGATAAGTTCATATATGTTAGGAAGGGCCAAATCTAACCTTTCTAGCTTGTGTCCCTTCTCCTGGGAGAGGAGAGAAAGAGAGACAAGTCTGTTTTAACAAACAACCAAGGGCCAGACAGGAAATATCCAAATCACACTGCCATTATGGCATATATAAATAAACTCATTCAAACTCACTAACCTCACTGTATAATTATTTACTGGCACAGACCATCACCAACATCACCATAACCATCACAACCACAATTACCATCACCATAACAACCATCACCATAACAACTATCACCACCATAACCATCGCCACCATCACAACAACTATCACCACAAGCACCATCATAACCACAACCACAACTATAACTACCATCAGCACCATTACCACCACTATAATCCACCACCACATACACGTGTCTTTTTGTACCGATAAACTCTTAAACTTTTATACCTTTTTTTATTGACAACACTGGCTTTTCTTTACTTTGTTGATGATGATGATCGTGTTTGTGTGTGTGTATGTGTGGGAAATAAACGCATCGACCGACAAGAGGCTCTTAAGATATGGTTGCTCGCCTTGCTAGAAATAGCAGCAAGAAGCTTGAATCTCACTCGAACTATTACATCATAACGACAAACACACACACACTCACTTACACACAGACCCACTCACATAAACACACACGCACTCACAACCACTCACACTCATGCACACATGAATACACTTACACATACAGACACAGACGCTCATACACACACACACACACACACATATACACGCATACACATTTGGTCAATTTAGTTGTGATTAGTTTAGCTCTAAAATGGTCAGAAAATGCAATTTGAGTCCAAGCTGGTCATATTACATTTACAGCTTTCAATAATTATTAAGTGATTATAGCAAAATGACCTATGAAATCTGTCTCTGAATACACATACTAGCAATTGGTAATACACATACTAGCAATTGGTAATACACATACTAGCAATTGGTAATACACATACTAGCAATTGGTAATACACATACTAGCAATTGGTAATACACATACTAGCAATTGGTAATACACATACTAGCAATTGGTAATACACATACTAGCAATTGGTAATACACATACTAACAATTGGTAATACACACTAGCAATTGGCAATACACAAACTAGCAATTGGCAATACACATACTAGCAATTGGCAATACACACACTAGCAATTGGCAATACACATACTAGCAATTGGCAATACACATACTAGCAATTGGCAATACACAAACTAGCAATTGGCAATACACATACTAACAATTGGTAATACACACACTAGCAATTGGCAATACACATACTAGCAATTGGCAATACACATACTAGCAATTGGCAATACACAAACTAGCAATTGGCAATACACATACTAGCAATTGGCAATACACATACTAGCAATTGGCCAATAGCTCTTCCCCCCCCCCCCCAAAAAAAAAAATTGTATACTTCGTTCGTTTAATTTAATTACACAACATAATCAAATATATATAATACAATATTGAATATAGATGTCATAACAATTGTTTCCACTTTAGGCACAAGGCCAGCAATTTGAACGGGTGGGGAAAGTTGATTAAATCGACCTCTGTGCATTACTGATACTTTATTTTATCGACCCCGTAAGGATGAAAGGCAAAGTTAACCTCGGCGGGATTTGAACTCTGACTGTAAAGGGCCGTAACTCTATGCTGCAAAGCATGGTGTCCTACCCTCTAACCGATACTGCCAATCCACCTGATAATAATGATTGGCGTGCATAAACATTTTTGTTATAAAATTATGAACATCTGCACCTCACCAAAATGATAGGAGCAATACACTAATGGCCGTTGGCCATTGTCCCCGGAAATGCCTTTCCCAATTTGTCTGCGGGGCGCAGCCGAAACACTGCTCTGACTTAGTGTAGAGTCTGTCACCCTTCCTTCTTTCTTGTGTCACCAAATAAACCTTGCCCTTTCTCTTCCATTTATAACATTTATAGTCCTTTCCAATGCTACTTTCTTCTATATGTTTGACTAAATATTAAATTCTTTATTATTTTTATGTAATTTTATCCTAGAAATATAGTGTACTACCGTTGGCATTCACGGTCGTCCCAGTTATTCGCTAATAATTGTTTGTGGAAACCACCGCATATTCGAGGAATAGTAAATATCTTCCGCGATTTTTTATGGCTTTTTCCGAAAGCTAAATTATTAATAACAATATACCGTATTTGCCGGCCTATTGAACGCCCCTTCGTATAAGACCTTCGTGGGTACTAGGAACGTAACCCCCGCGAATATTGGGGGACAATTTTATTTGAATATTTTGAAATAAAATTTGATTAATTAAAAAGAGAATAATTAAATATATCAATCAAATACATTTTCATTAGATAATTATTTATGCTGACTGTAAGGCCGACCGAGGGTTTAACGGCGACACCCAGTGATTCAGAGTATATTGGCAATTTGAATGAGTAATATTACATATATGAGTAATATCGATTATTACTAACAAAGGACACATGGCTTTACATTTTTGGTGGGGTAGTGACAAAATTCGATTATGTCTATCGTGGTATTTTGACCTCGGTGGGGTTTGAACCTAGAAGGTAAAAATAACCTTATATCCGGCACTCTATTGTTTCTGTGAAAGTAGATAAGGTAAATTTAGAGATTTCTGTGAAAAAAAAAATTTTTTCCCCCGGTTTTCTTCGTGCCTTATCAACTTATTGAACATCCTGGATGCTCGCTATCGACTACCCACTTTCCCCAGTTCGGGGTTCGGTTTCAGTTTCGGTTTTCCGAGAAAAACATCCGATTGTGAGCACTTGGAAGTCAAATTAGTTGATAGCACACGAGGGAGAAAAAAAGTTTCTCACTAAAATCGAAGTGGTTATCGAAGTTAATTTTACCATAAATAATGATTTCTACTATAGCCACAAGGCCAGCAATTAACCCAGTGCATTACTCAGACCGCAAAGGGGCACAACTCTATACTGCAAAGCATGGCGTCTGACGCTTTACCGATATTGCTACTATAGGCACAAGGCCAGCAATTTGGAGGGGGCGGGATGGGTGGGGGGTGGGGAGTCGATTAAATCGACACCAGTTCATTACTGGTGCTTCATTTTATCCACTCCCGTAAGGTAGGTCGAAAGGCAAAGTTAACCCCGGCGCGATCTGCACTCAGAACGTAAAGAGACATAACTCTGTGCTGCAAAGCATGGTGTCCGAAGCTCTACCGATTCTGCGAATATAATAATCGAGTTTTCATGATATAAACGTTTAGCAGTTCTAAGAAAGTGAGACGTTTATGGTAATGTTCCAAATTTCTTTCTAAATTTGTCAACATTACAGACGGCTTCCTTCCGCTCCTGTATGATGTAAACAGTGCAGAGATATTGCTACGTGACTCATATCCTTGTCTCTTTTCTTTCGGTTAATTGGAATTTTTGACCCTATATCCTCAGTGTCTCATATCCTAATGTGTTTTGTCTTAATCGCATTGGTGCTTGTAGCTGTGATGTTGTAACCCTAGGACTGTAGCTGTGATGTTGTAACCCTAGGACTGTAGCTGTGATGTTTTAACCCTAGGTCTGTAGCTGTGATGTAACCCTAGGACTGTAGCTGTGATGTTTTAACCCTAGGACTGTAGCTGTGATGTTTTAACCCTAGGACTGTAGCTGTGATGTTTTAACCCTAGGACTGTAGCTGTGATGTTGTAACCCTAGGACTGTAGCTGTGATGTTTTAACCCTAGGACTGTAGCTGTGATGTTTTAACCCTAGGACTGTAGCTGTGATGTTGTAACCCTAGGACTGTAGCTGTGATGTTGTAACCCTAGGACTGTAGCTGTGATGTTGTAACCCTAGGACTGTAGCTGTGATGTTGTAACCCTAGGACTGTAGCTGTGATGTTGTAACCCTAGGACTGTAGCTGTGATGTTGTAACCCTAGGACTGTAGCTGTGATGTTGTAACCCTAGGACTGTAGCTGTGATGTAACCCTAGGACTGTAGCTGTGATGTTTTAACCCTAGGACTGTAGCTGTGATGTTTTAACCCTAGGACTGTAGCTGTGATGTTTTAACCCTAGGACTGTAGCTGTGATGTTTTAACCCTAGGACTGTAGCTGTGATGTTTTAACCCTAGGACTGTAGCTGTGATGTTTTAACCCTAGGACTGTAGCTGTGATGTTTTAACCCTAGGACTGTAGCTGTGATGTTGTAACCCTAGGACTGTAGCTGTGATGTTGTAACCCTAGGACTGTAGCTGTGATGTTGTAACCCTAGGACTGTAGCTGTGATGTTTTAACCCTAGGTCTGTAGCTGTGATGTTGTAACCCTAGGACTGTAGCTGTGATGTAACCCTAGGACTGTAGCTGTGATGTTTTAACCCTAGGACTGTAGCTGTGATGTTTTAACCCTAGGACTGTAGCTGTGATGTTGTAACCCTAGGACTGTAGCTGTGATGTTGTAACCCTAGGACTGTAGCTGTGATGTTGTAACCCTAGGACTGTAGCTGTGATGTAACCCTAGGACTGTAGCTGTGATGTTGTAACCCTAGGACTGTAGCTGTGATGTTGTAACCCTAGGACTGTAGCTGTGAAGTTGTAACCCTAGGTCTGTAGCTGTGATGTTGTAACCCTAGGACTGTAGCTGTGATGTAACCCTAGGACTGTAGCTGTGATGTTGTAACCCTAGGACTGTAGCTGTGATGTTTTAACCCTAGGTCTGTAGCTGTGATGTTTTAACCCTAGGACTGTAGCTGTGATGTTGTAACCCTAGGTCTGTAGCTGTGATGTTTTAACCCTAGGTCTGTAGCTGTGATGTTGTAACCCTAGGACTGTAGCTGTGATGTTTTAACCCTATTTGTGTCTGTGTTAGTGTGTGTGTCTTAGTGGTTAGTATGTCTGTGTCTGTATGTTTGTCTGTGTCCTAGTGGTTAGTGTATAGTCTGTGTGTGTTTCAGTGTGTTGTGTCCTTCAGCAAGGTACTTTATTTCACATTGCTCTAGTGCACTAAGCAACTGAGTACCTCTAACTGAGGGGGCTAGACTTAGCACACTGTACCATGCTGGATCTCCCTGAGGATTACATTAAGAGTGCACGGGTTTGTGGAATGTGTATCCACAGGCAGGTTGTTGTGTTGAACAAACAACTAGTGCACTTGTCGAAAGTGACAGAAGTCCATCCCAAAGAGTGGAAGTAAATGAGAGAAAAAAAAAAAAATGAGCAGTGCTGAGAACAAAAGAAGAAATGATTATAAAGTGATATAGGAAGTTAAATTGTGAAGGCATGACTTAGTGGTAAGGGTGTTGGACTTACAATCCGTGGGTTTGATTCCTGGACTGGGTTGTATGTTGTGTTCTTGAGAAAAACACTTCATTTCACGTTGCTCCAGTATACTCAGCTGAAAATGAGTACCAGCATTAGCTGGGGGTTTAACCCTGCGATGGACTGGCGTCCTGTCCAGGGGGGAGTCTTGTATTCTGTCACTTAACATTATGGAAACTGGGATAAGCACCACCTGATGAGTCTCCTGACTTGAGACAGATGTTCACCCTGCAATGGACTGGCGTCCCTGCCCAGGGGTGGGTCTTGTACTCTCAGTCGCTTCACACCACTGAAATTGGGATAACCACTGGCCTGATGAGGTTCTGGGCTCGAGACAGACTTTAGACCTTTTAGTTAATGGGAGTGGGCTATGGTGGTTATGAATTTTTAAAAAGAAATGGGGTGGATAGGGGAAATGGTGGAGATTTAGACAGAATTATGTATTGTGTGCATTTGTGTATAACATGCACTTCCTTTTGAGCAGAAAAATCTCGTGTCCGTGATGATAAAAGCGCACTTGCCCTCACAGATGCTGAAAAGAAAGTAGCATGGCAGAGCTATTATGAAAGATTACTGAATGAAGAGAATGCAAGGGAGAATGAGAGCCAAGTGGACCCAACAGAAGGCCCAGACTTACAAGTCAGCAGAAATGTCTTGAAAAGCCAGTTTTTTTATTTTATTATCAGCTTTGCAATAAAATACACAAGTCTATCTGTTTTTGTTCCTTTAATCAGTTAGCATATGTATGATTATTAGGTGAAGGCCGAACACATGTTTTTAACATTCTCACAAAAATTTAACACTTCATTGCATACCCAGATACACAAGTAATGGTGGAATATTTATCAATCAAGGACACAAAAATATAAACACACACACACATGGCTTTGTAGAAACTGTGGAATACACAGACATTTCAGAAATAGATGAAACAACACATATACAGTATCAGTAAAACTTTATTCAAACATTTTATTACATAATGTAATCTATATATAAATTTGAGCAACTTCCGTCCATATGTCACACAATGTGTGTGTGTCTGTAAAAGGAAGGAAGGAGATGGTGAAAAAACTATAGCAAAACAGCAGCTGGCGTTCCATTTGCTACACTCTGTATGAGTGGGTGAATGTATGTCTGTGAGTGTCTGTGTTTTGGACGCTAATCCTTCATCAGAAGATAGAATGAGAGGTGCAGTTGTGCAAGGTCAACTTTTATCAACTCCTCCCAAGTCTTCCTGGTCTTCTTACTCCATAGCTTCCATCAACTTTAAGCGCTCTAGACCTTTATATGTAGCTGTCGTCCTTCATACACATCACATGTCCATACCAATGCAATCTCCTCTCCTGCACACTGTATCTGATTCCCCTTATGCCTAGTTTCTCTCTGTTTGTTTATGCTTTGCCATTCACATATATTATTATTAGACATCCATTGAAGCATGTAAGCTTTATTTCTTTCCAGTCTTTGCAAGCCCTCTGCACACATTGTCCAGGGATCATTATCATGCAACATTGCTATTTGTATACATGCATCATACAATCTGCCTTTCGTTTTGAGGAAAAAGACTTTTGTAGCTAGCAGTGGTAGTAGCTCCTTGAACATCTTCCATCCTGTTCTTACTCTGGCTACTGTCCTTTCAAAACACTCACCTCCGCTGCTAATTTGGTCACATAAGTAGCAGAAGCTGTCTACTGTTTCTACTGAACCTTCCTGGAATTTGATAGTGCTTGTTTCCTGTGGTCATGTGCTGCTTACTAGTGGTAGTTGTAGTGGTGGTTGTGGTAGTTGTGATGGTGGTAGTGGTAATGGTGAAAGTTGCAATTATGGTAGTGATGATGGAGGTGGTTGTGATGGGGGTGGTAATGATAGTGGTAGTGGTGGTGATGATGGTGATGGTAATGATAGTAGTGGTGGTGGGGATAGTGATGATGGTGGTGGTAATGATGATCAGGTTAGTAGTAAGGGTGGTAGAGATGATAATGCTGATGATGGTGTGGTGATGGTAATGGTAGTGGTGATGGTGGTGGTGGTTGTATTCATGATAGTGGTGATGGTATGGTAGCCATAGTAGTGGTGGCCGTCATGATGATAGTAGTAGTGATGGTAGTGATAGTAGTAGTAGTAGTAGTGGTGGTGGTGGTGGTGGTGGCTGTGGTTGTTGATAACTTGTCTTGTTTGTTTATCATTTCTCTACCATGACATTTCCATCAAGGACAATTTCTGTTATTTTAGCAATTAGATATATTTCTTTTGTTTGTATCCAGCGGAGATAAAAGTTGCAGTGTACCCCTCCCTGTCTTATATCCAGTGTGTTCTGGTACACAGTACATCTCCTGTGTTATATCCAGTGTACACAGTATCCCTGTGTGTTGTAAGACACAACTAAAACGGTTGATACCAGGAAGTGCATCCAGCTGTAAGACAATACCTGCAAAAGGGGCCTCAGGTTATGCTCCCCTTCCCCAAGCATGACAGAAAACCTTTATCTCCCACCTTTCGGGGTGGGAGATATGGTCTTTAACCGTTTAGCATTTACATTACTCTGTATATACTATTGTATTTTCACGGTAAAGGCTTTATCTCACATGATTCTCTCACATAATATTGAATGTATGAGATTTTGGTATTATGAAACTCTGAGTAGCTATGAAAACACATATTTAGTTACCATGTATTTTAAGTAATATATATCATCTCTATGCTTACACATCAATTTTCAAGTGTACATATATATTTTTCTAACAACTTCCCATCATAGTTTTATGTAAGATTGCTTGTTAACCCTTTAACATTTACATTACTCTATATTTAATATCATATTTTCATGGTAAACACTTTACCTCACATAATATCTCACATAACATTTACATTACTCTATATTTAATATTATATTTTCATGGTAAACACTTTACCTCACATAATATCTCACATAACATTTACATTACTCTATATTTAATATTATATTTTCATGGTAAACACTTTACCTCACATAATATCTCACATAACATTTACATTACTCTATATTTAATATTATATTTTCATGGTAAACACTTTACCTCACATAATATCTCACATAACATTTACATTACTCTATATTTAATATCATATTTTCATGGTAAACACTTTACCTCACATAATATCTCATAACATTTACATTACTCTATATTTAATATTATATTTTCATGGTAAACACTTTACCTCACATAATATCGAATCTATGAAATATTATCTATTTTGAGAACAATACCTTAATATCAGTATGAGCGGCCAGTTACAGCTGGTTTGAACAGAAAGAGGTGAGAAAATTCTTGCCGGATATGGCTGATTTAACTCTTTAGCATTTACATTGTTTCAAAGGGCATCCAGCAGCCATAAAAACCCATCCAACACAGTCTCGATATGTGCAAGGTATGATGTGGCCATCTGGTCAGACGTAACAGGACCACCCAGTTTCACACTGTAAACCTGGTTGGTGTTAGGAAGGGCATCAAGTTGTAAAAATCCCAGCCAAAATACTGTTCCATTTGAACAAGATATGGCATGGCCAACTGACCAAACTTGCATCATTTTGGGATGACCTGTCTCACCCACGCAAGCATGGAAAAATAGATGTTAAACAGTGATGATGATGATATATACTATAATATTTTCACGGTAAAAGCTTTACCTCACATAATATCTAATCTATGGGATTTTTAAATCATTTATTTTGAGAACAGTACCATAACATCAGTATGAGCAGCTGGTTACAGCCGGTTTGAACAGAAAGAGGAGAGAATTCTGGCTGGATATGACCAGTTTAAATGCTAAAGGGTTAAACACTTGGTGTCATTTGGTCATTTTGTGTTTTCTTGTATTATATTTTGTAAAGTTTAGCTGTCCTACATTGATTAGTGAGAAAAAGTTACCTCTAAATATTTCATTACACAAAATGGAGTTGATTGTTTGACTAACTTGGAAATTTTTCTTTTTTTTTTCTCTTCTCTTCACTTGAATTATGTGGATTAAAAATATTTGGAATTTCAAACTTTTCATATCTCACCCTCCAAATTTCTCTCTCTCTCTCTCTCTCTCTCTCTCTGATAGATGTGGTGGTGGTGGTGGTGGTGATGATGGGGGATCATTGGCAATAGAACTCTAATGAAGAAAACAAAAATATCTCGTTCGATTCACCGGATTCACTGTGTATATGAATGCAGTGTTTGTTCCAGATCTCTGCACTCTTGAGTTCAAAACCCACCAACATTAACTTTGCCTTCAATACATTCGGCCATATCATCATCATCATCATCGTTTAACATTCATCTTCCATGCTAGCATAGGTAGGATGGGCTGTCCCTTTGTGAGGGATTAGATCGGGGGACTGATTCACTCACACACAACTGATTTGGGCTTGGTTTCTATGGCTGAATGGCCTTCCTAACACCAACCACATTTACAGTGTGTGCTGTGTGCTTTTTGCTGTGTCACCTACATGGTCACTTTACAGTATGGACTGTGTGCTTTTTGTCATGACACCTACATGACCACTTTACAATATATATATATATATATATATATATATATATATATATATGTATGTATATATGTGCATACTGTATACACTCAAATATAAATAGACACCCTATTTTATATTTGAGAAATGGACAAAAATCCAAACACCGTGTATAAGCCAAGACAGCCAATCAACACAATATGTTTAGATGGTGCAGGTTTAAAGTTCTCATGAGTGGAGAATATATTTATGAAATTTTAATATTTTGATATTTAAAATATTTTAAGTGTCATTTAGAGTATAGTTTTTGTTTCACAACTCCATTACATAATGATTTTTTATCAATTTCCAACTGTTCTGAAGGCCATATTTATTCAAAGCATATAAAAAAATAATAGGAAAAACAAATTTCCCCTCCAAAGTGAAACCAGTGTAATATTCAACTCCATCGTAAAAATATTTTAGCACCTCATTTACGTAAAATTTGAAATTGGTAAAAATCAACAAAATATTGACCTTGACTATAATATCCCCCTCCCAGTTTTACCATTGATTGATTGATTTTTTTTTTGTCACATATTTCTCAGCTTATATACAAGTGTTTGGCATATATATATGTATACACACTTTGATTTCCTGTACAGGCAATATTTATTAGAATGCACAGCCTTTGTATATATATATATATATATATATATATTGGGGACACCCTGTATATACATTTTTCTTTATCTTTTTTAAAATCTTATTTTGCCTCCTGTTGTTCTTCTCTATTTAAATTTTATTATTATTTTTAAAAAAAAATTTTTTTATATTCACTTATCTCTGTATATCTTGTTTTTTTTTTGTGTCTCAACTGTAAGAAGTACAAGACATTTCCCCAGGTCTGATGTGGCTTATTAGCTCTATACGGACGTTTAAATTGATTAACCTGTTACTGGCCGTATCCAGCCAGAATCCTTTCACCTGTTTTTGTTCAAACCAGCCATAACTGTCTGCTCATACTTATGTTGAAGTATTGGTCTCAAATTAAATATCAAAAGCTCATAGATTCGATATTATGTGAGATAATTATTAATTTTACTGTGAAAATACAACAGTAAATATAGAGTAATGTAAATACTAAAGGGTTGAATAAATAAATATATTTCAAGTTTCTTCATCTTATTCTTTTTAGGCATTGCTGGGTGTTGTGCCAAAACTACAGTTGCTCCACTGGACAGAGTGAAAATCTTGCTTCAAGCACACAATCGACATTATCGCCACCTAGGTAAGCATATGGTGAACATTTCAGCCAGTTGTGGGTGGTGGTGTGGTAGTAATGTGGTGGTGGTGGGAGAGGGCATACTGAGGACAGTTGGTTCCTTAATTTACAGAAGGGGTGGGGGGTGTTGTTGTTAGAGAAATAGAAACAAGTTTTTAAATATCTGCAGTCACAGGGTGTACATGTCTACCATTACAGTGTGTATATATCTACCGTGACAGTGTGTATATATTTACCGTGACAGTGTGTATATATCTACCGTCACAGGGTGTATATATCTGCTTTCACAGGGTGTATATATCTGCTTTCACAGGGTGTATATATCTACCATCACGATGTAATATATCTGCTGTCACAGGGTGCATATATCTACCATTACAGGGTGTATATATCTACTATCACAGGATATATATATCTACCATCATTCCACTGTAAAGTGGTCGTGGCGGTGCCACGGCAAGAAAGCACCCAGCACTCACTGTAAATGAGGTTGGTGTTAGGAAGGGCATCCAGCTGTAGAAATTAAGCCAGAATCAGTTCCCATCCCACCCCTGCAAGCAGGGAAAAGCGGATGTAAAATGATGATGATAATATATATATGCGCACACCCATTACTCTGTCAAGTAGCTACATTTGGAAGGAGAAAGGGAGGAGGGAGAAAGGAAAGAGATAGGGCATTGAAGAATGAGGGGAGAGCCAGGGAACAAGGAGGAATGGTGTAAGGGGCAAAATATAAAGGGGACAAGGGACTGGGAGGGAAGAAGGGCTTATCTTCTTTCACTAATTTTTTTCTTGTTTTTGTATCTGTCAGGGGTTTTTTCCTCTTTACAACATGTCATACACAAAGAAGGTTTTCTGGGACTCTACAAAGGAAACGGTGTGCAGATGCTGCGAATCTTCCCATATTCTGCCATTCAGTTTGGTGCTTATGAAGAATTTAAAAAGGTAAATTTCTCATTCTCTCTCTCTCTCTATCTCTCTCTCTCTCTCTCTCTCTCTCTCTGTATAAATACATATATATATATATATATATATATGTATGTATATGTATGTATACATCTAGTCATAGAAACCAGTACACTCTGTAAAGAGGTTGGTGTTAGGAAGGACATCTAGTCATAGAAACCATGCTCCCAGTACACTCTGTAAAGAGGTTGGTGTTAGGAAGGACATCTAGTCATAGAAACCATGCTCCCAGTACACTCTGTAAAGAGGTTGGTGTTAGGAAGGACATCTAGTCATAGAAACCATGCTCCCAGTACACTCTGTAAAGAGGTTGGTGTTAGGAAGGGTATATAATCATAGGTTATAAGTTATATACTTTTTTTTATATAAAACATGGCTGGTTATGTTCATTTGCATATTGTTTGGACATGCTCATTTGCATATAGTGTGAATAAAACATTTTTTGGACATGCTCATTTGCATATAGTGTGAATAAAACATTGTTTGGACATGTGTATAGGATTGTAGGAGTGAAAAGGGGAGGCAACCCCCTTTTTTTAAGTTGATAGGAGAAAGGAGATAACTTATGTCATGGTTCTAGTTTATAGCAAGCTTAAGACTCTACAAGAGTTAGTAATAAGGAAGTGTTGTTTGTTGTAGAAGCACAAATATACAGAATGTACAGTGCTGCCATCTGATGGTTACTGTGGTCTCTTATATTGCATTGTGTGCAATTGTGGGTGTACACTCTCTGTTGTGCGTTACGGGATACAAATACTTCTCTAACACAGCGTACCTTCTAGTACAGGAGTCGGCAACCCGCGGGTCACATCTGGCCCGCCAACAGGTTTAAATGTTCGGCTGAGCGGTCACCTTCTTACCCCTAGCTCCACGTCCTGTCCCCTTCTTACCCCTTTCTCCATGTCTTGTCCACCTCCTGTCTAGTGAGCAACATTAGACAATTCCCCCTACCCCTTCTGTAGTAATTTTCTTGCCTAATTTCTTTTCTGAATTATGATCAACTTTTCAACAGATAATGAAGTCGGTTACAAATTGTCACACTCACATCGTCAAGTTGACAGCTGGATCCTTAGCAGGTAACTATTCACTTTTCACACACTAAACAAATATTCGCTTTTATGAACATACATGTGGGGTTTTTTGTGGGGTGAGGTGGTTCTTATAATTTATTTGATATCTCTGGCCCTGTTTTCAGGGGTTGAGCCTTATAACCAATATGTCAGTGCACTTGACTGGTGATGAAGGTGTCAGTGAGTTTGCATCCAACTACTCAAATTGGGAAATGGGCTTCTTGAAAAGGACTCCAGCGACCAGATTCATGTCATTTGGCCATATCATTGACACAGAACTAGAACTGATTGCGAGAGTGTTTCCAACCATTCAGATCAGATAATGTGATCTCAAATGTCTTTGGGAATGAGTAATCTTAGCACTGAAAAATGTTGATGTGAAAGAAATCAACAGAAGTCTGCTGGACATGTTACCAGGAGAGAAAAGATGCTACAAATCAGTTGACACAATCAATACCCAAGACCAGGTTGTAAACTATCCAACTGAATATTTTTTAACATTCTTGAACTAGCAGCAATTCCTCCACACAACCTGATACTGAATCTTGGAGCATTGGTTGTGCTACTTTATAATCTGGATCCTCCAAAACCTTACAATGGCACAAGACTCATCATTAAAAATATGATGTTCAATGTCCTAGAAGCTGCTATCATGTCAGGAAAATTTGCTGGTGACAATTGTTTCATTGCCAAAGTATATTGTAACTTTCATAAAATACCCGGGGATCGCCAGGTACCTCTGCTAGTTGAAAATATAAAAAAGGTACATAAAGGAAAAAGTATGATAGACTGTTTACAAAGAAGAGAGTAAAAAGTTCTTAGAAATGGAATGAAATGGTTCATTATTGAGGATGTGTTAATCAGAAGGATTATAGTGAAAAACTATCATATTCAATGTCAATTTTCTTTTTTTTTCTATTGTGGGAATTCTCAGCCTCTCCTTCCCCTCCTTCCACACACTCACTCTTCAACCCTTCATTCTTTTTTTAATTTTATTTTATTCATTTTTCTTTGTTTTGTTTTTTTTATAAACATTAACAGATTGATAAAATAAATATCAAACTTGAAAAAAAAAAATGCACTGGTGTTAATATCTTCTTCGCCCACTTATTCCTGAGAGGGTCGTGGGGGCAGAGTCCTCAAACACTCATTCCAGTGAGTCCTGTCAGAAGCAACCATCATTGATCCGGCTTGATCCCCAAGTGTGACCAGTCAAGCTCATGGATGTTATCCAACCATCTTGCTTGGGGTCTACTCCTGGGTCTTTTGCCAGTTGGTTTTGCCCGTAAAATTTGTCCAGCGATTCTTTTCTGAGACATTCTAACCACATGCCCGTAGTATCAAAGCTGTGATCTCTCAATAGAGGCTCTACCTTGGGTTGATATGATTGATTCAAACTTTCAAAGCAGTGCTCCAGTATGACCACAATTTGATGATTGAAAAACCAGTAAAAGAATAAAATAAGAATTATCTGTTGAAATATGTTTAGTTTAACCTGATTGTTCATAAAAAAGAATAACTTTCTGCAGATGACAATTTTTAAAATTTTTACTGTTTTTTGAGATCCCTAGAGGGGCTACTGACCTCCCAGAGAGGCCAGGGATCTGCATTTTGCTTACGTATGGTCTCACAATAGAGGCTACCATGTCCTTGGTACAACTGAAGTGTCAAACTTTCTATAAATGGATGCCAACCACTTTACAGAGTGTACTGGGTGTGTTTATCATGTAGATCACCAACACTAGGGAGGTTGTCATGACCTTGACGCAACAATTTTGGGGGAGGAGAAAGTCATTAATTCGACACCAGTGCATTACTGGTACTTTATTTGATCAATTCTGTAACAATGAAAGGCAAAGCTAACGTCAGTGGAATTTGAACTCAGAACACAAAGAAATGTAACTATTTGCCAGAAAGCATGTTGTCTGCTCTACCAATACCTATACCATTGGCAGTATCGGGGGAGGCTCGCACGCCATGCTTTGCAGTATAGAGTTTCGGCCCTTTGCGGTCTGAGTTAAAATCCTGCTGAGGTTAACTTTGCCTTTCATTCTTAAAGGGTCAATAAAATAAAGCATCAGTAATGCACAGGGGTTGATTTAATTGACTTACCCTGTCCTTTCAAATTGTTGGCCTTGTGCCTAAAGTAGAAACAATTATTATTGTAGTTTTTAACATTGGCTTAAAGACAAGTTTTCAGGAATGGTAAACACAATTTAATTCAACGAAATACTGATAATAAAGATTTCTAATTTTGGTGGAAAGAAGAAGTCGATTAAACCTTTAGCTTTTACATTACTCTATATTTACTATTATATTTTCAAGGTAAACACTTTATCTCACATAATTATGTATCTACGAGATTTTGATGTTATTTATTTTGAGAACAATATCTTGACATAAGTATGAGCAGCTGCTTATGGCTGGTTTGAATAGAAAAAGGTGAGAGAATTCTGGCCTGACACGGCCGGTTTAAATGTTAAAGGGTTAAATATTGAACGAATAAAGCAAAGTTAACCTTGGTGAGATTTGAACTAAAAAAGTATCATCAACATCACCATCATCATTATCACCACCATCATCACCACCACCACCATTATCATCATCATCACCATCATCATCACCACCACCATCACCATCATCACTGCCATCACAACCACCATCGCCACCACCACCATCATCATCATCACTACCACCATCATCGCTACTATCACCACAATCACCACCACCACCACCATCATCATCATTACTACTCTTTAAAAAAGTTAATTTCCTTTGTTACTGTAGTTTCTAGGTCAGTGTTATTGTTTAAAAGGTCATTGTAATAGTTTTAGCAATAAAGGTCATTGAATGTGGCTTGACACAAATATTGGACTAAACAATTCTGAATATTGTTTTCATTCCTCTTGTTTCTTCTTCCTCTAGCTAGGGGACGGGGCTAGGCTTTAGTGTTCAGTCCACAAACATTAGTGACATAAGTGTCAGACAATTAATATGACTTACCAGTTATCATATTGTCTAAACTGTAGGGTGCAGGAGAGAAGACCGCGTTGGTATGGTCATGTGATGCACATGGATGATGACTGCTGGGTGAAGAAGTGCCATGTAATCCCAGTAGAAGGAAGACCATGGAAAACATGGGCGGAGGTGGTGAGCGCTGACCTCAGATTGCTGAAGCTCACCCAGGAGATGATGAAGGACCGTGACAAATGGGAAAATGATGTGCTGAAGAGGACAAAAACAACAATAGGTCTGTCTACTAGTTAGTACAACAGAGCAGGTTTGTGAACAAGTTAGTAGAGTAGAGCAGGTTTGTGTACTAGTTAGTACAGTAGAACAAGTTTTTCTACTAGTTAACACAATAGTTAGTACATTGGAGTGGGTGTGTCTAACTTAACACAATACATTAACATATTAACCTGAAAAGCTCTTCAACAAGTCAATGGTAGTTGACATATTGTTATAGATAAGTATTACAGTTATCAAGAGGGACTAATCAGTAACTTTCAGAGATGATATCTGTACATTGGTGTTTTTCTAGGTAACTTGTCACAGCTCTAGGTATTCCACTCAAGAGGGCTCGATAAATATTATATATACAAAGGCAGGGGATTGGCAGTATCGGTAGAGGGTCGAACGCCATGCTTTGACGCATAGTTACGGCCACTCATACTAATATTGAGGTATTGTTCTCAAAATAAATGATATCAAAATCTCATAGATTCAATATTATGTGAGATAAAGTGTTTATCGTGAAAATACAATAGTATATGTATAGTAATGTAAATGCTAAAGGGTTAACAAGCAATCTTACATAAAACTATGATGGGAAGTTGTTAGAAAAATATATATGTACACTTGAAAATTGATGTGTAAGCATAGAGATGATATATATTACTTAAAATACATGGTAACTAAATATGTGTTTTCATAGCTACTCAGAGTTTCATGATGAGAGCTCATTAATCATAGCTGATTAATTTTGCATGGGCCATCAACCATCAGACTTTAAGAAGAAATATGTACAAGGGTGAACTGAAAAGTTCTTTGGTTGACCAAATGAGGTGTATTTTTCAACGTAGACCCTGGAAAGAAACAATGCAATTATTTATAAGAAGAGTTGAAATTAATGCATGCAAGATTCCACAGCTCTAGCATCACTCCTTGATAGGCTGACCAAGATACTCTCATGGAATGACCAAATGAGGTTTAGTTTTCAACATAGTCCCTGTTTAGTATATCTGTATGAAACAAGGATAAAACCCAAGGTATTCAATAGGCATAATTCCAAACTACAACAAGACTTTCTACACACAGTCCCCATGACAGTTCACTTCAATTCTTATTTATAGGCTTTTTACTTAGTCTGCTTTTAGTTACGCTGGAGTATTCAGGGTTTTTACCCCGCAGCATTTACAAAGGCTGATGGTTCATACAAGATTAATCTGCTGAGATTAATAGGCCCTCATCATGAAAACACATCCTTAGTTGCCAGCATCATCATTTTACGTCTGATTTTCTCTGCTTGCAAGGGTGGGACGGGTCCTTTTCAGCACAGCATCTCACCACCTCCGCCCATGTTTTCCCTGGTCTTCCTTCCACCAGGATTTCTTGGCACTTCTTCATCCAGCGGTCATCTTCCATGCGCACCACATGTCCATACCAATGCAGTCTTCTCTCCTGCACACTACAGTTTATCCCTCTTATACACAGTTTCTCTCTCGACTCGTCTGTGCTTGGTCGTTCACGCCCATTGCACATCCATCGGAGCATGCTTGCTTCATTTCTCTCCAGCCTTTGCATATCCTCTGCAGTTACTGCCCATGTCTCACTACCATGCAGCATTGCAGATCTCACACAGACATCGTATAACCGGTTCTGGGCTGTTTGGTGTGAAAAGAATTAAAAAACGTTTAATAAGTTTGATTGGTTGATAAAACTTGTTTTTTTTCTGATTTTCTTTTCTAGGTATGGTGGCATTGGTGGTGACATACCCTCTAGATGTGGTACGATCTCGTCTGGCTTTTCAAGTGAAAGGGGAACATCTTTACGTCGGTATTGTAGACACAATGAAGTCCATTATCCACCTAGAAGGGGGCACCACAGCACTTTACAAGGGCATGGTGCCTTCCATACTGGGTATTTCACCATATGCTGGTAACTATCTACCTACATTTCTATCTACATATATACAATCTATTTACTATCTCTGTCACTCTTCTGATTTACCTACCGACTTATCAACCTTCCCTCCAACCTACCTATTTATTTAGCTACCTACCTGCCAACCTACCTACCTATTTACCTATTTGTCAGCCCACCTGCCCGTAACTTCACATATGGTTCTTAACCCTTTCATGACCATATTTCTAATGAAATACACTATTTCAATTAATTAACAAACAATTTTGAAGGATTTACTAAAATTAATAATTATTTCATTGCTGAGATAGTAACTTACATATGGTTTTTTAATATAAAATTAAATTGGAAGATTTCAATTTAAATTGGACCCAATAAAATGGGTGGTTTTATTTCATAGAACAAGAGCTGGTTTTGGCCAGGTTGGTATCAAAAGGGTTAATTATGAACCCTTTAAAATTATTGGGTTTTTTTCATATGACTGGAGCTGGTTTTTGGCTGGGTTTAATATCAAAAGGGCCATATAGTAACCTTTTAAAATGGGTGGTTTTGTTTCATAGAACCAAGGATGATTTTGGCTGGGTTTGGTATCAAAAGGGCCATATAGGAACCTTTTAAAATGGGTGGTTTTGGCCAGGTTGGTATCAAAGGGTTAAATATGAATCCTTTAAAATTGTTTTTTTTTCATATGAATGGAACTGGGTTTGGTATCAAAAGGGCTATATAGGAACCTTTTAAAAATGGATGGTTTTGTTTCATAGAACCAGGGGTAGTTTTGACTGGGTATGTTATCAAAAGGGTTAACTTGGTTTTATTTGTTTTGTCTATTCTAGGTTTATCTTTCACTTGTTTTGAGATTATGAAGAATTTATGTTTAGACTATTTTCCCGATTCTCTGGGAAGACCATGTCAGAAGACAACCGGTGGTGTCATTCTTATTTTACCTGCCAAACTGTTGTGTGGCGCTTGGGCCGGTGTTATAGCCCAAACAACTGCGTAAGTAAAATTTATATATATATATATATGCTGCACACTTTTCCTGTTTTTATTCTTATACTGTATAAATATATACACACTTGAGTATCAACATCATCACCAACACTACCACCACCATCGTCACCATAATCACCATCTTCATCACCACCATTGTCACCATCATCGTCACCATAATCACCACCATAATCGCCATCATTATCATCTTTTTCTTCTTTCTTCTCCCACTTATTAGTGGAAGGGTCACAGAGTCCTCCGACACACCTTCTAGAGGGTTCTGTCAGAAGAAACTGTCTTCAATTGATCCAGTTGTATCCCACCCTGCCCAAGCGAGACCAACCGAGCTTGTTTCCAATTCCACCACCCCACACCTCCGCCACATAGATTTTTTTTTTTCTTTTTTCTTTTTGGAATATCTTCCCAATGTCTTTTTTGTTCTGTATTCCAGCTATCCATTGGATGTTGTTCGACGTAGGATGCAGTTGTCTCGGATGTTACCAGAATCCCACAAATATGACCAGTAAGTTTCATGGATTCTCTATTCTTTCTTTTTTTTTTTTTTTTTACTGGTTTTCGTGGTGTCGTTCATTAGGCTGTGGCCATGCTGGAGCACTGCTTTTAAGTATGGTGGTATGGGCCGTTCATTAGGCTGTGGCCATGCTGGAGCACTGCTTTTAAGTATGGGCCGTTCATTAGGCTGTGGCCATGCTGGAGCACTGCTTTTAAGTATGGTGGTATGGGCTGTTCATTAGTCTGGCCATGTTGGAGCACTGCTTTCAAGGATGGTGGTGGGGGTGGAGGGTTCTAGTTGTTCATATCAATGATCAACCCCAGTACATATTTTTCAAGTCTACTATTTTATCAACCTCGTTTTGTTGAACTGCTAAGTTAGGGGACATATTCTAACAACAGTAAATGTACACACACACACACATGTATGTATATATAAGACCAATGTTGTCGCTGGAAACTTTGTCTGTATGACTCTGGGCACGTCTTTGGATGAGACAGCGAGCCACCTGTTGTTCTGGGAGTTGATCTTCTGGTCCTTATTTGTCCTCCTGGCGTGGACTCAAAGAAGAACTCCGTGTCTCTTCCACAAATTTGGAGGTTCAAAATTATTCATAATCAATTATTCTGAAAATAAATAATGGAAATATAGTCACTGTTTTTATGAAGACAAGAGTGACAACGGAAGTAAAAAAAAATTGCATAAAATTAGCAGTTGAAAATTGCGAACAAATATCGTCCACACCCTGGATATATATATATAGCTGTATTTTTTTTCTTTTCTTTTACTACAGAGGTTGGCTTCGGACATTGCTGGTGATTTACCGTGAAGATGGTGTTAGCAATGGACTGTTCCGAGGGTTGACAGTCAATTACATACGAGTCATCCCAACTGTGGCTGTGTCCTTTGCCACCTACGAAACAGCAAAACAAATGCTCGGTCTTGACACTGGCGTTGATCGTTAACTCTTTCAATCTCTTTATTTATATCATTTTTAATGTCATTTTTAATTTTGATTCAACTTAATTATAATTTTCTTAATTTATTTATAAATTTTATTTTTTAAAATAGAATTTTTTAATTTCATTTATTTTTCAAATTCAATTTGTGTCTCCAATTTAATTAATATTATTTTTTTGGTATTTTATTTAATTAGAATGAATGCATGTATGTATGAGTGTGTGTGTGTGTGTGTATATATCGAGATGTGTGCGAATATATATCGATGTGTGTGAATATATATGTATCACTGAGTGTGTGTGTGTACATATATATGTGGGTGTGAGTGTGTGTGTGTATATATATCGATGTGTGTGAGTATATATATACCATATTCCGTGTGTGTACATATATATGCGGGTGTGTGTGTGGAGGGGGGTATATATATATATATATATCAATGTATGTGAATATATATATATACATGTTAGTGTACATAAATATCTGTTTGTGTGTGTGTATATATATATATATTGATGTGTGTAAATATACATATATGAGTTTGTGTATACAAATATATCAATCTGTGTGAATATATATATGAGTTTGTGTATATAAATATATATGTGTGTATATATATATATATATATATATAAATGTATGGGTGTGTATATACATGTTTTTGTATTTTTGTGTATGTATATACATGTGTGTTATTGTGTATACGTATGTACATATACATTATAAATATATATTTCTATGTATATATATATATATGTGTGTGTGTAGGTATATATATGTATATATATATGTGTGTGTGTGTGTAAATATGTATGTGGAAGATGGACATTAAACGATGATGATGATATATGTGTATATATGTATATATATGCATATATATGTATAGGTATGTATATATGTATAGATATATATATATGTGTGTGTGTGTGAATGTTTATTCTATGTAATAACCCTGTAAAGTTGTGTATGAAACTGAGTTAAACACAAAATAAGACATTTCAACATGACAACTGCTGGCAGTTCTCTGTTCTCTGTAGTTTTCTGTGACGGCTCCTTTGATCCATCAAAGGACCATCTATGTACAAGACTGACAACCTTACTTGTTGTTGTCCCGAGAGAATGGGATGAAGGTCACAACCAATATCTTCTCTATTAAAACATTGTAATATATTTTATTCCAAATTCTAGTTGAATTTCATTTTTACCACACACGCACACACACATATATATATATATACAGGGTTTTTCAAAAAATTTGATATCAATGGCCTGTTCCCAAGGTTGTGACATTGAAATATATATTGTGAATTAATGTTATAACGTGGACATGTTTTGAGGAATAAATCTTGTGTTACTCAACATGAAACCTGCTTAGTCTCGTCCTAGACCTTGTATTTTCTGGGATATTTGCATCTCAAATGATATTAAATTTTTTGAAACACCCTGTATATATATCTATATATATAAAGTTGTAGTTCCTGTCTGTTTGTTCACAAACTCCTCCTATGGATTTGGAGATAAACCCCCATAACCATATATATTCTGAAACTACATTGCCCAGGGTACTTGGATAAGTATATTTCATTTTAATCAAAGGGTTCCCTGAGGGCACAAACCCCCGCAGAAATAAAAATAAAATATAGTGTATTTTATTATGAATAAGTTAATGAAAGGGTTAAATATGAACATTTTGAAACGGGTGATTTTATCAAAAAACCAGATGCAATCTTAAGGGAGTTGGTAAAAGTGCAGTCTGTCTTGAGGCAGGAGGGTCATCAGGTCTGTGCTTATTCTGGTCTCCATGGTGTTAAGCTAGTGAGAGTGCAAGACTCGCCCCTAGACAGGACACCAGTCCATTGTAGGGTTAAAGTCTCAGGCCAGTGCTTATTCTGGTCTCCATGGTGTTAAGCTAGTGAGAGTGCAAGACTCGCCCCTAGACAGGACACCAGTCCATTGTAGGGTTAAAGTCTCAGGCCAGTGCTTATTCTGGTCTCCATGGTGTTAAGCTAGTGAGAGTGCAAGACTCGCCCCTAGACAGGACACCAGTCCATTGTAGGGTGAAAGTCTCAGGCCAGTGCTTATTCTGGTCTCCATGGTGTTAAGCTACTGAGAGTGCAAGACTCGCCCCTAGACAGGACACCAGTCCATTGTAGGGTTAAAGTCTCAGGCCAGTGCTTATTCTGGTCTCCATGGTGTTAAGCTAGTGAGAGTGCAAGACTCGCCCCTAGACAGGACACCAGTCCATTGTAGGGTGAAAGTCTCAGGCCAGTGCTTATTCTGGTCTCCATGGTGTTAAGCTACTGAGAGTGCAAGACTCGCCCCTAGACAGGACACCAGTCCATTGTAGGGTTAAAGTCTCAGGCCAGTGCTTATTCTGGTCTCCATGGTGTTAAGCTAGTGAGAGTGCAAGACTCGCCCCTAGACAGGACACCAGTCCATTGTAGGGTGAAAGTCTCAGGCCAGTGCTTATTCTGGTCTCCATGGTGTTAAGCTACTGAGAGTGCAAGACTCGCCCCTGGACAGGACACCAGTTCATTGTAGGGTGAAAGTCTCAGGCCAGTGCTTATTCTGGTCTCCATGGTGTTAAGCTACTGAGAGTGCAAGACTCGCCCCTAGACAGGACACCAGTCCATTGTAGGGTGAAAGTGTCTGGAGGCTCATCAAGCCAGTGCTTATTCCAGTCTTCATGTCGTTTAGCTACTGAGAGTACAAGACCTCCCCTTGGACAGGACATCTATCCATTGCAAGGTTAAGCCCCCAGCTATTGCCGGTACTTACTTTCAACTGAGTATACTGGAGCAACATGAAATGAAGTGTTTTGTCCAAGAATCAAACCCACAACATATATCATTTTATGCCCAACACACTTACCACTAAGCCATCCGAGTTGGTACCAAAAGGCTTAACCCTTTAGCATTTATATTACTCTCTATATATATATTATTGTATGTTTGTGGTAAAGGCTTTATCTTACATAATATCGAATCTATGAGATTTTGATATTATTTATTTTGAGAACAATATCTTAATATTGGTATGTATTGGTATGAGTGGCCGGTTACAGCTGGTTTGAACAGAAAGAAGTGAGAGAATCGGGTAAAAAAAAAAAGCAGGATGCGGGCAATCAATATCATTAGAATGTTTTTTATTTATTAAAGGTTTGCTGGGTTCCAGCTGACCTTGGACTAAATAACTAAGCACCCCCACAAAAAAAAATAAAACACACACATCTAGGCGAATCTCTTTGAATAACAAATGTATTTTTAGAGATAGAAAAACCAAAGAGACAGCATTTGGACGTTAGATTTTAGCTATACTCTTCTTAGATTTGGGGACCTTTTCAGAGCTTGATTTCTTTATAGTTCTCTTGGTTTTCCTAGCTTGAGTCTTTTTAGCCTTCACAACAACCTTCTTCTTCTTCTTCGTTTTTGTCTTCTTGGTCCTTTTAACGACCTTCTTGCTAGGTCTCCTGTAGCCTCGGATCAAATCTAAACGGCCCTCATCCAGCATCAGTTTTTCCCAGTTACTCATTTTCTCTGCATACTTCTCCCGTTCCATACGAGCTTCTTCATTATAAATCTAAAGAAATAGAATAAGGGTTATAGGTTAATAAATGCCCTTCATAATAAAGTACATCCCTTTGATAAAGTACTTCTACTACTAAATCTCCTTGATAATACATAACACTGACAATAAATCCCCATGGTATTAAAAATGAAGTAATAGTAATGATTTCTATTAGAGGCACAAGACCAACAATTTGGGGTGAGGGAAGTGTTGATAAAACCTACCCCAGTGCATTACTGGTGCTAGAAATTATCAACCCCCGTAAGGATGAAAGGCAAAGCTAATTTTGGCAGGATTTGAACTCAGAACATAAAGGGCCATAACTCTATGCTACAAAGCATGTCTGATGCTCTACCGATTCTGCCAATCCCTTAAGATGAAAAGGTATAATAAATAGAAAAAAACCTCTGAGAATTCCTTGAAAAACTAAACAAACCTGTCCTCCAATAGTTGTTATGTCTATATATAACAACACCTCCAATAGTTGTTATGTCTATATATAACGACACCTCCAATAGTTGTTATGTCTATATATAACAACACCTCCAATAGTTGTTATGTCTATATATAACGACACCTCCAATAGTTGTTATGTCTATATATAACAACACCTCCAATAGTTGTTATGTCTATATATAACAACACCTCCAATAGTTGTCTATTGGTTCTGTATGAGCAAAATATGGTCACCTGACCTGGCATTGCTCACAACAGGATAACTTGTCTAACCCATGCTAGCGTGGAAAAGTGGACATTAAACAATGATGATGATGATATATAAACAACAACAATGAAAACCAAAGCCAACCCCAATAGTGAGATGGAGAGCCATTACACCCTGGAGGAGACGCACAACTATTTGAGACCTTTGGCCTCCATATTTAATAACAAAGATTTTTTTAAAAATCCACTAAAAGAAAAGACAAAGACAAATAGAGGAAGACCTGGATAAAAGTGGTGAGAGTTGATCTCTGATCACTAAAGCTTATGGAGGAGATGACAAAGGAATGTGGAGAAATGGAGAGATGCTGTTCTGAGAAGGACCTGTCCAACCCATGCAAGCATGGAACAATGGACATATGACTATATATATATACGTGTGACCTATACCATGTGATGATTTCTCCCTCCACAGAATTATTCACTTTGTGACAGGCAGGTCAGGAAATAGTTCACAAAATGAGGGGTTCTCCTGAAGAGTCGACAATGTCAAAGCACTGGTGGATCATTGCTGCAGACCAGTCGATGAAACTGCAGTTGAGACTTTAAATAAAAATAGGTAATTCTTTGTCTATTCTTTCCTCTCATTTATAATTTGATATATATATATATATATATATATATATGTGATAATATATATCATAATGAAATATATGTGATGGGTGGTGATCGGTGGGTGAAGAAGTGCCAAACCAAATAATCCCAGTGGAAGGAAGCCACAGTAGAGGGAGACCTGGATCAAAGTAGTGAGAGCTGATCTCAGATTACTAAAGCTCATGGAGAAGATGACTAAGGAATGTGGACAAATGGAGAGATGCTGCACTGAGGAGGACATGTCCAACCCATGCAAGTGTGGAACAATGGATGAATGATGATGAAATAAAGTTTTAAAATGGTAAAAAAAGCAAAAAAAAAAAAGCTATTTACCTCTTTTTCATCTTTTGGCAAATTTTTCCAGGTATTTGCTAACTGTTTCGAAAAGACCTAGAAAGAGACAAAGAGAAGATATTTGATGTCATCAAATCTAATTGTCAGTATTTTGGTCGTGTCATCTGGGCCCAAAATTTGACTACTCACGTCCTTCAGGGACGAATACAAGGAAAAAGGGCCAGGGGACGTCAGAAAAAGAGATGGAAAGATGATATTAACCCTTTACCATTTACATTACTCTATATTTACTATTATATGTTCATGGTAAAGGCTTTACCTCACATAATATCGAATCTGTGAGATTTTGATATTTATTTTGAGAATAATACCTTAACATCAGTATGAGTAGTCAGTTACAGCTGGTTTGAACAGAAAGTGGTGAGAGAATTCTGGCCGTATACAACTGGTTTAAATAATAAAGAGTTAAGGAATCGACAGGAAGCAGTTTGACAATGTATGACAATGGCAAGAGACAGGAAAAGATGGAGGTTACTGGTCCATAAGTCCATGACCCTCGACCCTCAGGCATGAGGCTAAGACTAGATTAAATTTAATTAATTAAATACCATAGAGATAAAAAAATTAGATTTTCATTTCACGATGTCAAACAATTGTCATAAATTTGAAATTTCAACTCTTATTTTAAAATCCCAAATCTGTGGTAGTGGTTGTTGTGGCTGTAGTAGTGGTATTAGTGGTTGTTGTAGTGGTAGTACTGGTGGTGAACTTACAACAAACGAAAGATTTCCACGATCTACTTTCGATGCTTGGACAAAAATGGCGTAGGAATTCATTGGTCTTCGGGGTCGACCATGTTTCCGCTCAGTCTAAAAAGTAAAAACATAGAGAAAGATTTTAGAGGCTTCGTTAAATTAGACAATAATTATAATGGCTTCTGTTTTTGGCACAAGGCCAGCAATTATCCCCAGTGTATTGCTGGTGCTTTTTTTTTATAGACCCCATAAGGATAAAAGGCAAAACTAATCTCGGCGAGATTTTAACTCAGATCTTAAGGGCTGTAACTCTATGTTGCAAAGCATGGTGTCTGACGCTCTACCAATTCTGCCATTCCACCGCCCCCAATCCAATAATAATGCTTTCTGATTTAGGTACAAAGCCAACAATATTTGGGTAAAGTGGACCTTTGGGTAAACCTTGAGCTAGGTGGGTGGATAACCTCCATGATTTGGCTGGTCACACTTGGAGATCCTGCTGGATCAGTTGGAGACGGTTGCTTCTGACAGGACCCACTGGAGGGAGTGTTTCAGGACTCTGCCCCCACGACCCTCTCAGGAAATAAGTGGGCGAAGCAATTTTGGGGGAGAGGAAAGTTGATTAAATCAACCCCAGTGCATTACTGGTACTTTATTTTATCAACCCCGTAAGGATGAAAGGTAAAGCTAACCCAATGAAAGTAAATTACACATTTAATCAGCAATAAAATACACCCAGTACACTCTGTAAAGTGGTAATGTTGGTGTCATGATAAAATACACCCAGTACACTCTGTATGAGCAAGACTGAGTCATCTGACCTGTCAGCCTCACATGACAACATTGGTGGAGGTGATGATGGCGGTTGATGATAATGATGATGATGATGATGGTGGTGGTGGTTGATGGTGGCAGTAGTGGTGATGATGATGAAATTAGTTTATTCTGAAAACTTACAATTTTCTTTCTCCTTTTTGCTCGATTCTCCTTCTTCTTTGCGAAAGACTCTTTCAGAGCAATCAACTCTTCCTCCGTCAGTTCTGCTTTAAACTGGGCATATTGTTCTTTGTAGGCATTTAACCGAACTTGAGCTTGTTCCCTGAGAACCTGAAACAGAAGAAGGGAGCAGTTATTGTTGCTGTGTCTGGTTAAATCATGAACTTAACCACCTTTTGTTCATTTTAAATCTGTTATGCTGGTGACAACAAAGGCACTCAGTTGGCCCTGTAAGGTGGTTGTATTGGTAACATGACAAAAAGCAACTGGTCTACTCTGTAAGGTGGTCATGTTGCTGCCATGACAAAAAGTACTCAGTCCACCCTGGAAAGTGGTTGTGTGAGTGACACAACAAAAAAAAACACCCAGTCCAACTTGTAAGCTGGTTGTGTTGGTGACACAACAAACAGCACTCAGTCCACACTGTAGAGAGTTCATGCTGGTTACATGACAAAAAGTACATGGTCCACACTGTAAAGTGGTTGTGTTGGTGACATGATGAAAAGTACCCAGTCGAATTTGTAAGCTGGTCGTGTTGGTGACATGACAAACAGCACCCAGTCAACTCTGTAAAGTAGTTGTGCTGGTACCATGACAAAAAGTGTCCAAGCCACACTGTAAAGTGGTAGTGCTGGTGACAACAGAAAGCACCCAGTCCACACAGTAAAGAGGTCATGTTGGAGCCATGATAAAAAGCACCAAGTCCATACTGTAAAGTGGTTGGCATTAGGAAGGGCATCAAGCTGTAGAAACCAAGTCAAAATACAGATCCATATGAGCAAAAGACTGCCATCTGATCTGGCTTGTCTCATAACTTAACCTGTCTAATGCATGCAAGCATTCAAAATATATGTTGAACAATGGTGATGATGATGATGATGATGAAGGAGATCATGATGGTGACGATGGTGAAAATGATAACAAATAGTCTGTTTTCCATGACGTACACGAGGTACTTACTTGTTTTTCTGAGTCTGGTAACTTCTTGTATATCTCTGACACAATCCGAATAACCTCCTGTGAGTCGATTCCTTTAGAGAAGGAAGACAGGAAAATGAAGAATCAAGGTGTTAACTCAGGTTGTAAATAGGTGTTAGAGGTAGAAGACTGTATAACCAGGGTGGAATAGAAAGGTGTTAGACTCGTTACACAGTAGGTAGGTTGGTATTAATAATATATATATATATAGCTTGATGCCCTTCCCAGTATTCCGATGATTTGATCAGAGAGACACACTGTATTTAAGGTTGAGTGACGCAGATTCGAGTTAGAATAAGGACGGGTTGAAAGAAGTTTAGGGAGCTGCTTCCTCTGCTGACGAAGAAGGGTTTCTCCCTGCGTACGAAAGGACGGTTATATGATACCTGTGCGAGGTGCGCGATGCTGCATGGTAGTGAGACATGGGCAGCAACTGCAGAGGATTTGCGACGGCTGGAGAGAAATAAGGCAAGTTGGACGTGCAATGTCAATGTGTGTGAATGACCAAGCATGAATGTGTTAAGAGAGAAACTGTGTATAAGAGGGATAAGTTGTGTGTGAGAGAAGACTGTGATGGTATGGACATGTGATGCACATGGAGGATGACCGATGGGTGAAGAAGTGCCAAGAAATGCCACAAAGGCTGTGTGCAGGAGAGGCGGTTGCATTGGTATGGACATGTGATGCATATGAAGGATGTCTGCTTCATAAAAAGGTGCAGAGCACTAGAAGTCGATGGAAACCGCGGAGTGGGGAGACCTAAGAAGACCTGGGATGAGGTGATAAAAGCCGACCTTACCCAATTACACCTCTCAAAGGCGATGACACACGACCGTGACCGCTGGCGTCACGCAGTAATATAGAAGACCCGACCCCTGACGAGTACAAGCCGAAGCTGAAGCATATAGACAATATGCCCCCACACCCTCCCACTACAAAGTGGTCGTGGAGGTGCCCCGGCAAAAAAGCACCCAGCCCACACTGTAAATGAGGTTGGTGTTAGGAAGGGCATCCAGCTGTAGAAATCAAGCCAAATCAGTTCCTGTATGAGCAAGACAAGGTCAGCCGACTGGACACTGCCCACAACAGGAAAACCTGTCTAACCCATGCTAGCATGGAAGAACGGACGTAAAACAGTGATGATGATATATATATACACATATATATATACATTTACATATATATATATATATATATATATATATATATATACACATATATATATATACATACTTTTACATATACATACATATAGGGACACCAGAACCAGAAATGCAAGAACAACTTACCTGGATTGTTGTGAATAACCATTTGACGTTGTTTTAGTGCAAAATCAAAGAATGCACTCAATGGCCTCTTGGGAGGTTTTGGTACCTCAACATTGGAACTTTCGTTGAACTGAGCCAGAGATCTTTACAAGAAATGAGAAGTAATAGAATAGAAATAAAACACCCAGTCCACCTTGTATGGTAGTCTTATACAGCACCCAGTCCCCTCTGTATGGTAGTCTTATACAGCACCCAGTCCCCTCTGTATGGTAGTCTTATACAGCACCCAGTCCCCTCTGTATGGTAGTCTTATACAGCACCCAGTCCACCCTGTAAGGTAGTCTTATACAGCACCCAGTCCACCCTGTAAGGTAGTCTTATGTATATATGTACGTATGTTTATGTATGTATATATATGAACGTGTGTGTGTGTGTAAGTATGTATATATATGAACGTGTGTGTACATACACATGTACAGGGACATGGAAATACTCGGTTCGGTGCCCGAGCACGCGGTTAGCCCACGGGGACTGTAAGACCCCTAGTTCTTGTTAGGACTTCATTTTAGGAGAAGGAAAACTCTGATGTAAACCCCGCGACCTAACGTCAGCCAATGATGTCAAGGATGTTGATCTGTCCTTCTTTTTGGATACCTGTCACCGTTGTCCAAGCACGAGCATCACTTGATGTAAACAACTTTCACGTGTGTTACGTGAGCATGGCCTTTTCTTTTTTCTTTCGCCACAGCATATGCAGAAAGGAATCTAAGTCCTTGGCAGATCTACAAAGCCATGTTCGTACCACCAATGTATGAGAAAAATGTCAAGGGATGGCAATTCTCGAAACTGAAATGCAGCTATTATGTATGTATGTATCTATGTATGTATACAAGTATGTAGTGTGTATGTATGTATGTATCTATGTATGTAGTATGTAGTGTGTATGTATGTATATATGTATATATTTATGTATGTACCCAAAAGCGGAGTAGACACGATGATTTTGGTGAACAGGACGAGATATTTTCATTTCTTTTTACTGAGATGTATTATCAATGCTACCACTTAGAGGTTAACAGCTATGGTTTATTTTACTCCAATAAAATCAAGGGAAAAAAAAAATATTAATCCCCCAAACACTTAAAAATATACACACAAGTCTTAAACCACGTCAGGTGCGCTGGATTAAGTTATTCAAAGTTGTAAAACACACACAAGGAAGATTAATGCAAGAATTATATATTAAAAAAATATTAATGTTATAAATAACATAGGGTAAAATATATTTGAAACCAATCTAACTAACCTCGAAACACAGTTGTACGTTAGTCTTGTTGATGAGCGGACTGTAAAGAACGTTAGTAACTTCAGCGCCATTGTTAATGTTGCAAGGGAGATAACACGCTTTTTATAAATCACAACAATAACACTTAGAAGACATTTCTACTACTACTATTACTACCACTTATATATATATATACCTTGTCTTCTGCTTCTTCTCCTCCCACCACCTCTGCTGTTCTCATTATTCGTTGCCGTTGTTATATAGCTGGAACCGTTGGAGCATCGGACAAATGCAGTGTTTGCTCTGAATTCAAATCCCACCGAGATTAGCTTTACTTTTCATATATGAGGGTCGATAAAATAATAATAATAATTGTTTCTACTTTAGGCACAAGGCCAGCAATTATCCAGTGCATTACTGGTACTTTATTTTATCGACCCCGTATGGATGAAAGGCAAAGTCAACCTCGGCGGGATTTGAACTCAGATCGTTAAGGGACGTAACTATGCTGGAAAGCATGGCGTCCGACCCTCTACCGATACTGCCAATCCAATGAGCTCGAGTGAAGTATCAAAATAGCATCATTGTGTTTATTCACGTGTGACGCGCGTTTCATGATCGATCAGCTCGAGGTCCTATCGGTATTGATCGCTCCCGACTCTGAAATCGAGAACTGGCGTTGCACGGGATAAGGTATTTTGGAACGCGGGCCGCCAACAGACCTAATCGTGGAATAACTGCATGCCTGGACATTATGTAAAGAAAATAAACCAAATACTCTGATGGCTGGATAATCTTTAAGATTTTCCTCGATGAAGCAGAAATAATGCAGGTTTTCACCTAATGCGGGCCCTAGGCCATAAAAAAAGTTGGATTTTCTTTGCTCACAGTATGAAGAAGAGACTGACTAATACATAGTTACAATTTCAAGGAAATCGGTCTGACGTAACGCCTAAAAAAAACCCCTAAAAAGCTTTAAAAACGCAGTTTTTCACCTAATGATCTAGGAGATCAAAAAAGTTGAATTTTGTTATGTGCATAACACACCCTGAAACATAAGTAATACACATGTAAAGTTTGAAAAAAGTCGGTTGGGTACTTCTCGAGTTTTAGGGATTCAAACTCACACACACACGCACACACATACATCCTCAGGGAAGTGACACAATGCAGACAGGCAGACATACAGACAGATATTATAAGGGCGCGACGTTATATGTACGTATCTATCTAAAAAGAGAAAGACTAAGAATTATAGAGAGAGATCACTAAATCGCCTAATGTGGTCCTAGGGCATTAAAAATTTGAAATGTATTTGCTCAGAATACTCCCTGAAACATAAGTATTACATGTGTAAAGTTTGAAAACAGTCGGTTGGGTGGTTCTCGAGTTTTAGCGATTCAAACTCACACACACACAGACAGACATCCTCAGTTTTATATATATAGATTACTCACCCCAAGCCACTAAACTACAAAGGGTTACCGAGAAACGAAAAAAAGGAGAAGGTCAAGACATAACATAATTCAAGGAGAGAGGAGACGATTGATGTTGCTTTTGAATTTTTATGTGTGGGTGAGAGAGAGAGAGAGAGAGAGAGAGGAGGAGGAAGAAGAAAGAGAGGAAGAGTGAAAAAGGGGAGGGAGACAGAGATGGGGAGAAATAGGAAGTGCGAAAGCTGAAGAGAGAGAGAGAGAGGGGGAGAAACAGAAAGGGGGAGAGAGAGAGAATGGAGCGCGTGTGTTTATATTGTACGTCGTGTAGAGAAGAAAATAAACAACGATAGTGAAAGTAATGTTTACGATAGAGTCAATCCAACTGAACGACTTCATTCATATTAAATATTTTATTTATTTATTTATTTTTGCACTCCGTTCATTCAATTCCAGCATAATTAGGAAATTGCTAAGCAACGGTTTGTCGTCACAGCGACTACGTCACATTGCCCCGCCTACAAAATGTCAATTATAATTACACACACAAACACGCACGCGCGTGCACACAGATACTCGCATACAAATACACAATCAGATTTATACACACACACACAGATACCCCTCATATATATATATATATATATATATATATATTCACACACAGATACACCCACACATCCACAGACACATAAACACTCAAATACACACACACAGGCACGTACACATACAAACTGACATACACAGACACAGATAAACACCCACACACAGATAGTCAGACCTACCCCCTCCCCACACAGCCATACACACACACACACACACAGCTATACACACACACACACAGATATACACACATACACAAACATACAATCCCCATACACATACAGCTATACACACACAGACACAGAAACATACACGCTCCAAACGTAAATATATACACACACAGACATACATACATCCCCATACAAACACAGCTATACACATACACAAACACACACACACACACATATATATATATATAAATGCGCGCGCGTATAACTAAGATATTCAAGGGAGGTAACCCTGATACTATTTCGGAGTCACCGAATTAACATCCAGTCTGTCAAACGATAAGTCACTTGTTAAGACTGAAATTCATCAGTTATCGATACCAAATTCTCCATCTTTAAAACAACAACAAAACAGCCCAGATTTACTTTTCCTCTTGATCTCTCTTCGTCATACATTCCTCATGTTTCCTTCGTCAGACTCCCCGAGACGATATAAAAGGCTTGGTAATAATTCCTCCTTTACATCTTCTGGGCCGTTTTTTGTTCGGTTCTTGGGTATCGTTTCGCTTCTGTTGCTATCTACAGCGACTGAAAGAAGCGAGGCAGCTGTTCCGGATCTTACATTCTCCTCAAATGCCGACTTCGTCCATCACAACTATGAACAGATGATCGCTCTGTTGGATGAGGTCCATAGCAAATGCCCTGAAATCACTCTGGTCTACAACCCACCCGGACATTCAGTCGAAGGAAGAAATTTAACTGTCATTGAATTCAGTGACGATCCTGGCAAACATATCGCAGGTAAGTTGGTTGGTTATTTATTTTACATATATACCTCTTCTTCTTCTTCTTCTTCTTCTTCTTCTTCTTCTTCTTCTTCTTTTTCTTCTTTTTTTTTTCTTCTTCTTCTTCTTCTTCTTCTTCTTCTTCTTCTTCTTCTTCTTCTTCTTCTTCTTCTTTTTCTTCTTTTTCTTCTTTTTCTTCTTTTTCTTCTTCTTCTTCTTCTTCTTCTTCTCACCGTTATTATTGGTGTTGTTGTTGTCTCTGTCGATGTCGTTGTTGTTGTAGCAGAATTAGTGGAGCACTTAACGAAATATTTTGTGATATTTAATTAAAGTCTCTTCTTTACGTTTCTAACTAAGTTCAAATCCCGGCGAGGTCGACTTTGCTCTCCGCCATTCTAGGACCGATAAAACAAGGTCCTGTCTAATACTTCGATTTAAACGTCTATCTAGTCGTCACCTCTAAACCTGTGGCCGCCTGTCTATGACGAAGAGAATATATCAAGTAATACTACTTCTATATTTATAAACACAGTATCTAGTATTTCCCATAACGAATAACATTTACAAAATAATGTTTCTACTTTTGGCACAAGGCCAGCAATTAATCCAGTACATTACTGGTACTTTATTTTTCGATCCTGTAAGGATGAAAAACAAAGTTAACCTTGGCGGAATTTGAACTTAAAATGTAAAGGGACATTATTAATAATAATAATAATAATAGTTGTTGTATTTAGGCACAAGGCCAGCAATGTTTTGGGTGGGGGGAAAGTCGATTAAATCGACCCCAGTGCGTTACTGGTACTTTATTTTATCGACCCCGTAAGGATGAAAGGCAAAGTTAACCTCGGCGGGATTTGAACAATAATAATAATAATAATAATAACAATAATAATAATAATTTCTTTATTGGCCACAAGAGCCGACAATAAAATCGAGTAAAAATATATATAAAATTATATAAAATATAAATTCGCCAAAAGGGGATGGGGTAGCAACTACTCAGGTACTCCACTAATTCTGAACCTCCCGACGCAATAATAATAATAACAATAATAATGATTTCTTTATTGGCCACAAGGGCTGACATCAAGAAAAACATTACAGACGACACAGGACGGTACGATGTGGGTTTTGGGCTGTAAAGATTTTTATTATTTATATAAAGATTTTATTTAAAAGATTTTATTTATAAGAAACGAAAAAGAAAAAAAAAGACATAGAAACATATATATATATATATATATATATATATATATATATGTTTCTATGTCTTTTTTTTTCTTTTTCGTTTCCCCCTCCCCCCTTCCCTATTGGGGAATTTTTCATTGTTTGAATTTTCATTTTTATTGTTTATATATATATATATATATATATATATATATATATATATATATATATAAACAATAACAATGAAAATTCAAATAATGAAAAATTCCCCAATAGGGAAGGGGGGAGGGGGAAACAATATTGAAGATAGAAGTCATTATTTTTTCATAACATATTTCGATCGAATTCTTAGACATCGATATATTTGACAGACCTGAATTTTTTATAACTCAAATCTGAAACAGCCAGATGGTGTGACACCTGGATTATTCTAAGAAATACCTTTATTAACGATATTAACGATTGTTTAATCCTGACAGTAATTATAGATACTTTCCGAGGTTTACAGATTTTTACTTCCATATTGAGCGACTCATTTTGTATTCATGTAAGCAATATGTTGAGAATATCATGATGCGTATATGTATGTATGTAGGTGTGTATATATATATATATATATATATATATATGTATGTATATATATTATAATATTATATACATGCACACAAATATACATACACACACATATATGCAAACATGTATGTATGCATGTGTGTGTATATGTATATATACATACATACACACACACATATATATATATATATGTGTGTGTGTGTGTGTGTGTATGTGTGTGTATGTATGTATATATATGTGTGTGTGTGTGTGTGTGTGTATCCCGGCTTCAATTGGGGGGTAACCACAGTAAGTACGGTACTCAATACATAGCAGAGTATAAATATTTAATTTAGAAATGGCTTCTACAGGACTAGATCTGTTTCATTCGAAGGAAATCATCAGGAACCCCCACCCCCGGCTTTCCTGTATGAGCAAGACAAGGTCAGCCGACCAGACACTGCTCACAACCCGTCTAACCCATGCTAGCGTGGAAGAATGGAAGTAAAACGGTGATGATGATATATATATATATATATATATATATATATATATATATATATATATATATACCAGCTGGCCCGTCTGGCTGGCGTCCGGCTAGGTATACCTGCCCCACCACTCCATTGAGTGGTGGGGCAGGTATCAAAGATACCACACACCCCTCCCTTGTCACATTGTCCTTCCAACTCTCTCTCTCTCTCTCTCTGAATAACTAACACTTTAATTGTATCTCTTTCTGTCTAACGGCCTATCTCTCTCTTTCTCTGTGTGTATATGCGAGTATATGTGTATGAGTGTTTTTATATGTGTGTGTGTACTATGTATGAGTGTGTACATACACATATATATATGTATGTATAGGTGTGTATATGTAGATATATATATATATAAATATACGTGTATATGATTGTGTGCACATGTGTAGATGTATGTATATGTTTGCATCTATTTATATGTATGTATATTTTTACTTGAGTATCAATATAACTGTACCTCTATCTATAATGTGGGTATATGTACTTTGTGATCTATGAAATTTATGTGTTTTAACTATGTCAACATGTATTTATCTGAGTTTGATACATAGACATACTTGAAAGTATTTTAAGGCGTATCATACGCTGTATTATACTAAGTGCAATTTACCACACCGTACTATATTGTGTTACATTATATTATATTATTATATAGGGTGTTGGATTGGCAGTATCGGTAGAGGGTCGGACGCCATGCTTTGACACATAGTGTTACGGCCCTTGCCATTCAGAGTTCAAATCCCGCCGAGGGTAACTTTGCCTTTCATCCTAACGGGGTCGATAAAATAAAGTACCAGTAATACACTGGGATAATTGCTGGCCTTGTGCCAAAAGTAGAAACAATTATATTATATTATTGTCATTCTTTGTTCATTCTGAGTTCAAATCCCGCCGAGGTTAACTTTGCCTTTCATCCTTACGGGGTCGATAAAATAAAGTACCAGTAATGTACTGGGATAATTGCTGGCGTTGTGCCAAAAAGTAAAAACAATTATCTTATTATAATTTTCATCTTTTAATATACTATCTTTCCTAGCCATGACCTTAATTTATATTCACCTAAAAACTCCACACAACACAACTCAACATTTAATTTTTACATTCCTTTTAAACTTCGATATACCAGATACACTCAACTATCAATTTGACAATCCCTTTCTTCCTAATAGATGTTTTATAGCAATTCTATTATTAATACCATTCAACCATTCCTTTCAAAAGGTCATGACCTCAACTAAAGTAAATTATTTTTCATCATATGGAAAAAAACAATCTGATTGGTTAGTTCTTCAGCTACCTCCAAATAAGGTCATAGAAGTAAACTTACTACCAATTTAAAACTAATTTTGAATAAAATGATTATTGCTTTTGACAACAGCTGGTGACATGCATGTAAGTAAATACTCTCTTTATCTGATATTTTGTAACTAACCTTATATAGATCAATAACGAAGTATAGTTACAATGTATTATCATCACCTAGAAACGATCTTAAAGCAGTGAAGTATATTTCTAATGACTTGATTTTTTATTTCATTGTTTTAACTTATATCATGACTCTGTTTTCCTTTTAATGTTTTATTGTTTTCCGGGATTTATTTTAACCTACAACTTTTTCAACATATGGATTAGTTCTTCATGCAGACTAGACCCCACAACTTACCGTGGATATCTCTGTGTATATATATATATATATATACTGAAGTAAAAGTTAAGTGGAAATATCCAAGAGTAAGAACACTCAGTCCATAGGACAAGTTTAGTATAAATAATTACAACAGTGACATATATATTGCAGAAAAGGAACTGGCATAAATTCTATAAAATGCACATAATGCAGATCTTGGGTACACAAGAGATGTAGCGGGATAGCAGGCAAACTAACAGATAGGGAGAAATACGTATGCAGTAGATGTACAAGGAAATTAGACAGTAGAAGTCGCATTGATAGACAAATTTTTCAAATGCAGGTGGGTGCTATAGAAGTGATTGATAGCTTCCAGTACCTAGGAGATCAGATTAGCATGGGAGGGGGGTTGTTCCGAGGCCATCGTATCTAGAATAAGGATGGTTTGGAAGAAGTTTAGGGAGCTGCTTCCTCTGCTGACGAAGAAGGGTTTCTCCCTGCGTACGAAAGGCCGGTTATATGATGCCTGTGTGAGGAGCGCGATGCTGCATGGTAGTGAGACATGGGCAGCAACTGCAGAGGATATGCGACGGCTGGAGAGAAATGAGGCATACATGCTCCGTTGGATGTGCAATGTCAATGTACGTGAACGACCAAGCATGAATGTGTTAAGAGAGAAACTGTGTCTGAGAGGGACAGATTATAGTGTGCGAGAGAGGAGACTGAGGTGGTATGGACATGTGATGCGCATGGAAGATGACCAATGGGTGAAGAAGTGCCAGGAAATGCCAGTTGAAGGAAGATGTGGTAGAGGTAGACCACAAAAAACATGGGCGGAGGGGGTGAGAGCAGACCTCAGATCGCTGAAGCTCACGGTGGAGATGACGAAGGACTGTGACAAGTGGAGAGATGCTGTGCTGAATAGGACCCGTCCCACCCAGCAAGCAGGGAAAAGCAGACATAAAATGATGATGATGATGATATATATATTCAAACAGAACTCAAAACGATAAGTTCTTGTTTTGAATATGTCACTATCTGTAAAACAACTTTTATATTTTATCTGAGAGCGTACCAAAAATGTTGGTACCCTTGAAATATATATAATAAAATAAATATGGTTTTATAAAGATAGTTTCCATTTATTAATATTATTGATATATATATATATCATAAACTAATGAGAGAGCTTGCACACAAGAAATAGCAGCCAAATCTCCCTCAAATCACATTCCACAGATTAAAAAAATTGTAATCTTCCATATTAAAAAAACAATAAATATATATATATAAAAATAACAAAACAACAACGGAATGTTTACGGTGGGAATAGCTTTTGAGTTATAGGTCAGCTTAGCGAGGACTGCCGTGATGTTAAATTGCTGCAACCATATGGTGCTGGGTTTAGCATCATTGTCATCACCATCATCACCATCATCATCAATAGCATCCCCACTACCATCACCATCACTACCACCACTACAACCACCACCATTATCATCATTGTCATTTATCAATAGCACCACCAATACCACCATCATCACTGCCACCACTACAACCACCATCACCACAACCACCACCATCATCATCAACTTCCTTTCACCTTTTTATTACCATATTTTTAATGAAATACACTGCCTAAATCTTCTAATTTATTTTTTTAAATAACCAAAATTTTGGAGGAATTTAATAAGATAACTAAGTTACCAGAGCAGGTGACTCATTGTATCCTTGAGCAAGACACTTCATTTCACATTGCTCCAGTTCACTCAGGCTTGTTATATCAGTCACTTAACACCAAGGAAACTCAGATAACCTATGGCCTTATGAACTTCTCGGTTTAGGACAAACTTAAACTTTTTTTCTTTACATATTTTGATACGAAAACATCTGAAATGGCGCCTAGTTTGTTTTAATCCTTTGCCATTTACATTACTCTATATATACTATTGTATTTTCACGGTAAAGGCTTTACCTCACATAATATCTCACATAACATTTACATTACTCTATATATACTATTGTATTTTCACAGTAAAGGCTTTACCTCACATAATATCTCACATAACATTTACATTACTCTATATATACTATTGTATTTTCACGGTAAAGGCTTTACCTCACATAATATCTCACATAACATTTACATTACTCTATATATACTATTGTATTTTCACGGTAAAGGCTTTACCTCACATAATATCTCACATAACATTTACATTACTCTATATATACTATTGTATTTTCACGGTAAAGGCTTTACCTCACATAATATCTCACATAACATTTACATTACTCTATATATACTATTGTATTTTCACGGTAAAGGCTTTACCTCACATAATATCTCACATAACATTTACATTACTCTATATATACTATTGTATTTTCACAGTAAAGGCTTTACCTCACATAATATCTCACATAACATTTACATTACTCTATATATACTATTGTATTTTCACAGTAAAGGCTTTACCTCACATAATATCTCACATAACATTTACATTACTCTATATATACTATTGTATTTTCACAGTAAAGGCTTTACTTCACATAACATTTACATTATATATACTATTGTATTTTCACGGTAAAGAACATCATTGCCAAGAACAACTTCTTTTTCTTCATTTTCTTCAACACTGGAGGAATCTTTGTCACTAATATCAGGAGGTTCTCCAAAGACAGGAGCTAGAATTTCATCACAATGAGCTACAGGACGATGTGCTGATTCAAGATCAGGATACTTAAGGCTGCTCAGGTTCTTTCTGTAGATCCTTGTCAAATCAATAGCACAGAAGTAGCAGTCAGTGCCATGGTTTGTCGGCTCCCTCCAAACTTCAGACAACTCTTCTTGCCCTTAGTCCAATGACGCAGATATTCGGTGCATGTCTTGCACACCATTATGTTACCCAAGCTTTATCCTGGTCACCATGTTTCATACCAAAATAAGCATGGTAAGCACACTTTATGGAACTTGTAACTGGATTCCTGTTAGGAACAACGGTGTATTCGCTGCAGAAGAAATAAGAAAGAATTTTGCATCATATAAATAGAAAATACCCACATGTGTAAACAAAAATGTAAAAAAACCATCATGTGGCAATACATCAAAAAGTTGACCTGATTGAGAAAAACCAATGTGATTTTTGGATTCAACACATCAAAATTGTCCTAAATTGACTAAAAAAAACTTAGACAATAAATTTGGTGTTGGCCAGCGTTATATATCATTTTAATTAATTTACGACTGTTTCATCCGTATATTGAGTTAATAATTAATTACAAATTAATTAATTAAATACAAAAAACTGGCATCATTAGAACTATTAAGATGATGAAAATATAAATTAATTGTTACCTCGTCAATATTACATTTTGAAGTTAACATGAGTACATCCATTGTGCTCATATGTTATGCTCTCAGAGCACGCCCACTCCATTGCTAATTACGTTGCCTAGATAGTAGAAGCTATCAATCACTTCTTTGGGTCATTCCTGGAGTAGGCTTGTAAAGGGTTGGTGGGGGTTGTATGTAAAGGGTTAAAGCTTTGAGGAGGGTACCTGACAATGTTCTAGAAGAGATTTAACTGCTGCAAGGGAAAGACTAAACTCCCTCATCTACCACCACACAGTCCTTGTTGTTATCACTGTTGTTGTTGTTGTGATAGTAGTAGTAGTAGTAGTGGTAGTAGTGGTAGTGGTAGTAGTAGTACTAGTAATGGTAGTAGTAGTAGCAGTAATGGTAGTGGTAGTAGTAGTAGTAGCAGCAGTAGTAATGGTGGTGGTGGTAGTAGTAGTAATGGTAGTAGTAGTAGTAGTAGTAGCAGTAGTAATGGTGGTAGTAGTAGTAGTAGTAGTAGTAGTAATGGTAGTAGTAGTAGTAGCAATGGTAGTAGTAGTAGTAGTAGTAGTAATGGTGGTAGTAGTAGTAGTAGTAGTAGTAGTAATGGTGGTAGTAGTAGTAGCAGTAGTAGTAGTAGTAGTAGTACTAGTAGTAATGGTGGTAGTAGTAGTAGTAGTACTAGTAGTAATGGTGGTAGTAGTAGTAGTAGTAGTAATGGTGGTAGTAGCAGTAGTAGTAGCAGTACTAGTAATGGTAGTGGTAGTAGTAGTAGTAACAGCAGTAGTAATGGTGGTGGTAGTAGTAGTAGTAGTAGTAGCAGCAGTAGTAATGGTGGTGGTAGTAGTAGTAGTAGTAGCAGCAGTAGTAATGGTGGTGGTAGTAATAGTAGTAGTAGTAGTAGTAGTAGTAATGGTGGTAGTAGTAGTAGTAGTAGTAGTAGTAGTAGTAGTAATGGTAGTAGTTGGAGTAGTAATAGTGATGGTAGGGGTTGTTTTTGTAGTAGTAGTAGGGGTTGTTTTTATTCTTGTTATTGTTGTTGTTGTAGGACTATTTGTCCAGTGACCCAGTTCCTAAATCAAGGTAAATCTAATGTAAATATATCTACATTTGCCTTCACTCTGAAAACAATCAAGTGTAAATACTTTTTACTGTTCCTCTGTACACAAATGGTTTTTCTGTGTACAGAGCAACAGTGAAAAGTGTTGATATTTCAATCTGTTTACGTCAAGACTTCTAGTTAAAATATCTGTGGTTAGTATGCCTACATTAAATTTACCTTAACCCTTTAGCATTTAAACCGACTGTATCTGCCGAGAATTCTCTCACCTCTTTCTGTTCAAACTGGCTGTGATTGGCTACTCATACTGATGTTAAAGTATTGTTCTCAAAATAAATAATATCAAAATCTCATAGATTCTGTGAGATAAACCTTTACCATGAAAATACAATAGTAAATATAGAGTAATGTAAATATTATGTAAGATAAAGCCTTTACCACAAAAATACAATAGTATATATATAGAGTAATGTAAATGGTAAAGGGTTAAATCTTATAGTTTATGCTCTGTTCCTGTATAGATATTAGAACATTTTCGATGGATCATAAGAGTTTATGTGACAGAGAGATAAAAAAGCTAAGTGGTCATGTTGGTGACAGGACAAAATAGTGCCCAGTCCACCCTGTAAAGTAGTCATGCTGGTGCTACAACAAAAAGCACCCAGTCCACCCTGTAAAGTAGTCATGCTGGTGCTACAACAAAAAGCACCCAGTCCACCCTGTAAAGTAGTCATGCTGGTGCTACAACAAAAAGCACCCAGTCCACCCTGTAAAGTAGTCATGCTGGTGCTACAACAAAAAGCACCCAGTCCACACTGTAAAGTAGTCATGCTGGTGCTACAACAAAAAGCACCCAGTCCACCCTGTAAAGTAGTCATGCTGGTGCTACAACAAAAAGCACCCAGTCCACCCTGTAAAGTAGTCATGCTGGTGCTACAACAAAAAGCACCCAGTCCACACTGTAAAGTAGTCATGCTGGTGCTACAACAAAAAGCACCCAGTCCACCCTGTAAAGTAGTCATGCTGGTGCTACAACAAAAAGCACCCAGTCCACCCTGTAAAGTAGTCATGCTGGTGCTACAACAAAAAGCACCCAGTCCACCTTGTAAAGTAGTCATGCTGGTGCTACAACAAAAAGCACCCAGTCCACCCTGTAAAGTAGTCATGCTGGTGCTACAACAAAAAGCACCCAGTCCACCCTGTAAAGTAGTCATGCTGGTGCTACAACAAAAAGCACCCAGTCCACCCTGTAAAGTAGTCATGCTGGTGCTACAACAAAAAGCACCCAGTCCACCCTGTAAAGTAGTCATGCTGGTGCTACAACAAAAAGCACCCAGTCCACACTGTAAAGTAGTCATGCTGGTGCTACAACAAAAAGCACCCAGTCCACCCTGTAAAGTAGTCATGCTGGTGCTACAACAAAAAGCACCCAGTCCACCCTGTAAAGTAGTCATGCTGGTGCTACAACAAAAAGCACCCAGTCCACACTGTAAAGTAGTCATGCTGGTGCTACAACAAAAAGCACCCAGTCCACCCTGTAAAGTAGTCATGCTGGTGCTACAACAAAAAGCACCCAGTCCACCCTGTAAAGTAGTCATGCTGGTGCTACAACAAAAAGCACCCAGTCCACCTTGTAAAGTAGTCATGCTGGTGCTACAACAAAAAGCACCCAGTCCACCCTGTAAAGTAGTCATGCTGGTGCTACAACAAAAAGCACCCAGTCCACCCTGTAAAGTAGTCATGCTGGTGCTACAACAAAAAGCACCCAGTCCACCCTGTAAAGTAGTCATGCTGGTGCTACAACAAAAAGCACCCAGTCCACACTGTAAAGTAGTCATGCTGGTGCTACAACAAAAAGCACCCAGTCCACCCTGTAAAGTAGTCATGCTGGTGCTACAACAAAAAGCACCCAGTCCACCCTGTAAAGTAGTCATGCTGGTGCTACAACAAAAAGCACCCAGTCCACCCTGTAAAGTAGTCATGCTGGTGCTACAACAAAAAGCACCCAGTCCACCCTGTAAAGTAGTCATGCTGGTGCTACAACAAAAAGCACCCAGTCCACCCTGTAAAGTAGTCATGCTGGTGCTACAACAAAAAGCACCCAGTCCACCCTGTAAATGTGGTTGGCATTAGGAAGGACATCCAGCCATAGAAACCAAGACAGAATCAGTTCTGTATGAGTAAGATATGATCATCTGGTCTGGCTTGTCTAACAACTGGACAACTTATCTCAGCCATGCTAACAATGAAAAGGGATATTAACCTTTTAGCATTTAAACCGGTCAGAATTCTCTCAGCTCTTTCTGTTCAAACTGCCGTAACTAGCCACTCATACTGATATTGAGGTATTGTTCTCAAAATAAATAACATCAAAATCTTATAGATTTCATATTATGTAAGATAACTAACTAATAATGATTTCTAGTATAACTAACTAATAATTGTTTCTACTTTAGGCACAAGGCCAGCAATTACCCAGTGCATTACTGGTACTTTATTTTATCGACCCCGTAAGGATGAAAGGCAAAGTCAACCTCGGCGGGATTTGAACTCAGATAGTAAAGGGACGTAACTATGCTGGAAAGCATGGCGTCCGACTCTCTACCGATACTGGCAATCCACCTATAAGTATAACTAACTAATAATGATTTCTAGTATAACTAACTAATAATGATTTCTAGTATAGACACAAGGCCAGTAATTTAGGGGGAGGGGAAAGTCGATTAAATCGACCCCAGTACGTTACTGGTACTTTATTAACCCCATAAGGATGAAAGGCAAAGTTAACCTCGGTGGGATTTGAACTCAGACCGTAACTCCATGCTGCAAAGCATGGCCTCTGACGCTCTACCGATACTGCCAATCCACCGCACTATTAATAACTAATAATAAAGCTGCTACTACTACTACCACCAAATAATGTGTGTTTTATTGGCAATATGACTGTCGCCAAATATAACAATATCTGTTTCAACACCCGATTTTATGTCAAGGATTTTGCAAAACAAATATATAAACAGGATCAAATAACCTACGAATCCACTTTACAGTGTGGGATGGGTCTACACAACCACTTTAGAGTGTGGACTGGGTGCTTTTTATTGTGACACCTACACAACCACTTTACAGTGTGGGCTGGGTGCTTTTTTTGTCACATGTATGTATGTACGTTTTCTCTTTCTCTTAATTTCGAGTATATTTTTTTGACCGGCCACCTTCCTGGTGGCAAGGTTGTAAAAGAAAGAAATTGTCATCCCTTGAATCGCAAGAATGTTTTGCAAATTTTGAAAGTGCCAGCTATCGCAGGCATTTGCAGACTATGAATTAGGGAGCTGCGCTTTTTGTCCGCAAATCCAAGTTCAGTCATACTTTGGTCCAAGCGGGTTGGTATATAACTCGTAGCACCAATAATTGTTTCTACTTTTGGCACAAGGCCAGCAATTACCCAGTACATTACTGGTACTTTATTTTATCGACCCCGTAAGGATGAAAGGCAAAGTTAACCTCGAGCACCAATAATGATGGGTATGAAGCTAAAGGTGTATCTTGGATACTGGATTTGTAAATTCCTCATCAATGGTCCCTAGATGTCCTCCTTCTCCTGTATTTTTCTGACAACGTTTACATCAAGTGGGCAGCTGATCTCCACAACAGAACACGTTTTCAATGTGTGGTCCCAAACTACAACATCAGGCCGGTTGTGCTTTAATTTGGTGGCAGTTTTTATTTTCAGGTTCCACCAGTATTCCTTAGTGCCATCTGTCTCAATATATTCTTCCTCGTTTGTTGTTAATTTTGTTTTCCGAAGTGCGTTCCAGATGGTTCTAGCTATCCCATCGTGTCTCATGGGGAGGTAGTAGCGAGATGACATTCTTTCGCAGCTGGCAACAATGTGGCTTACATCCTCGATCTTTGTTTTACATAGCCTACATTTATTGTCAGCTGCTGGCCCTCCTCTTTTGTGCAGCAGATATTTGGTAGGGAGTTCTTGTTCCTGTATTGCATAGAGATATGTATGTATGTATGTATGTATGTATGCATGTATGTATGTGTGAATGTATATATATTTGTATTTATGTATTAATGTATATATATTTGTATTTATGTATTAATGTATGTATATATTTGTATGTATGAATGTATTTTTATATGTATGTATGTGTGAATGTATATATATTTGATGAATGTATATATATATATATATATTTGTATGTATCAATGTATATATATTTATATGTATGTATGAATGTATGTGTACTTATATGTAAGTATATTTACATATATATGTATATTTAAATATAATGTAGTTTTCTAAATGATGTATTTAAAAAATGTTTAATGTTTAATTTTTTAAAATAAATTTTCATATTCAATATCTGTTACCAGGGGAACCAGAGTTCAAATATGTGGCGAATATGCACGGAAACGAAGTGGTTGGCAGGGAGATGTTGCTCCAGCTTGCCGTTTACTTGTGCAAACAATACAAACTAGGAAACGAAACCATCCAGTGGCTTGTTAACCATACTCGCATACATCTGATGCCCTCCATGAACCCAGATGGCTGGGAACTGGCCAACAAGCATTTGAAAACTGTAAGTTAGCTGCTGCTGCTTCTTCTTCTTCTTTTTGTTGTTGTTGTTGTTCTTCTTCTTCTCCTCCTCCTCCTCCTTCTTCTTCTTCTTCTTCCTGAGACAGTCGTGGAGGCAGAGTCCTCAAACACTCCCTCCAGCGGGTCCTGTCAGAAGCAACCATCTCCAACTGATCTGGCTGTATCGCCAACTGTGACCAACCAAGCTCATGGATGTTATCCAACCTGGGTCTCTTACCTGTTGTGGAGTGCTGCATGGCTGGAATCAGTGCTACAAAAGCTGAGACAGTCGTTCTCTCATGGAAGCCTGCGCAGTGCACTCTACAAATGAATGGAGTTCCACTGAAGCAGGTAGAGAAGTTCATGTACCTCGGGGTCGTGTTCACAAGTGATGGAAGGCAGGAGGCTGAATTAAGTGCAGGAATTGCAGGAGTTGGTGCAATAATGTACCAGCTTCAGTGGTCGGTAATCGGAAGAAAGAAGGTAGGCGTAAAAGCCAAACTTGCTATCTTCAATTTGGTTTTCGTGCCAACCCTTACCTATGGTCATGAATTTTGGGTAATGACCAAAAAAATACAATCGCAAATACAAGCGGCCGAAATGGGGTTCCTCCGAAAGAGTCTTTGGAGTAACATTACTGAATAAAGTGCGTAGCTTGAAGATCAGAGAGTCACTCCAGGTAGAGCCGCTGTAAGTTAGCATTTGTCACAATCATTATATTTTGACCATTGTCCATTGAACACCGTTCAGTTTGGCAGAGTTGGTTAGAATGCCATTTCGGTATTTGTTCCTGCATTTTACATCCAAATCGTTCTGAGCTCAACTTTCCCCTTTTATCCTTCTAAGCTCAACTTTCTCCTTTTATCCTTTTGAGCTCAACTTTCTCCTTTTATCCTTCTGAGCTCAACTTTCTCCTTTTATCCTTTTGAGCTCAACTTTCTCCTTTTATCCTTCTGAGCTCAACTTTCTCCTTTTATCCTTTTGAGCTCAACTTTCTCCTTTTATCCTTTTGAGCTCAACTTTCTCCTTTTATCCTTCTGAGCTCAACTTTCCCCTTTTATCCTTTTGAGCTCAACTTTCTCCTTTTATCCTTTTGAGCTCAACTTTCTCCTTTTATCCTTTTGAGCTCAACTTTCTCCTTTTATCCTTTTGAGCTCAACTTTCTCCTTTTATCCTTTTGAGCTCAACTTTCTCCTCTTATCCTTCTGAGCTCAACTTTCTCCTTTTATCCTTCTAAGCTCAACTTTCCCCTTTTATCCTTCTGAAGTCAATAAAATAAAGTACCAGTGAACTACTCCTTCCCATGTACCAAATGTAGAAACAATTATTTCATCTATCAGCAGGATATCATATCAACCTAGAATGAGATATAAATGTTAACCTATCTTGTATCAACAACAGCTGTCTGTTCTCTCCACTCTTTTATTTAAAACAGCTTTTAAAGGATTATCATCACCATCACCACCATCACCATCATCATCATCATCATCATCGTTACACATGTTACATATATATGTGTGTGTATGTATGCAGATAGAGCTGGTTAAAAATGATTGTGTCTACCAGGGCCAGACTTCTACCTCCAGAGGCCCTAAGCTATATGAAATTTGAGGCCCTTCTCTAAAATCTTTTGGCTAAAAATTTAAAATAATTTATCATCATAGTTTAACATCCATCTTCCACGCTAGCATGGGTTATATGATTATTATTTTTTTATATCAATGTTAATGATAAAAAATAAGTATAATATATATATATATATTTATTAAAATAACAGATTAAAGTTTAAGCAAAGAATCGGTGCTTTCACCCTTAACGGGATCTTCTGAAACTAAAAAAAATCAATCTGTGAACGCAGAAGTAAATATTTCGAAAAAACGTTGCAACCGAAGGAAGACAAGAAGACGATACTTTGGTTTGTGGAGACGTTCCCTGGCAATGAACGGAAGAAAAAAAGCAAAGATAATACGTCATTATTTGGATTGGTGAGAACAATTACACGCAAAGACAAAACCACGTTTATGGTATAAATGAAGTCGTAGACTAATATACTATTATCTTCGCTTTTTTTCCGTTCATTGCCAGGGAACGTCTCCACGAACCACCTAAATAGTATATTAGTCTACGACTTCATTTATACCATAAACATGGTTTTGTCTTTGCGTGTAATTGTTCTCACCGCTCCAAATAATGACGTATTATCTTTGCTTTTTTTCCGTTCATTGCCAGGGAACGTCTTCATGAACCAAAGTATCGTCTTCTTGTCTTCCTTCGGTTGCAACGTTTTTCGAAATATTTACTTCTGCGTTCACAAATTGATTTCTTTTAGTTTCAGAAGATCCCGTTAAGGGTGAAAGCAGCAATTCTTTGCTTAAACTTTAATCTGTTATTTTAATAAATATTTGCTCTAGGGTTCTTATATATTTGATATATATTTATCCTTATCGAGCCCTCTTTGGATTTTAGTCTTCAAATTTATTATTACTATATATATATATATATATATATATATCATCGTCATTTAATGTCTATTTTCATTGCTAGCATGGGTTAGACAGGTTTGTCCCATTCGAGGCAAGTTGGGTTGGATGATCATGTCTTGCTCATATAGGATTGTTTCTGGCTAGATTTCAATGGCTCGATTCCTTCCTAAAGCCAGCCACATTTACAGTGAGTGCTGGGTGCTTTTCGCCGTGGCACCTACACAACCATTTTACAGTGTAGTCTGGGTGCTTTTTGTTGTGACACCTACACGACCACTTTACAGTGTGGGCTGGGTGCTTTTAGCCATGTCTCCTACACGACCACTTTACAGTGTGATATATATATAATTGTTTATGATTTAGTGTTAAAGAATAAAAACTAATGATAAGATAAAATTATATTTCAAAAAAGGACCCCCTGCCTCTCAAGGATGTGTGACCCTAAGCTATAGCTTATTCAGCTTATAGATAAGTCCAGCACTGGTTAGCCATTTATATATGTGAACCAACATATGTAAACAAACACACAAATTTACATATTTGTATTTTTTATCCAGTTCTATCTACACCCACACACCCACAAACACACACGCACACACATGTGTGTGTGTGGATGTGTGTGTGGATGTGTATGTGTGGATGTGTGTGAGTTTGTTTAAATATGTTTGATCACATATATACGTGGATACAATCCACAAAATAATTATCTCTACAAAAGTAAATACAAACTTGAAACAACTGAGTATATTTGGAATGTCATACTATAGGTGTGCACTTAGAATTAGTTGGACAGCTCACAGAACAAATGAATCTGTCCTGAAGATGTATGTATGTATGTACGTACGCACGCACGCACACATGTTAATTTCAAGTTTATTTTTGACTGGCCAACTTCCCGGTGGCAAGGTTGTAAAGAAAACGAAATTGTCGTCGTTCCTTGTGTAAGTGTTCATGTGTTCATCCTTTGAATCGTAAGAATGTTTTACAGATTCCGAAGGTTCCAGATATCACAGCTATTTGTAGTCCATGAATTAAGGAGCTCTGTTCTTTTCCCCAAATCCAAATTCAGTCTTCCTTTGGTCCAGGCAGGTTGCTCCATGTATTATTGACGGAAGTGAGTATGAGTACTCAATACTGAAGTTGAGTTTAAATATTAATTTACTATGGCTAAGTGGTGATCCTTATTACTCTGGAGTAACAAGGCTCACCACTTCGCCATAATATGTAAATATAACCTGTGGCTCCAATAAAAACAGGTATGAATCTGAACATGTATCTTGGATGCTAGATCTACAAATCCCCATCAATCGTCCATAGATATCCTCCTTCTCTTGTATTTTTCTTACCACATTGACATCAAGTGGGTAGCTGACTTCTACAACAGAGCAGGTTCTTCATGTGGGGTCCCAAACAACAATATCAGGCTGGCTGTGTTTTAATTTGGTGGCAGTTTTTTTTTATGTTCCACCAATATTCTTTTGAGTCGCCATTCTCAACATATTTCTCCATATTTGTTATTTTCATCTTCAGTAGAGTATTCCACATTATCCTGGTTACCATGTCATGCCTCATGGGGAGGTAGTAATGAGAAGACATTAACACCACAGAACACCATGATAAGCACCAGACTAAAGTCTGTCTCAAGCCAGGAGGTTCATCACCCCAGTGTTTATCTCAGTTTCTATGGCATGAAGCAACTGAGAGTACAAGACACTCCTGCCCCTGGACAGGACACCAGTCCATCACAGGGTTAAACCCCCAGCTATTGCTGGTACTCATTTTCAGCTGAGTAGACGGGAGCAATGTGAAATGAAGTGTTTTGCTCAAGAACACAACACACAGTCCAGTCCAGGAATCAAACCCACAACATTATGGTTGTATATCCAACACCCTTACCACTAGGCCACATGTCTCCACAAGTTATAAAGGCAACTATTAATTCTATGTCCAGTTTTATTATCTCAGTTTATTATGTAATCCGATAGAAAGCTATAAAAGATTGGATGGTCATGGTAGTAATGGATAAGAGGACTAATATAGACAGTCACAGATGGGGAAGATTATTTACAACTAATATATTACTGGAAACCTCACACTTAACCCTTTAGCATTTACATTACCCCCCCCCCCCTCTCTTTGCACCTCTCTCTCTCTCTCTCTCTCTCTCTCTCTCTCTCTCTCTCTCTCTCTCTCTCTCTCTCTCTCTCTCTCTCTCTCTCTCTCTCTCTCTCTCTCTATATATATATATATATATATATATATATATATATATATATATGAGAATAAACGTGCTGCGTGGTTGCAAATGGGTTACATATGAATAAAGTGGTCCTTCATCAGTGATCTTCCAACCATCACAGGTATTTCTTAAAGCGAAGAAATACCTGTGATGGTTGGAAGATCACTGATGAAGGACCATTTTATTCATTTATATATATATATATAAATTCGGGGACCGACCTCGATGGCTGAGCTCCGGCTGTTTCAACAGCTAGATCTGAATATAAATATATATATATATATATATATTTATAAGTATTGAAGTTTCCCTTGAAAATTGAAAAAGTCAGAGGAATGAAGAGTGCTCTATGTAAGTTACAGAGCTAAAATTTTTTCCTTTGACTTTTTCAATTTTCAACGGAAACTTCAATACTTATACAACTCCCAAGGGAATGACTGTAGCATATTCTACATTTATATGAGATTGGCACCTTCCAGCCCTTTAAAGTCGAGCACTCTTCAATTAATAGGAATTTTAACCAATACCTAACATTGATCGACATTATTTGGATTACTCCATCAAGAATATACCAACACCTTCTAACACTTCCTACACTAAAATATTGATCGACAAAATAGAAAAAGTTGTAAAAAGAATGAGATGGAAAGCTTTTATTTTCGATGGACACTTTATCATGGACTCTACAGAATACTTTGATATCAAGTCTCATAAATACCCACAAAGGGTAAAAGACATGACCGCTTTTGAACTAGACTTAGTTAATTTAATTAACCAAATCAAATTCCGTAAGTACTTTAACATGAGCTGATGAGTGTATTTAAATGTTTGTGTGAACTTCTCTCATCCATTTTCTTCATTTTCTCCTTTCTTCTTATCACTTCTGCAGGTCAACACACTTTTAGCTGCTGATTTCTATCCTTTGAGGTAAATTTTACCCGACACTGTCATTTACAGCATTTTGCTGTTTTAACAGCTTCCTTGCGTTGAGTTCTTCCCATTATTGTATGAATATATATGTGTGTCTATGTGTGTATGTGTGTGTGCATATCTCCCCTTTTCATGTCCCTTTCATCTCTTTGTCTCTATCTATATCTCTATCCCCCTCTCTCCTCTCTATCTCTATCTATATATATATTTCCACAGACTGGAAAAGAAAACTGGCTCATTGGTCGTGCCAACACCAACAAAGTTGATTTAAATCGGAACTTTCCCGACCTCAACAACATTGTCTATGAGAATGAACAGACCCATGGAGCAAACAACCACCTGGAAAAGCTGGGCTATGCCTTGATAACCCCAGATGTAAGTAACTTTATCATCTTTCTCATGTAATTCTCTACCTGTCGACAAACATGGTGAATTGGCTGAGTCATTGGAACACCAGATAGAATACTTCACTACTTTTCTTCTGGCTCTCCCTGTGGAGGTGAGTGGCCTAGTGGTAAGGGTGTTGGACTTACGATCATAATGTTGTGGCTTTGATTCCTGGGCTGGGTTGTGTGTTGTGTTCTTGAGCAAACACTTCATTTCACGTTGCTCCAGTATACTCAGCTGAAAATGACTACCAGCAATAGCTGGAGGTTTAACCCTGCGATGGACTGGTGTCCTGTCCAGGGGACGTCTTGTACTCTCAGTCACTTCACACCACAAAACCGGGATAAGGACCATCCTAACGAGCCTTCTGGCTTAAGACAGACTTTAGACTCCCTCTACTCTGAGTTCAAATCCCAGAATACTTCACTCTATCTGATCTGGCTCTCCCTGTACTCTGAGTTCAAATCCTAGAATACTTCATGGTTTCTGATTTGACTCTCTACACTCTGAGTTCAAATCCTAGAATGCTTCATCGTATTTCTTCTGGCTCAGAATATAAGCTGACCTCTATTTTATACAAACTATGTTTATAAACTAAGGCAGCTAATCAAGACTATGTTTTCATGACGTATATAAGCCAACCTCCCATTTTACCATTAATTTTTTGGTTACATATTCCCCAGCTTATACTCGAATGTACAGAGTGTCCCCCAAAAATGTATACATACTTCAACAGCATTCTAATAACAAACCACCTCCCTACTCACCACCATCAGCACAGAGTTGGCTACCCGCAGGTGTGAGTCTCGCGAGCTGGAATGGCTCTTCCAGTGCATCTTCCTCACCATCCTCCAGAGAAACGCCTTCTTTATTCTGTCTGCAAAGGTCATGGGCGGCCAATGCATGGGCCCCCATTTGCTCACAACACAGAGAGAAGGGGAGAGCAGGAGGCTGTGACAGTTGGAGTTTGGTCCTTTTGTGTTCAGACCTGGTGTATATATGGGTATATAAGAGAGAATGAGTTTCCCAACTCTCATATACAAACTGATTTAGTAACATGTCTGAGTATTATAATAATCAGCTTAAGTTACCTCCCCTTGCATACTTTTCTCAGTTATTCTTTCTATAAAATTATATTTAGTGTTATTTTCGGCATGTGAGAAATGTTTAACCCTTTAGCATTCACATTATTTTAGTATCGGTAGAGGGTCGGACGCCATGCTTTCCAGCATAGTTACGTCCCTTTACGATCTGAGTTCAAATCCCGCCGAGGTTGACTTTGCCTTTCATCCTTACGGGGTCGATAAAATAAAGTACCAGTAATGCACTGGGTAATTGCTGGCCTTGTGCCTAAAGTAGAAACAATTATTTTATATATACTATGGGCGGTGGATTGGCAGTATCGGTAGAGGGTCGGACGACATGCTTTGACGCATAGAGTTACGGCCCTTGCTATTCTGAGTTCAAATCCCGCTGAGGTTAACTTTGCCTTTCATCCTTACGAGGTCGATAAAATAAAGTACCAGTAATGTACTGGGTAATTGCTGGCCTTGTGCCAAAAGTAGAAACAATTATTTTATATATACTATTATATTT
>OZ024762.1:3826134-3841134 GCA_964016885.1 Eledone cirrhosa
TGGATGGGTAGTCAGAGAGCAAGTCCAGTTCTAATTGGGGCATCATATGTTTCAGATAGGTTGGGGGCCTCCATGTCACTTAAAACCCTACCACCAAAACAATCCTAACTCCACCATCAAAACCATCCCACAGTCACCACCACCACCATCACCAACCCAACTCCACCATTAAAACCATCCAACTACCACCATCACCAACCCAACTCTACCATTAAAACCATTCAACCACCACCACTACCACCAACCCAACTCTACCATTAAAACCATCCAACCACCACCACCACCAACCCAACTCCACCATTAAAACCATCCCACAGCCACCACCACCACCACCACCAATCTAACCCCACCACCACCACCACCACCAACCCAACTCCACCATTAAAACCATCCCACAGCCACCACCACCAACCTAACCCCACCACCAACCCAACTCCACTATTAAAACCATCCCACAGTCCACCCCCACCCCCCACCAACCTAACCCCCACCACCACCACCAACCCAACTCCACCATTAACCCCCCCTCCAACCCCACCACCACCATTAAAACCATCCTACTGCTCAAAGTCAATTCATCACATAACCCCTTACCATTTATAATATTCTATTTTCACGGTAAACACTTTACCTCACATAATATCTCACACAATATTGAATCTATGAGATTTTGATATTATCTATTTTGAGAACAATACCTTAACATCAGTATGAGTGGCCAGTTATAGCCAGTTTGAACAGAAAGAGGTGAGAGTGTTCTGGCCAAAAATGGCTGGTTTAAATGCTGAAGGCTTAAGCTGTTGTCTTTTTGTTACAATCACAACCATATTTTTTCTGTATGAATATCTCCAAAGTTGAGCCCAGCATTCTCTTCTTGTCTTGATTATATCTTGTGGTTGCCATTGGTTACTTTTAGAAGAGGTGAGAGATTTGTGGCTGGATACGGCCGGTTTGAACAGGAAGAGGTGAGAGATTTGTGGCTGGATACGGCCGGTTTGAACAGGAAGAGGTGAGAGATTTGTGGCTGGATACGGCCGGTTTGAACAGGAAGAGGTGAGAGATTTGTGGCTGGATACGGCCGGTTTGAACAGGAAGAGGTGACAGATTTGTGGCTGGATACGGCCGGTTTGAACAGGAAGAGGTGAGAGATTTGTGACTGGATACGGCCGGTTTGAACAGGAAGAGGTGAGAGATTTGTGACTGGATACGGCCGCTTTAGTTGCTAAAGGGTTAAATAATTCTTACATTTTCTTGTTTCAGAGTCATATTGGTTTGAAGGGTTTTGTCTTAAACAGTTTGATGAAGGAACCAATCAACGATGCCACAGTGAAAGTTCTGAATATGACAGATGGACAATATATCAACCATGACATTACCTCAGGTAAATATGTATTGTCTAATTATGACAGGTAGACAATGAATTAACTACAATATTACCTCAGGTAAACATATGTTGTCCAATTATGACAGGTATATAATCTATCAACCATGATAAAACCTCAGATAAATATATATGACAGGTATGTATCTAATATCATATTACCGCAGGTAAATGTCAAATATGGTATAACCTCAGGTAAATATATATGGCAGGTATATATCAAATATATTACCTCAGGTATATATATATGGCAGGTGTATATCAAATATCATATTACCTCAGGTATATATCAAATATCATATTACCTCTGGTAAATATATATGGCAGGTAAATATCAAATATATTAGCTCAGGTAAATATATATGATAGATATATATCATATATATTACCTCAAGTAAATATATATGATAGGTAAATATCAAATATATTAGCTCAGGTAAATATATATGATAGATATATATCATATATATTACCTCAAGTAAATATATATGATAGGTAAATATCAAATATATTAGCTCAGGTAAATATATGTGATAGGTATATATCATATATATTACCTCAGGTAAATATATATGATAGGTATATATCATATATATTACCTCAGGTAAATATATATGATAGGTATATATCATATATATTACCTCAGGTAAATATATATGATAGGTATATATCATATATATTACCTCAGGTAAATATATATGATAGGTATATATCATATATATTACCTCAGGTAAATATATAATATCTTAATATGACAAATGAACAATATATTAAACATATTTACCTCAGGTAAATATGTTTTCTAATAATTGTTTCTATATTTGGCACAAGGCAAGCAATTACCCAGTGTATTACTGGTACTTTATTTTATCGACCCCGTAAGGATGAAAGGCAAAGTTAACCTTGGCGGGATTTTCTAATAATGACAGGTAGACAATAAATTTGTTTCTACTTTTTGGCACAAGGCCAGCAATTTAAAGGGAAAGGGGAAAGTCAGCTAAATCAACCCCAGTACATTACTGGTACTTTATTTTATAGACCCAGTGCATTACTGGTATTTTATTTTATAGACCCCCTGTGCATTACTGGTACTTTATTTTAAATACCCCATTACATTACTGGTACTTTATTTTACAGACCCCAGTGCATTGCTGGTACTTTATTTTATCAACGCCATGAGGTTGGAAGGCAAAGCAGGATTTAAACTCTTGCTCTTCTGTTTCAGGTCATTATGGAGATTACTACCGACTCTTGATTGACGGCTTTTACAAAGTTGAGGTGACAGCTAAGGGCTACCACCCTCATACCCGCTGCCAAAGGGTTCACAACAAACCCATGCATGAAGCTGTAGAGCTCAACTTTGAGCTTGTCTCACTGCATCACCCAAGCCAAAGAAATGTACAGGATATTCTTCACTGTGAACAGCTCCGAGCCCTTGCCAAGAACCAGAGCAACAAGGTCAGGCACAGTTCTCTTATACAGCTTCCTCTATATCTTTCCAGCTTTCATTTTAAATCTCTTTTACTTTTATTATACTAGGATTTTTCTCAACACGCTGACGTGTAAGTGTATAGTGTGTGTCTGTGTATGTATGTGCACATGCATACATTTATATGTATAAGTATCATCATCATTTTATGTCCGCTTTTCCTTGCTTACAAGGGTTAAACTTACAAAAATATGCACTACAGACATACATTCACATAAATACACATACATTCACACAAATACAAACACACACACATACACTCATACAGCGTAGCAAATGGAGCACCAACCCTTGTTTTGCTATAGTTTTTTCACCACCCCTTCCTTCCTTTTACACACACATACCTTCACACAAAACACAACAAACACACACATTGTGTGAGAGACGGATGCATGATGTTTGTGTGAGAAACGAACAGATTAGGTAGACTGACAGGCAAGTCAGAGACAGAGAGAAGTCCACTCAGCACCAGGTCACTGTTAGTAAAGAGAACAACAAAGGCACTGGCTGCAGAGGTGGTATCAAGTGGAAGTGACGAGCAAGAGCGGATGGTGGTGGTGGTGGTGATGATGATGATGATGATGGTGATAGGAGAAGGGAGAAGGAAAGAAAAGAAGCAGTAATAGGAAGGGAAGAGTGGGGAAGAGAGAGAGAAAGAATGAAAGAAGGTAAAAAAAGAAGAGGGGAAAGAAATAGCCAACAAACCTCAGGCATTGGTATCTGTCTGAAATAGAAAGCTACTCTAGCTGTGATAAAACATAAACAAAGTTATCTTGAATATCATACCAGCAAAAACTGGGGTCTTTTCAGATGGTTTGCTATGAAAATATTTATCTAGGCTTGTGTGTGTAAAAGACATGACAACCTCCCTAGTGTTGGTAATCTACAGGATAAACACATCCAGCTATAGAAGGCTTGCTAAAGAGTTGGGAGAACTCTTCAGGTGTGTAAAAGACATGACAACCTCCCTAGTGTTGGTAATCTACAGGATAAACACATCCAGCTATAGAAGGCTTGCTAAAGAGTTGGGAGAACTCTTCAGGTGTGTAAAAGACATGACAACCTCCCTAGTGTTGGTAATCTACAGGATAAACACATCCAGCTATAGAAGGCTTGCTAAAGAGTTGGGAGAACTCTTCAGGTGTGTAAAAGACATGACAACCTCCCTAGTGTTGGTAATCTACAGGATAAACACATCCAGCTATAGAAGGCTTGCTAAAGAGTTGGGAGAACTCTTCAGGTGTGTAAAAGACATGACAACCTCCCTAGTGTTGGTAATCTACAGAATAAACACATCCAGCTATAGAAGGCTTGCTAAAGAGTTGGGAGAACTCTTCAGGTGTGTAAAAGACATGACAACCTCCCTAGTGTTGGTAATCTACAGGATAAACACATCCAGCTATAGAAGGCTTGCTAAAGGGTTGGGAGAACTCTTCAGGTGTGTAAAAGACATGACAACCTCCCTAGTGTTGGTAATCTACAGGATAAACACATCCAGCTATAGAAGGCTTGCTAAAGGGTTGGGAGAACTCTTCAGGTGTGTAAAAGACATGACAACCTCCCTAGTGTTGGTAATCTACAGGATAAACACATCCAGCTATAGAAGGCTTGCTAAAGGGTTGGGAGAACTCTTCAGGTGTGTAAAAGACATGACAACCTCCCTAGTGTTGGTAATCTACAGGATAAACACATCCAGCTATAGAAGGCTTGCTAAAGGGTTGGGAGAACTCTTCAGGTGTGTAAAAGACATGACAACCTCCCTAGTGTTGGTAATCTACAGGATAAACACATCCAGCTATAGAAGGCTTGCTAAAGGGTTGGGAGAACTCTTCAGGTGTGTAAAAGACATGACAACCTCCCTAGTGTTGGTAATCTACAGGATAAACACATCCAGCTATAGAAGGCTTGCTAAAGGGTTGGGAGAACTCTTCAGGTGTGTAAAAGACATGACAACCTCCCTAGTGTTGGTAATCTACAGGATAAACACATCCAGCTATAGAAGGCTTGCTAAAGGGTTGGGAGAACTCTTCAGGTGTGTAAAAGACATGACAACCTCCCTAGTGTTGGTAATCTACAGGATAAACACATCCAGCTATAGAAGGCTTGCTAAAGGGTTGGGAGAACTCTTCAGGTGTGTAAAAGACATGACAACCTCCCTAGTGTTGGTAATCTACAGGATAAACACATCCAGCTATAGAAGGCTTGCTAAAGGGTTGGGAGAACTCTTCAGGTGTGTAAAAGACATGACAACCTCCCTAGTGTTGGTAATCTACAGGATAAACACATCCAGCTATAGAAGGCTTGCTAAAGGGTTGGGAGAACTCTTCAGGTGTGTAAAAGACATGACAACCTCCCTAGTGTTGGTAATCTACAGGATAAACACATCCAGCTATAGAAGGCTTGCTAAAGGGTTGGGAGAACTCTTCAGGTGTGTAAAAGACATGACAACCTCCCTAGTGTTGGTAATCTACAGGATAAACACATCCAGCTATAGAAGGCTTGCTAAAGGGTTGGGAGAACTCTTCAGGTGTGTAAAAGACATGACAACCTCCCTAGTGTTGGTAATCTACAGGATAAACACATCCAGCTATAGAAGGCTTGCTAAAGGGTTGGGAGAACTCTTCAGGTGTGTAAAAGACATGACAACCTCCCTAGTGTTGGTAATCTACAGGATAAACACATCCAGCTATAGAAGGCTTGCTAAAGGGTTGGGAGAACTCTTCAGGTGTGTAAAAGACATGACAACCTCCCTAGTGTTGGTAATCTACAGGATAAACACATCCAGCTATAGAAGGCTTGCTAAAGGGTTGGGAGAACTCTTCAGGTGTGTAAAAGACATGACAACCTCCCTAGTGTTGGTAATCTACAGGATAAACACATCCAGCTATAGAAGGCTTGCTAAAGGGTTGGGAGAACTCTTCAGGTGTGTAAAAGACATGACAACCTCCCTAGTGTTGGTAATCTACAGGATAAACACATCCAGCTATAGAAGGCTTGCTAAAGGGTTGGGAGAACTCTTCAGGTGTGTAAAAGACATGACAACCTCCCTAGTGTTGGTAATCTACAGGATAAACACATCCAGCTATAGAAGGCTTGCTAAAGGGTTGGGAGAACTCTTCAGGTGTGTAAAAGACATGACAACCTCCCTAGTGTTGGTAATCTACAGGATAAACACATCCAGCTATAGAAGGCTTGCTAAAGGGTTGGGAGAACTCTTCAGGTGTGTAAAAGACATGACAACACCCCTAGTGTTGGTAATCTACAGGATAAACACATCCAGCTATAGAAGGCTTGCTAAAGGGTTGGGAGAACTCTTCAGGTGTGTAAAAGACATGACAACACCCCTAGTGTTGGTAATCTACAGGATAAACACATCCAGCTATAGAAGGCTTGCTAAAGGGTTGGGAGAACTCTTCAGGTGTGTAAAAGACATGACAACACCCCTAGTGTTGGTAATCTACAGGATAAACACATCCAGCTATAGAAGGCTTGCTAAAGGGTTGGGAGAACTCTTCAGGTGTGTAAAAGACATGACAACCTCCCTAGTGTTGGTAATCTACAGGATAAACACATCCAGCTATAGAAGGCTTGCTAAAGGGTTGGGAGAACTCTTCAGGTGTGTAAAAGACATGACAACACCCCTAGTGTTGGTAATCTACAGGATAAACACATCCAGCTATAGAAGGCTTGCTAAAGGGTTGGGAGAACTCTTCAGGTGTGTAAAAGACATGACAACACCCCTAGTGTTGGTGATTTACAGGATAAATGCACCCGCTGGAGCACAGGATCATATGTAAGTGAAAGACAGGCTCCTGGCCCATTTGAGGGGTCAGTAACTTGAGTACTGAAATGATCTTTGATGACCTGTTCAAGCCCTTGCTAGCAGGGAGAACAGATGTTTGATGATGATGATGATAATGGTGATGATGTTGATGTTGATAATGATAAGGATAATGATGATGGTAGTGGTGATGATGATGATGATGATAATGAGGATAATGATGAGAATGATGATGATAATGATGGTGATGATGGTGATGATGACGATGATAATGGTGATGATGGTGATGGTGATGATGATGATGGTGATGGTGATGATGGTGATGGTGATGATGATGATGATTGAAATATGTGACAGTCTTCTTTTCTCTCTTCCTTCCCAGGTTGAAAGTGAACAGGAAGTTTATGACCAACTGTTAAACGACATCGCAAAGTACTTCAATAGGAGAAGACGAGTTGCCTAGGTTACACGGATGGAAAACAAAGAAGAAGAAGAAGATAAAAAGAAAGAAAAGTATTCCGTTTACTTAAAAAAAGAACACAAACAAAATAAAAGGAAAAAAAAACAAAACATGTAGAACCTCCACCTCCACCACCCCACCCAACCTCCACCACCTCCTCCACCCCTCCCTCACCACCACCACCACCACGTCCTCCGACCCCTCCTTCACCCTCTTCACCCCTCCTCCACCCCACCGCACCACCCCTCCCCCAAACTAACAACATTATATAATATAAAGAAATAATGTAGGGTGGAGTGGGGGGCGTCTCCTTTAATCTGTATATTTTTTTATTGTTGTTGTTATTATTATTGTTTTATTATTATTATTATTATTACTATTATTGTTATTATTATTATTACTACTATAGTTGTGGTTTAATAGAATCAGTAGAGCATTGGACAACATGCTTGGCAGCATTGAGTTACGGCCCTTTACGTTCTGAGTTCAAATCCCGCCGAGGTTAGCTTTGCCTTTCATCCTTACAGGGTCGATGAAATAAAGTACCAGTAATACACTTTGGTCAATTTAATCGACCCCCCCCCCCTTCAAATTACTGGCCTTGTGCCTAAAGTAGAAACAGTTATTATTATTAAAGTAGTGGGTTAGCAGAATAGGTAGAACATTGGACATACCTCACGGCATTAGTTCTGGTTTTTTATGTTTTGAGTTCAAATCCCACCGGGGTCAGTTTAGGCTTTCAACCTTGTGAGCTTGATAAAATAAAGTACCAATCAAGTACGAGGTGGGTGGGGTGGTTGGTTTAATTGACTTTGCCCTTCTTTGAAATTGTTGGTCTTTTTTTTTCACTAGTCTCAAAGACCATTCAATCCAATATATTTCAATTAGAGTGAGGTGGTGGTGGGGAGACAGACAGACAGACAGTGTGATAGAGAAAGGAATGTATATATGAGGGGTGGTGGAAGCATTTCTGAATTGGGGTCAGTGCCAAATTTGGACAATTTAGTTGTAGTGATTAGTTTAGCTGTTATTATCAAATATCAATCAAGATGTTAAAAAAAAACCTTCGGTGTGTGATAAACATAACATGTACATAAATTGTACAAATAGATGTGTGTTTTGGTAGTTTGGGGAGGAAAATATAATTATTGGCGGGGAAGCCATGTCCTCATCTTCTCCCCCCTTGCACCCCCCAGTTCTACCACCCCTGTAATATATATATATATATATATATATATATATATATATATAGAGAGAGAGAGAGAGAGAGAGAGAGAGAGAGAGAGAACAAGTCAATTGTGGTGTTTATGTTATTTATTTTTCCCCTTCCCCCGACCCAACTCCCAACCCCACGTTCTGCAAACAGGCATTACTGGTAGAGAATTACTAAAACTGCCATCATTTTTTATGACACGGGTACACTAGTATGACGCCATAGATCCACAAGTTGTGATTACAATAGCCAAGGATGAGGAGACAAATCTATACAAATTGGTGTATAATAATAATACTTCTAATAGATGTATCAATCCCCACAGAGGACAATATATCTTCCAAGGAAATAGAGAAACTCTCCAAATATAAAGATCTAGAGATAGAAATAACTCAAACAGAAACAATACCTATAATAATAGGTGCTCTAGGGGTGATAAAAAAAACACACACACACACAAATAGATAGCTAAAACCCCAGGACTTACAAATATATACAGCATACAGAAGATAGCACTACTAGGCACCGTATATATATTATATAGCGTACCACAAGACTTACAAATATATACAGCATACAAAAGATAGCACTACTAGGTACTGTATATATATTATATAGAATACCACAAGACTTACAAATATATACAGCATACAGAAGATAGCACTACTAGGTACTGTATATATATTATATAGGGCACCACAGGACTTACAAATATATACAGCATACAAAAGATAGCACTACTAGGTACTGTATATATATTATATAGAGTACCACAGGACTTACAAATATATACAGCATACAAAAGATAGCACTACTAGGTACTGTATATATATTATATAGAGTACCACAGGACTTACAAATATATACAGCATACAAAAGATAGCACTACTAGGTACTGTATATATATTATATAGAGTACCACAGGACTTACAAATATATACAGCATACAAAAGATAGCATAACTAGGTACTGTATATATATTATATAGAGTACCACAGGACTTACAAATATATACAGCATACAAAAGATAGCACTACTAGGTACTGTATATATATTATATAGAGTACCACAGGACTTACAAATATATACAGCATACAAAAGATAGCACTACTAGGTACTGCACACATATTAAGTAAAGTACTATCAATACAATAGAAACAACATCACCAAAAACTACACTGCACATACCCAAGGTACACAGAGCTGTGCTCGGTAAAGCAGTAATGATGTGCAATAAAAATAATAATGGAAATGATAATAATAATAATAATAATAATAATAATAAGCATTGTTATAAAAGAAGAGCTGTTTTTCCATCTGTCTGTCTGTCGCACTTATATGTATATAGTTCTGTAGGAGGAGTGAAAAGAGGAGGCAACAATTTTTTTTAAAGTTGATTGGTGAAAGGAGATAACTTATGTCATGGTTATAGTTTATCGCAAGCTTAAGAATCTACAAGGGCAAGAGGTAAATCTGTAGGTGGGGGTGAGGAACTAGTGGGGAGGGGGCACTACATTCTAGTAATAATAATAATTATGTATTTATTTATTTAGGCCTACTATTCTTTTGGCCGAATTTCCCCACTCTTTTTCTTTTGTGGAGGGGGAGCGTAATCTTTTATGTTCAAACTTGTTCTTCTAATTCTGTTCCTTTCTCTCTCCCTCCCTCACTTTTTCCCCTCTTCTCTCCTCTCTTCCTCTCCCTCTCTCTCGTTTTCACTCCCTCTCTTTCTCTTTCTCTCTTGTTCTCTCTCACTCTCCCTCTCACATATAACAGCACCCTTTCACTGTTGACATTCCTTAAAAATTGATAATTCCAACCAACTGTCTAATCCCTTATCTATCTATCTGTCTGTCTCTTTATCTATACATCTTTCTATCTATCTATATAAATAAATAAAGATGTCTATCTGCCTATCTATATGTCTGTCTGTCTATTTATCTATCTGTCTGTCTGTCTCTTTGTCTGTCTATCTATCTATCTATCTGTCTGTCTGTCTGGCTATCTATCTATCTGCACCCTTGTGGCAAATAAAGAAATCTATCTATCTATCTATCTATCTATCTATCTATCTATCTATCTATCTTTATTTATCTATATATTTTACTCCAAATTGATTGGTTGGGCAGTTGATTGACTTTTATTGATAATGGTGATCTGTATCAATATTAGTGCCACCTGACAGTATTTAGTTCGAAACCTGATGAGATCAATTTCATCGTTCATCTATTTAAGATTGATAAAAGAAGTGAAATACCAGTGATCTATAAACCTTTGGCACGTTCTAGGCGCCAATAGAGTAATCTCCCCTTAATACATAATGTAGTGTCAAGGGAAGCAATTCATAAACATTTCTAGCATGTTGAAGGTTAAGAGTTGGTTTAGTCAATGACTCATCTCTCAGAAATAGCAGTGATCTATTGTTGGTTTAGTCCAGAGGTTCTCAAAGTGTGCCCCCCAGGGGGCACTGGGGCCTAAGGAGGTGGTAGGGGGTGGTAGAAATGATATAATAGTATATTAAATATCAAATTATACATATTATATATAAATATAATAAAATAAAAATATCTATTTATACATAGTGTAGTATTGGTAGAGGGTTGAACGCCATGCTTTGAGGCATAGAGTTACGGCCCTTGCCATTCTGAGTTCAAATCCCGCCGAGGTTAACTTTGCCTTTCATCCTTACGGGGTCGATAAAATAAAGTACCAGTAATGTACTGGATAATTTCTGGCCTTGCGCCAATAGTAGAAACAATTATTTATTGACTAGTTCCTGCTTTCTTGCTCTGCCTGCTGCTCTGTGTTTATTGATTAGTTCCTCCTTTCTTGCTCTGTCAACTGCCCAGTTTTTCTCGACTAGTTCCTCCTTTCTTACTCTGTCTGCTGCCCAGTTTTTCTCTATTAGTTTTTCCTTGTTTTGCTTTCTCTGCTGCTCAGTGTTTCTTGCTTAGTTCATCTTTTCACTCTCTGTTGTATAACAATTTATCTGTTAGTTCCTCCTTTCATTCTCTGTCGTATAACAATTTATCTGTTAGTTCCTCCTTTCATTCTCTGTTGTATAACAATTTATCTGTTAGTTCCTCCTTTCATTCTCTGTCGTATAACAATTTATCTGTTAGTTCCTCCTTTCATTCTCTGTCGTATAACAATTTATCTGTTAGTTCCTCCTTTCATTCTCTGTTGTATAGCAATTTATCTGTTAGTTCCTCCTTTCAAGCCTCTTTCTTTCTCAGCACATGTATACATACATTCATACATTATACAGCTACACACACATATGTGTATATATATATATATATATATATATACATACACATACATATATATATATATATATATATATATATCATCATCATCATCATCATCGTTTAACGTCCGTATTCCATGCTAAACGATCATGATGATGATGATGATATATATATATATATATATATATATATATATATATATATATCAAAAGTATATATTGATTTAAAAACTCACATCAGTCCCTTATAATCAAAATAGCTCAAGGAAAATATTTTCCGGGCCTTAAAGCTGCCTGGCTGTTGTTAGTTATCATAAATGGGTTGTAAGTCTTGTCAACCCTATTCTCTTCAGTCAGTATTGTCTTCACCTTGGTGGGCTGCATCCCCCCTTGTATTTTGAGCACATATATGTATATATCTGTGTTTGACACCCTTTATTGTATTATATATATAGTATTATATATATATATATATATATATATATATATATATATATATAAATGTCTTTTGTTTTATAACATGTTATGTTTTTTAAAACCATTGTTCACAATATTTTACAATGTTAGTTGTTGAAACAACTTTTTGACGATTTTGTTATTGTTGTTACTGATGTTGTTGTTATTGTTATTGTTGCCACTATTGTTGTTGTTGTTGTTGTTGTTAATACATTTGAGAACCTCTTTCTTACACATGATTATTTTTGGTTTGAAATCTAACCCAGTTCCCACCTCATGGATCTCCTCAACGAGCTGGCAGAGGGTTACTGGTGATTATTACATATATATATATATATATATATATATATATATATAAAGAAGGAGGTGTTGTAAGGAACCAGATGGACCATAACGCACCAGAGTACTCAATACTTAGGGTAGTAGAGTGGGTAATAGGAAAATGTTTAACCCCGACAGCAGAGCTCAAGCCGTTTCGACAGCTATTTCTGTCCAGAAATAGCCGTCAAAACGGCTTGAGCTCTGCCGTCGGGGTTAAACATTTTCATATATATATATGTGTGTGTGAGTGAGTGTGTGTGTGTGTCAAGGAGTATATTTTCTTTGAATTATTAACTAATTTATATGTCAAGGAATTTGGATTCTTTGAGTTATTAACTTAGCATAAATTTCCCTACACTTGATATTAGTTTTAGAATAGTTATCCAAATATTTGAGGTCCATGGGTAATTCGCTGGTTGGACAGGATACTAAAATAGAGCAGTCGCAAGGCGTAGGTAAATATCCAGGTTCAAAATCCTCCCTTTCACCTGTCTAATAATTTTGGTTATCTATAGCTATTTATAGCTATTTTTTGAATGAATTACCTGCCTTTGAAGAGCTCTCGGATTAGTGGCCATCTTTATTTTTATAAGAGACTGAATGAGTTGGTGTGCATAACCCAATGAAACGTAAGTACCTGATGTGTCACTGTTGTAACTAATTATGTATATATATATATATATATATATACATATATGTAATTATATATACATAATTCGATTCACATCTGCTATACTGTCATATACACACTGGCATATACTAAAATATACATGCATAGTCTAACAGAAGGTTACAGGAGTCGATAAAATAAAACACCACTAATGTACTGAGGGTGATCTAATCGACTTTCCCCTTCCCCAAAATTGTTGGCCTTGTGCCTAAATCAAATACCATTATTTATATATATATATACACAGTTGTGTATATATATATTTGCGGAGGTTATGTTCCTAGAGCGCCCATGGAGAATGAAAACCGCAAATATTGGACATGGTCCATAAAAATGCTTATAAACATCAAAATATAATGTAAAATATAATAACAAGGGAGCATCTTATGTAAAGGGGTGTCCAATAGGCCGGCAAACATGGTATATTGTTGTTAATAATTTAGTGTTAAAAAGATATATATTGCCATGAAAAAAGACTTTTAAAAATTGCGTAAGGTATTTACGATTCCACGAATAATTATTAGTTTGGTTCTAAGGAAAATTCCATGAATAACTGGGACCGCGAATGCTAGGAGTACACTGTATATATATATGGACACACACACACTGGTATATACACACAGACATGCACACATACTCAGACAGAAGGTTGGTGGTTATGATATATATATGTATATATCATCATCATCGTCTAATGTCTATCTTCCATGCTAGTATGGGTTAGATGGGAATTGTCCTACTTGAAGCAAGATTGATCGGGTGACCGTGTCTCGCTCGTATAGGACAGTATCTGGCAGGTTTTCTATGGCTGGATGCCCTTCCTAACACCAACCACATTTACAGTGTGGACTGGGAGCCTTTTTGCTGTGTCTCCTACACGACCACTTTACAGCGTGGACTGGATGTTCTGTGGTACCAACATAACTTTACAGAGAAAGGGTGGTGTGGGTGGGAGTGGGGGGATGGAGTAGGGGTAGTGGGTTGGTGTGTAAAACAAATAGCAGAGAGGAAAAAGATTCTTTCAGTAGAAAATGCTGAAGACATTCTTTCAGTATAAGTTAGTTGGCTGTTTTCCGGTAATCAAATCGATGAAACCTCTTTTCTCCCGTCCCCTGAACCTGGAATTTTGTGCTGAACATAGAATTAGCATTTCAGCAACCCTGAATCTTTTTGGGGCAAAATTATAAAATCAATTATATATATATATATATGGAACAGGAACAAAACAGAGAGGCAGTACAAACAAAGGCTTATTAGTTTCACGCTCTTGTGAGAGGGGGGGGGGGAGATATAATACATCTATGTATAACAAATTTCTAGTTGGTTGGTTTAATAACTGGTCTGTCACACATTCTGTGTGACAAATATAATGCACGGGTAACTCTTTACACAGCACACAATCCTCAAAAACCAGATGGTATAGGACTGAACAAAGGAATGACATTCAATAACAAATTGGTATATGTGTATATATGTATATGCATACATGTACATGTATACATGGATATGTATATATAACCCATGCTAGCGTGGAAGAACAGACGTAAAACTGTAATGAAGATGTATAGTTAATAAATGAAGCAAAACAAAATACTGTAAGCAAAATTAGTTACACTTGTATAAGTATATGTAACAGAGTTTTGTAGCTTGTTTGAGGCATTGTTGAATAGGAAACGCAAATTTAAATAATTTTGAAAGCCATACAATGCATTAGGAATAACATTAGATTGCCAAGATAAATTGGTTTTCAAAATTATTTAAAAGTATATGTATATATGTATATCTATATATAAATACATATATACGTATATATCAAATGAAAAAACGGAGAAAAAGACTCGCGTTAATCCCCTGTAATTTTATGAGCTCAAGGATAAATTTCCGGTCTCTTCATAATAGAGTATATAGAGAATAAAACACAAAAAGGGGTATGTTTTCAGTTACAAGGGGTATAGCACCACTATAGTGAAGAATATATG
>OZ024762.1:3846134-3856134 GCA_964016885.1 Eledone cirrhosa
ACAGCATGGAATTTAGTAGTAATTAACTTACAGCTTTATTAATTAACTCTAATTACAGTCAATCATCACCCCAACATACTAGGAATGTTTGGTTTATAATTGTTGTTTAACCCTAGGCCAGCATTAATAGAGTAAATATATGCCTGCATCAATAGTACAGTCGAGTCCGCTTAAGAGTATACCCTCGGGAATGGAAAATAGTATACTCTTAACCGGACTAAGTAAAAATATTCCATAGTATTATTATTTTGAGTCTTGCAATGATTAAAAATCGCTTTATTATCGTTTAAAATGCATTTTAAAATGCAGTTTAAGAAGGCCAAAATGTCGTTATATGAATATTTATCGACAGTTGAGCGACAAGATCCCAGACCTCATTCACTTAACAAATGGGGTGGAGATTGTCAAATCAGACCGAGGAAACAATGTTTCCATTGGTCTTTCCAGTTGATAATACTATCTGTCGGTCGCAACTCCAGGCAGAAGGAGCAACGTGAAATAAAGTGTCTTGCTCAACAAGGACATAACGCATCACCTGGTCCGGGAATCGAAATCACCACCTCACAATTGTGAATCCAATTCTCTAACCCCTCAGCCACGTGCCATATCTTCCTAAATATTGTAAACATCGCTGTCATTGTTGTTAATGTTGTTTTTGTTAGGGTAGCATTGCTCTGGTTGACCTAAGTGGAGGCTGAACAGAGAAAACTAAAACACTAATCTGCCTATATCACCTGACCTAACAATACCTGTCCGAAAACAAATTAACTAAAGAATGCCGATGAACCGTTGGACCAGATGTTGAGAGTAGCCACAGGTGAGTGAAGAACTAGAATATTCTTAAAGACTAAATTAACCAATCAGAAGACTTATACATAAACTACTATAACTCAACAAGATCCATATGCCGAACTACTTCACTACTGGATGGATGTGCACGGCCACCGGCATATAACAATGGTTGCACAACTGCACCAATGATTGCGTTAGCAACCGAGGAAGTCACATGAATAACCATGGAACAGAAATATATATAATGCAATAAACAATTATATTGATTTAATCCCATCTTAACTACCATTATTTGTAGGTCTGTGGGTGATTGGCAGTATCGGTAGAAGGTCGGACGCTATGCTTTCCAGCATAGAGTTACGGCCCTTGTCATTCTGAGTTCAAATCTCGCCAAAGCTGACTTTGCCTTTCATCCTTACGGGGTCGATAAAATAAAGTACCAGTAATGCACTGGGTAATTGCTAGCCTTGTGCCAAAAGTAGAAACAATTATTTGTAGAGATCGGACGGCATGCTTTGACGCATAGAGTTATGGCCCTTGTCATTGTGAGTTCAAATCCCGCCGAGGTTAACTTTGCCTTTCATCCTTACGGGGTCGATAAAATAAAATACCAGTAATACACTGGGTAATTGCTGGCCTTGTGCCTAAAGTAGAAACAATTATTTGGTATTGACAGTATCGGTAGGGGGGCTGACCACTAGAGGTCGTCCACTCTCAGACCTGTTGAACCCCAAAAAGAGATAACCCAGAAAATGTCTGTTAAATGTCACCCAGGGGTCAAGGTGTCGATAGATTTCGCTACAAATACACACACACTCACTTCTGAAGGCACATGGCTGAGTGGTTAGAGAAGTGGATTCGCAATCATGAGGTTGTGAGTTCGATTCCCAGATGTGTTATGTCCAAGAACAAGACACTTTATTTCACGTTGCTCCTTCTGCCTGGATTTGTGACCGGTGGATAATATTAGCAATTGGAAAGACCAATGGGAACATTGTTTCCTTGGTCCGATTTGATGAGCTTCACCCCACTCGTTAAGCAAATGAGGTCTGCGATCTTGTCGATCGTCCTATATATATACACACCTGCATATACACAGATGTGCAAAGTAGTTATATAATCTGTGAGCTGTATTTTGTCCTTGAATGAGTGAGTGTATGTGAGAGATTGTGTGAGTGTGTGCGTTTGAGTGTGCATGTGTGTGTGTGTGTGGAGCTTTTTGTGGAGCAGTATAGTTAAACAAACACGTAGAAAGTCTGAAGACCAATTTACTGGGAGGCTCAACAAACAAACAAAAAAAATGAAAGAAAAAAGAAAAAGAAAAAAAGAAGAAGAAACAGAAAAAAAGGGAAAAAAGAAGAAAAAAGACAAAAAATGAGGAAGAAAAAAAAAGTTAAATAGATATTTGAGAAGATCAAAGAGCAATCATTAGAAAGAGAGTCGCTCATGTAAACTATATATGTATTGTTGTAGAACAGATCTCTTGTTTCACCTAATTACTGGAAACTGGTGATTATTAGTGAATATCTAGATATATGGGGGGGGGGGACATATTGTGGCCTTGTGGTTGAGGGGGGGGGGTGACATTTGGAGGATGGGAGATATTGTGGCCTTGTGGTTGGGGTAGATCTATGGGGAATGGAATAAGTTTGTTGTGCCTCCTACAATGCCCCTACCCTTGCCACCCTTTCTCTAAAAAAAAAAGAAATTTCTAAAGTCTGTCTTTAGCCAGGAGGTTGGTGCTTATCCGGGTTTCTGTGGCATGAAGCGACTGTGATGTTAATGGTGTGTTACATGGTAATGTTGTGTTACATGGTGTTGTGTTACATGGTAATGTTGTGTTACATGGTAATGGTGGGTTACTTGGTAATGTTGTGTGACATAGTGTTGTGTTACATGGTAATGTTGTGTTACATGTAATGTTGTGTTACATGTAATGTTGTATTTCATGGTAATGTTGTATTTCATGGTAATGTTGTGTTACATGGTAATGTTGTGTTACATGGTAATGTTGTGTGTTACATGGTAATGATGTGTTACAAGTTAATGTTGTGTTACATGGTAATGATGTGTTACAAGTTAATGTTGTGTGACATGGATGGTAATGTTGTGTTGCATGGTGTTGTGTTACATGGTAATGTTGTGTTACATGGTAATGATGTGTTACAAGTTAATGTTGTGTGACAAGGATGGTAATGTTGTGTTACATGGTAATGGTGTGTTACTTGGTAATGTTGTGTGACATAGTGTTGTGTTACATGGTAATGTTGTGTTACATGTAATGTTGTGTTACTTGTAATGTTGTTTCATGGTAATGTTGTATTACATGGTAATGTTGTGTTACATGGTAATGTTGTGTGACATGGATGGTAATGTTGTGTTACATGGTAATGTTGTGTTACATGGTAATGTTGTGTTACATGGTAATGTTGTGTTACATGGTAATACTGTTTTATTTCAAGACAACATAGATAATGAAGATACTCACCTAGCTGATGGCTATATTAATTTTATAATAGTGGCATGTCACGAACCCCCCCCCCCCCCCCTCTTCCTTCACCACCGTCACCACCATCTCTTCCACAACTACCACCGCTAAAACCACCTCCTCCACGACAACCACTGCCACCACCACCACCACCACCTCCTCCACTTCCTCTGCCGCCGCCACTGCCAGCACCACCTCCTCCACCACCACCACTGCCACCAAAATCACTACCACTACCATCAGCATCATTTTAATGTTCGTTTTTCCACGTTTGCATTGGTTGGACAGGTCCTTCTCAGTACAGAAAATCTCCACTTTTCATCTCACAAAGACATCATACATTCCTCCTTTTGTAGTGAATAGTGGGAGTAGCTCTCTAAACCTTTTCCATCCTATCCATATTCTAGCTAGTATACTCTTGGCACACCTTCCTCCACTGTTAATTGAGTCACCTAGATAGTAGAAGCTATCAACCGCTTCTATGGATCCTTTCCTGTGACCAGAAAAGGTTTATATCACTGGCACTCTTCCCCTCAATTACACCTGTGCATCTACTACATACAAAGTCTTCTTTTCCTGTTAGTCTAACCATTATCCGATTACATTGCTTGTGTACCCAAGGTTTACATTGAGTACAACGCTGGAGATTATATCTACTCTTTATTTACATATTTAGCCGAGCCATTTCCCTCAGGGAATCTGGATCCTATCTTTTCTCCTACTCACTAGCCCTTTACTATTGGCTAAGTTTACTCTCAGACCTTTTGTTTCTAAATTCTGTTTCCATAGTTGAAACTTATTCTCTAGTTCTTTAATGGATTTAGCTATAAGGACCAGATCATCTTCATAGAGAATTCCCCATGCAGCTGGTCTTAAACTCCTCTGTTATAGCCTGGAGAACTATAATGAACAGCAGTGGGCTAAGAACCTAACCTTGATGAACTCCTACTTGTACTTTGAATTCCTCGCTAAACACATTTCCTACTTTCACTTTACTGACAGCTCCTCTGTACATGTCTTGCATTGCTCTCAGAAGCCATTCTTCTACATCTAATTTCCTTAAGGACCATTAGATAATTGATCTAGGTACTCTGTCAAAGGGCTTTTCTAGATCAACAAAAGCTAATTATAGTGATTTATTCTTGGCTAGAGACTTCACTTGTAGTTGCCTCATGAAAGTATATACAATATGCTTATTAGACATAAGCATACATTAGTCTCTCTGTGGTTGCTTTAAGAAGTAAACGTGTCATAGCTACTTCAGTATCCATAAGGAAATGCCAGACACTGGTATTTCAGAATTTTTACCCATCTTCAGTGACATATATAAAAACGATATATATTTTAAAAGAAAGTCGACTTATTAAAAACAATAAAATGCTTAAATTAAAAGTTTATTTATTAAAAATTGTGGAACAGTTTTTTCTCTCTCGTTTAAATGAAAGTGTTATATATGTAAAAAATATAAATAAATTTTTAAAACATAAAACAATTAAATAAATTTTTAAAACATAAAAAATTTAAATAAATTTTTGAAATATTAAAAAAATTAAATATATCTTCAATATATTAAAAAAATTAAATAAATTAAAATATGAAAAAATTAAATACACTTTTTAAATAGTTCAATATCAAATTAAAACTTTTGAGGATAATTCTAAAGAAAAAATTATTTATCTATATATATTATATATATGTGTGTGTATATATATATATATATATATATATATATATATATATATATGTGTGTGTATATATATGTGTGTGTTTATATGTGTGTGTGTATATATATATATATTATTTAAAAAAAAAAATACAGAATCAAAATCATTATTGAAAAATGGAATATTTGATTAGGAATTTCTTGTAAGATCTGAGTTAGTCTTCGTCTTGTCATTCCTCTACTTTCTCAATAACCAAACAGAACCATTCCTTATCTCTGATTCAATTTAAAAAGGAATACCTTTTCCGTTTTTTTTCTTCTCAATTTTGTTAAACGATCAGTCGTTAATCGCTATATAGTGTATTCTGTCACAATTTTTTTTATCAGTCCGAGCAATTGTCACTACTCGGACTGAGTCGTTCCAATGTACTTGTTTTCTGGCGCCCATCATATGGAGAATCCACCATTTACCACGAGAAGGTATTTTGAAGATTGAATGCATTAAATCAATCAGTAGTCTGGAGCCAGGTGATGACCAAAACCATTTGTAAATATTAGAAGTACGCTTTTTATGTCTGTGTCGCCTGCAGAAGGGAATGAGAAATTAAAAAAAAACATTATATTATACTATTATCATTTAACGTCCATTTTCCACGCTTACATAGGTTAGACAGGTCATGTCGTGAGATAAGTCAGATTCAGAGACCATTCTTGCTCATCTGCATGTTGGCTTGGTTTCTATGGCTCGATACCCTTTCTAACAGCATCCACATTAGAGTGTGGACTAGGTGCCTTTTGTTGTGTCACCAACAAGACCACTTTACAGGGTGTACTAGGTGCTGTTTGTTGTGTCACCAACAAGACCACTTTACAGGGTGTACTAGGTGCTGTTGTATCACCAACAAGACCACTTTACAGGGTGTACTAGGTGCTGTTGTGTCACCAACAAGACCTCTTTACAGGGTGTACTAGGTGCTGTTGTATCACCAACAAGACTTCTTTACAGGGTGTACTAGGTGCTGTTGTATCACCAACAAGACTTCTTTGCAGGGTACTAGGTGCTGTTTGTTGTGTCACCTACAAGACCACTTTACAGAGTGTACTAGGTGCTGTTTGTTGTGTCGCCAGCAATCTCATGATTGATGATGATGATGATAACAATGATGGTGGTGATGATGATGATGGAGATAATGATGGTGATGGTGATGGTGATAATGATGGTGATGATGATGGTGATGATGATTAGAGGTTTCTAGTTGGTTGAAAGCCAGGCTGGAGTAACAACAAGGGAGTCTCTATAATTATGACAGGGCTGAGTACAGCATATTTCTTCCAGGGAGAGATAAAGAGTGAGAGAGGAAATGAGAAAGAGAGATAGAGGAACAATCGACCCCAGTACAAGACTGGTACTTTTTTTTATCGACCTCGAAAAGATGAAAAGCAAAGTTGACCTCGGCAAGATTGGAACTCAGGGAGCAGAGAGCCCGAATGAATACCATAAAGCAGGGGCGTGCAACAGGCGGCCCGCGGGCCACAATCCGGCCGACCAGACCTGCCAGAGTGACCCGCAATGACCGTCTTCTATTTTTACCTTGTCGGCTTATTTAGAATTATATAAAGTATTCTACCCAACATTCTAATAACTCTGACGATTCTCCACCTCCATTTTATATACCAGCAGAGAAACCACCCTCAGGGGGGTTTTCTGCTAGCATGTGTAGTGTGTATATTGATATTATACACAAGTATATATACATGTAGATATGATATTATACAAGTATATATACATGTAGATATGATATTATATGCAAGTATATATACATGTAGATATGATATTATACAAGTATATATACATGTAGATATGATATTATACAAGTATATATACATGTAGATATGATATTATACAAGTATATATACATGTAGATATGATATTATACAAGTATATATACATGTAGATATGATATGATACATGTAGATATGATATGATACATGTAGATATGATATTATACATGTAGATATGATATTATACAAGTATATATACATGTAGATATGATATTATACAAGTATATATACATGTAGATATGATATTATACAAGATATATATACATGTAGATATGATATTATACAAGTATATATACATGTAGATATGATATTATACAAGTATATATACATGTAGATATGATATTATACAAGTATATATACATGTAGATATGATATGATACATGTAGATATGATATGATACATGTAGATATGATATTATACATGTAGATATGATATTATACAAGTATATATACATGTAGATATGATATTATACAAGTATATATACATGTAGATATGATATTATACAAGTATATATACATGTAGATATGATACGTCAAATAAAATCGTAACTGACAATATATAATACACAGAAATTGAATGAAGTCTGTGTTACACTGTCTTATGTAATCAGTAAAGTAGTCCAGGATATATTTAAAAAAGACGATATTATATATAAACTGCATTAGGAGAAAATTAGTGACAGAAAATTAATATGTTTATTTAAGCGATCGCCACCGGAAGTGTTGACATTTGAACATTTTAAAGAAGTGAATCTTTAAATAAATAAAATATATTATATATATTTATATATATATATATATATATAACAAAGGAATTGTGGTAAGGAACCAAATGGACCATAACGCACCAGAGTACTCAATACTTAGGGTAGTAGAGTGGGAAATAGGAAAAAGTATGACCCCGACGGCAGAGCTCAAGCCGTTTCGACGGTAGCCGTCGGGGTCATACTTTTTCCTATATATATATATATGTATATATATATATATATATATATGTAATATATATATATATATATATATATATATATATATATATATATATATATATATTCCCCGTGAAAAAAGGAAAAAAAAAAAGAAAGGAAAAAATTGTCGCAGTACCTTGGTTTTGCACTCAGTTTGGGACATACCATGATGGAAATATATGGAAGTTCAAGATTCTAATGATTAAATATTTTCATTATTCCCATTATCATTCCCATCAAAAACAATTTAACACGGAAATATTTTATATAAAAAAACTATTAAAAAACATATATATATATATATATATATAATTAAAAATGGCCGACAATGTAATGCCGGACGATTGTTCTGACAGAATTCGAATTAGTCATCTTGGGACATATTTGTTTCTGTTTGTGGACTATCATCACTTGAGTCAATAGTCAGTATTTTGTGTAGCTAGAAGCATGATGAACATCATTGCTTCCGCCCACCAAAATAAAACAAAAAGAAAAGAAAATCAAAACAAGAATGTAAGTATTGTGACGTTATAGAAAAATATTTATATTTTCATTTGTTGATTTTTAATTAATCGAAAAAAAAAAAAAAAGTAGGTAAATTTTTACAATTACACCTGAGTTGAAAATTATGTTTTTTCCATTGTTTTTCCTTTTGTTTTTTGGGGGGTTTTTTTTTCATGTATTTTGAATGCAGATTTGTCTACTCTTCCCCGTCCGACGGGGAGATCTCCCACCCACTTTTCTATATTCCATATAACGTTTGTATATAATTCATATAACGTTTATAAATAATATGTATGTTTATATATAAATTATATAATGTTTGAAGCCTGCCAAGTTAAGTGACTAATCCCGTTCGTACAGATCTGTTTATGGACAATGATATAGCTGGCCTGTCAACTCTCCCAGTCCGATGGGGAGATCTCCCACTCACTTTGGGGCGGGTGAGAGATGTCATCTCTTGTGAAAATGGGTATAGCTTTCATTATGTAAAATCTCCCCCTTTTGCCTCGTTTCTCTCCGTTTTGGGGCACTATTTTTCATGGTACTTCCCGTTTGGGTTTTTAGAGGTTGGCAGGTCTGTGATTGAATACTCACCTTCACCTAGTTGACTTTCACTATCGAAACATCTGACACCGATCTTTCAGAAAACGAAGCTTTATAGTAGTTGTTGTAGGGAATGACAGCACGGTTTAAATAAATGAAGGTTTAAGAGTATTAAACTGTTCATTTGTTCTACAGGTTATTTAAAGCCTAAGTATACGTGAAGTATTGGCAAAAGTGCATTCGTGTATTTAAAGGGAGTGATCTGTGTAATACTGATCTTTGACAAATATTAAACCCTATTAAAATATTTGACAAGTTATATTATCACGAGATATGCCTATGTTGTCTTGTAGTTCCTCGCACTGTATTTTTATCTACGGGGGCCTAATAATTTATATATATGGTTTAATGATCCAACCACCACAGTGTTTCTTCTCAGCCATGATAATAATCAAAGACAGATCATACATCTGAAGAAGTTTCTTTTTTCACTCTCCAACGATAGCTTATCTGACTTTGATAGAAAATGCTCCCAGTCCAAGTGGCACCCATGGTACAGGCTATACTTGCCATGTTACGTTTCTACCTCTACTTAACTAAAAAGAAATTTCATTTTCAACGCAAGATTGTAATGACAAAAATATACCAATATATAAGGTTGAACAATGGAAATAAATAGGACAAAGTTTAGGATTTAATGCATCGTTTTATGATCGTTTCAAACGGCAAAGTAACCTAAGATATTATCGATATATTGATTAATCGATAACAGTTATGTAACTTCATACCATTAGTCTCGTCAAAATACAGCCATTCCGCCATCCATCCTCAAAAACAATGGCCCACGAAATGTTATACATATGTATATTTATGGATGTCTCTGTGCTGGAAGGTGTTCATAATAGAGAGTCCATTGTTAGAACAGAAGTCTAGTCGGGCGACCCCGACCTAAATACGAATGTAGATGCCTTACTAGATTTCTGTTCTAGCTATGGACTCTCTATTATAAACACCTTCCAACACAGAGGCATCCATAAATATACGTGGTATAAGGGGAATCAGGGACAGAGATCAATAATTGATTTTGTTATTGTCTCTAATCTCTTTGATTCTGTTCTGGATGTTTGTGTTAAGAGAGGGCTGAGCTGTCAACTGATCACCAACTAGTTATCTGCAACTTGAGACTACCTAAAGCCAAAGAAGC
>OZ024762.1:3861134-3886134 GCA_964016885.1 Eledone cirrhosa
TACGATCAACGAACCAGTTTTCTCGTGAAATGGCTGAGCATTCCACAGACCCTTAGTGTAGTTTTCAGGGCGATTTAGCGTGACACAATGTGACAAGGCCTGGTCCTTCGAATTACAGGTACAACTCAGTTTTCTTAGCTGAGTGGTTTCACTGGAGTAATGTGAAATAAAGTGTCTTGCTCAAAGACACAATGCTCCGCAAGGAATCGAGCTTATGACTTTACGATCGTAAGCCGAATACTCTTACCACTTAGCTACGCACCTCCCTAACCGCAATCTACATCACGGAACATGTATTTCTGAAAAAGTTAATAATGAAAAGATAATTATGGACAGTTAATTAAGGCAACATATGTTTTATTCCAAGCGTAATGTGAAAATTAAGTCAAGCGTCACAAGTGTAGTTATGTCTACTTTTATAGGGCAGAGGATTTACAGGCGGTGGTGTGTAGAAGGGGGTGGCATTGTCTAGACGAATTAGGGCGGTGGGTTGGCAGTATCAGTGGAGCGTTGGACAGCATGCTTCGTGGCATACAGTTTTCCCCTCCCCCAAAAATTGCTGGCAAATTGTGCTTACACGTAGCAACAATTACACCGTGTAACATATTTTTTGTTCTCCGGTTCTAAGTGTCATTTCCTGGTTTGTTATATCCCATTATTATAAAAAAAACACTATTATTTAATCAGAAGTTTGGGTTTGTAGTCAGGAGTTTGATATTTCGAAATTTTCATATTTTTCAAGAAAAAACACATTCTTTTAAATTTATCAGTTCATATAATTAAATCAACAGAGTATATATTTATTTTATTACACAAGCTTATCAAAAGCAAAACTTATAAAGCAACTTATACACGTCAGAAATGACTGGATTTCCTGGATTTGCGGTTGTAGTCCAGGTTGCATTCCCGCACTAGCCCCCAGATATAGTCCCCCATCATTTTTTTCATTGTAGTGGCCCTGGTACCTCCGCTCTATCTCTTTCACATCTTGGTGGAATCGTTCGCCTTGTTCTTCTGAGTAGGCGCCCATATTGTCCTTGAATTTTTCCAGGTGAGCGTCCAGCATATGGAGTTTAAGCGACATCCTGCATCCCATGGCGCCAAAAGCCTTTATCAGATCCTGCACCAGTTGCTGGTAGTTTTCAGCTCTGTAGTTGCACAGGAAGCCCTTAACAACTGCCTTGAAACAGTTCCATGCTGTTCTCTCAATCCTATTGAGCTTATTGGAGAACTCGGTAGACTCAAACACCTTCTTTATCTGAGGTCCAACAAAAATTCCACCTTTGATTTTGGCCTCAGATAGCTTGGGGAAGAACTCAAGAGGGTACTTAAAAGCGGCTGATTCTTGGTTGAGAGCCTTCATAAACTGCTTCATCAACCCCAACTTAATGTGTAGTGGCGGCATGAGCACAATCCTAGGATCAACTAGTGGCTCCCACATGACATTCCGGGTCCCAACTACAAATTCTGTTCGCTGCTCCCAGTTCTTTCTTTTGTAGTGGTCAGAGGTGGCTCTGCTGTCCCAAAGGCAGAGGAAGCATTGGAATTTGATAAAGCCTCCTTGGAGTCCAAGCAGGAAAACCACCATCTTGAAGTCTCCAATGATTTCCCAATTGTACTGGTTGTATTGCAGAGCTTCCAAGAGGACTTTCACACTGTAGTAATCTTCCTTCAGGCAGACTGAATGAGCTAGGGGCAATGACGGAACTTGTTTCCATTTTGGAGGAGGACAGCCTTCAAACTTGTGGTGGAGCTGTCTATAAATAGCCGCCACTCCTTGGGTACAAACGGTACCCCAATAATGTCAAACAGTCCAGGCACGTCATTGCAGAAGCAGAGGCCATCCCTAAGAGTGTAAAAGCCTGAGAAAGGTTCGTGTCGACTTCTCTGACTTGTCACCTGCACTTCCTCCTTGACCAAGTTCCACTGCTTCATCCTGGAGACGAATGCTTAAAACACAACTTACCCTTTATTCAGGGTGCGAAAATCCAGTATCAATAAATCTCTTTAATCCACTTTTTAACAATTTTATACTTTATTGCACTTTTATAATTTCCTTTAGGTATTACTCTTTATTTTATAATTTTAATTTAACCTGAAACATTTATAAAAAAATCATTTAACATAAGCAAATTAAACTTACATACAACGTAAAATCCAGCATACAAATAATTCTAGTGAATAGCTTAGAATTTTTACAAACACCAAACTTTTAACTGTTTAATAGCACTCTTTTTTTTTTTTTTATTTATTTGGGACCTAAGCAACACAAAAAAGTGATTACAAGCCAGGAACAGAGAAACATTTTTTTTTTTTTTACACGGTGTAATTATACACGTATGTATCTGTGTGAATAACATGAGTTCTGTTCACTTTCCTGACATTTCTACATTATTCTAAGAGTTCAAATCCCGCCGAGGTTAACTTTGCTTTTAATCCTTACGGGGTCGATAAAATAAAATACCAGTAATGCACTGGGATAATTGCTGACCTTGTGTCAAAAGTAGAAACAATTATTCTATGTTTGATGAGTTATAGTGCACCTGAGCACTGTACACAATAATTTTCATTATTATTATTTAGGGAAGGGCAGTGGGATGGCAGTATTGGTAGAGCGTCGGACAACATGCTTCGCGGCATAGAGTTACGGCCCTTTACGTTCTGAGTTCAAATCCGCCGATGTCATCTTTGCTTTTCATCTTTACGGGGTCGATAAAATAAAGTACCAGTAATACAGTGGGGCGATTTAATCGACCCCCCTCCACCCCCTACCTACGAAAAAAAAAATGGTTGGCCTTGTCCCTAAAATCATTATATAGACAAGTTACAGGAGTGGCATAAGACAAATAACAGGGACGGAAGGCGGCAGGAGGGGTCATTATACAAGCGAATCAAAGATGTGATGGCGGGGAAGGGGCGTGCATTACGCAGATGAATTTCAAAACTGGAAGCTTTACATTGAGTGTGATAGGCAACGAAGGTCTGGTAAATATATTGTATGTGTGTGTTGTGAAAAGAGGCACATCAACTAAGGACGTCCGTGAGCCCCTTAAAACCTTCCTACTACCCAGGCACATCAACTAAGGACGTCCGTGAGCCCCTTAAAACCTTCCTACTACCCAGGCACATCAACCAAGGACGTCCGTGAGCCCCTTAAAACCTTCCTACTACCCAGGCACATCAACCAAGGACGTCCGTGAGCCCCTTAAAACCTTCCTACTACCCAGGCACATCAACCAAGGACGTCCGTGAGCCCCTTAAAACCTTCCTACTACCCAGGCACATCAACCAAGGACGTCCGTGAGCCCCTTAAAACCTTCCTACTACCCAGGCACATCAACCAAGGACGTCCGTGAGCCCCTTAAAACCTTCCTACTACCCAGGCACATCAACCAAGGACGTCCGTGAGCCCCTTAAAACCTTCCTACTACCCAGGCACATCAACCAAGGACGTCCGTGAGCCCCTTAAAACCTTCCTACTACCCAGGCACATCAACCAAGGACGTCCGTGAGCCTCTTAAAACCTACCTACTACCCAGATTAACAATGGCAATTACACTCTCCAAGTTATGGTATTAGGCTACAGCTGCGTATTTACAGAAGACCCCTTCAGTCTTTCTTCGTCCATCTTTAGAAAAACCAAAACTAGAATAATCATTGACCATATATATATACCGTATTTCCCGGCGTCGAAGACGCTATTTGTTCCTAAATTAAGTCTCAAAAATGTAGCATGCGTTCAGGAGGCCTTTTCAAATTTTTGGTTGTCAAAATGAGGGTGCGTCCTCGAGGACGAAGCGTCTTCGGTGCCGGGAAATACGGTAGTTGAATATAAGCCGAGGAATATGTGACCAAACAATTGGTTTGTGATTTAGACACAAGGCCGACAATTTGGGGGAGGGAAAGTCGATTAAATCTACCCCAGTGCGTTACTGGTACTTTATTTTATCAACCCCGTAAGGATGAAAGGCAAAGTTAACTTCGGCAGGATTTGAACTCAGAACGTAAAGGACCGTAACTCTATGCCGCAAAGCATATAGTCCGATACTCTAACGATTCTCCCAATCCACCGCCCTAATGTGACCAAACAATTGATGGTAAAATGAGGGCGGGTGTGGCTTATATTAGAGATCAATATTTTGACGAAGCTAGCTGATGAACAATGTGGTTTTCACCCTGTATGCAGCACAGCCGACCAAATATTCACACTGCGGCAGGTATTCGAGAAATCGTGGGAGTATTGCCAAGAAGTATAATCTTGTTTTGTCAAAATATTAAAACTTCATAATACGCCTCTAACTTAGTCGCTTCGGCCACAAACCCCGGCATCGCAGCCCGCCTCGCAGAAGAACGTAAAATAAACAAATTCCGGGGTTTGTCCGACCGCTTCCTCTTCGCACTGGTCACTGTCGAGACCTCAAGCATACTTGGATCCCGTACTGCCGAGCTCCGCCACAAGATCCGAGTGTTGGCGGCCCGTCTGAGGCGGGAGGGAGCCCCACGAGGTTGGGTAGCTGTTGCAGTGGGTGTCACTGGCCATCGTCCGGGGGAATGCTTTTGCCGTCTTGTCAGTGGGGCGCAGCACTTCAGCCTTCTTGCCCTAGGACCAAAGCCCAATCACCCTCTGCCTTCACTCCTCCCCTCTCTTCTGTGACACCAGAGCTCTTGCCACCCCCTCCCCTTCCCGATCCTTTCCTTCTTTCTTTTTTTCTTCTATATTTCCCTATTCTTTCTTTCCCTTTGCTTCCCCTTCTTTTTCATTATTTCTATATTGAAAATAAATATATATTTTATACTCATAAGAACTTTAAAACTACACCATCTAAACAATGTGTTGATTAGCTTTGGATTTTTGCCCATCTCTCAGACATAAAATAGGAGGAAGGAGCGGCTTATATTCGAATCGGAGTATATTCGAGTTTATGTGGAGAACACAATTTAATGTAATTTTAAATATTTACTTACACACACCATCCATATCACCCCCCCCCAACACACACACACACACACATCGCCAATCTCAACATCCCACACACATTTCCTCGTATTTGGTACATATCATACCTCCTTGTTTTCTTTTTCTTTTCTCACTTTCAACTTCCTCTCCCCAATATTTCAATATCACCACTCTATTTTTGCACTACCTTTACAGTTTTTTAGTTTACTGTAGATCCACCTATGTGGAACCTTACACAAACAGTTTTTTAGTTTACTGTAGATCCACCTATGTGGAACCTTACACAAACACAGTTTTTCAGTTTACTGTAGATCCACCTTACACAAACACAGTTTTTTAATTTACTGTAGATCCACCTTACACAAACACATTGCTCACTTATCTTCTTTCTTTTCATATTTATTATTATTTACTGTCATCTCTTAACAGACATCGTTGCAGGTACACTGGCAGGAGAAAGACATTTTTGGAAGAAGACAGCAATAGTTTTGTTCATCTTTTTTTTTAAATATTCAGAAACAACAACAGCCACGACAAAACTATCAATGATAATTTAATCTCCCCCTTGAAAAAACTGATCAAAACCAAAACAAAAACACCAAAAGCGAGCAATTCAGTTATTGTTAGCTGAACAGCCACCATTCCTCCATACTTGTCATAACTTCTTGTTTCTACTTGAATTCAGAATCTATCAACCCAGACGTTTCTCGCTCTCATCTTATTTACTTGTTATTGTGTTTTATCACAAACAATTGGAAGGCCATCGTTTCAAATCTCTACGTTTTCTTTATTCTATTATTTAACTTTTCTTGGCCCGTTATTTACTATTTAATTTTCTTTCATTTATATTTATTTGTTTTATTGTTCGGTTTTGTAACTGGTCGGAGCAATGGCTCAAGCTGTCGCCACAGCTTCAAAATTTAACAAACCTAGGCCATTAAAAGCCCTCAGAGACAACCACGTATCCATGAATAGCTCGTTTGCTTATATATCCGCATCTGATTATGATATTCGGAAAGCTCGGCAGCAAAGCGGCCATCAGCTACAAACACTGAAAAACAAGAGAGCACCCTGGCTGGATAAAAGACACTCACTGGATGATTTTTCTAAAATTTCACTAACCAACAGCAAATCTGATCCCGTCAAAGGTCGTTTTGTGCATTTACCGAAGAAAAAAGCAAAAGAAGGAGATATTAAAAGCTTAACTCCTAAGTTTCAGGACATTCGAATTTCCACTCCACGACTCCATAGTTCGCTTGCTTCTCGTAACACACCACGGACCTGGTTTAAGAGGGCGACCAACAAAAAAAGAAACCGAGTTACATGTAACAATGTCGTCTGCGTTATTAAACCAGTTACTATGAAGAACAATAAAGAGGAAATGGAGATTTATTATGAAAAATTAAAAGGCTGACAACGATGGTAATGTTGGTTTTTTTTTTACCAACTAACACATCCACGTTTGTGTTTTCGTTACCATCACTAGCATTAACAACAAAAACAGTAATAATAATAAAGTTTAACATCATCATTATGATGATGATAATGATGATGTGACAGATTTGGAATAATATTTCCGAATAATATTTCCGACATCTTCATTTTTACAATATTAAGACAAAACACTATAACTATCAAATATTTTATACTTAATAAAAAATAGTTATTTTTATTATTGTCGTTATTATTAGGCGTTCTATAGAGGACTAGTGGAAAGGAAGAGCGACGACGTTCTCGGAGAGATCCTGGGCGTCGAAGAATATCAGCTGTTTGCTCTCTTCCGGAGAACTTTCAGCCCAGGGCCTATGGATAACTTCCAAAAATCCCTTGCCTGGCAGTGCTACCGGGAGCGCTGCCAGTTCGAGATAAGCTCTACAGGCACGGAAGTGCTGTCAACCAAGCCTGTTCGAGATGCGCGCAGAGCGACGAAACCATCGTGCACGCACTCGTTCAGTGCCCGAGCATTGCTGACTTGTGGAGCTATGTCGAACAGTTGCTGTCGCGTGTAGGACTGATCCGGTTATCGACTGAGTCCATTGTGCAGATGGTCTCGCCGTCTTCCTTCGAGGAGGAAGGGCAGGCGGTTTTCATCTGCCTGGTGGCCATGGCGAAAGAGATTGTGTGGTGGACAAGGTTGAAAGGGTTAATGACAGACACTTTCCTCTTCGGCGAATCCCTAATTAACTTTTTCAAGTTTCACTTGAAGAGGAAAATCAGGGTGGAGAGGCAAGTGCTGCCTTCTAGCAAGTTTGTTGAAAAGTGGGTGAATGTAGCGAGAATGGTCCGAGTGAACGGGACCGCTCTGAATATACGTCTGTAGTTTGAGAGAGGGCGCTTGCCCTGGTGGTCAGGGTGGCCGTGGTCTTTTGTGTGGTTTTCGCCACGAGTAACCCTCGGAGGTTTCCCCCCTATTGGGGAATTTTTCATTGTTTCAATTTTCATTTTTATTGTTTATATATATGTTTCTATGTCTTTTTTTCTTTTCTTATATAAATAATAAAAATATTTACACGCACAAAACCCATATCGTACCGTCCTGTACCGTCCGTAATGTTTTTCTTGATGTCAGCCCTTGTGGCCAATAAAGAAATCACTATTATTATTATTATTATTATTATTATTATTATTTCCCCAGCTTGTTTCCTTGACGGAGCTGCAGTCCTGGGTCAAGCGAAGACCGAGAGGGAGCGCCTGGAGACTGGAATGTCTTCAGGCGCTCACAGCCCTCGACCAATCGGGCAATGTGATCGGTGGAAACTCCACCTCGGCGTTCTATAGAGGATTAGTGGAGGGGAAGAGCGACGACGTACTTGGGGAAACTCTAGGCGTCGACGAAAATCAACTAGCCAATCTCTTCGGAAGAACTTTCGGGCCGGGGCCTATGGACAACTTCCAGAAATCTCTGGCCTGGCAGTGCTACCGAGGAGCCTTGCCAGTTCGGGATAAACTCTACAGGCATGGAGGTGCCGTCAGCCGGGCATGTCCGAGATGCGCGCAGGGCGACGAAACCGTCCTGCACGCACTCGTCCAGTGTCCGAAAATTGCTGACTTGTGGGTTGATGTCGAACACCTGCTGTCGCGTTTAGGACGAATCCAGCTATCATCTGAGTCTATCGTGAGGATTGCCCCGCCCTCCTCCTTTAGCCGGGAAGGGCAGGCAGTTTTTATCTGTCTGGTGGCCATGGCGAAAGAGATAGTATGGTGGACACGTTTGAAAGGGCTGAAGACGAGCACTTACCTCTTCGGTGATGCTCTGATTGACTTTTTCAAATTTCATTTGAAAAGGAAAATCAGAGTAGAGAAGGAAGTGCTCTCTTCCCAGCATTTTGTTGAAAGATGGGTGAGAGAAGCAAGAATGGCCCGAGTGAATGGGCCGACTCTGAGGATATATCTGTAAACTAAAGGTGGAAAACTGGGAGAGGGCACTTGCCTTGGTGGTCAGGGTCATTGTGGCTTTTTACTGGGCTTTCTCCACAAATGTCCCTCCGAAGTCTCCCCCCTATTGGGGAATTTTTTCATTGTTATTTTTGTTACATCCTCTGTTTTTGTTTTTTACACGCAGAAATGCCCATTTGTACCGTCCTGCATTGTCCTGCACTGTCCTTAATGTCTACTTTATGTAAACCCTTGTGGTTAATAAAGAAATCATTATTATTATTATTATTATTATTATCATTATTATTATTATTATTATTCTTTGAGTCTCAGTCATTGATGTTATTTAACTGGAAAGTTTCTTGAAATGAATATCAAGCCACTACCTGCAGCCTCAGATATTCAGGACGTATCGGAGGGTTCTTGCTGTTCCCAGCAAGCATGCCTTTTGAAGTGTTCCAAAAAGCGGGGCTAGACTAATTTTCTTAACCATCCTTGGAAACTCTTTGAGATAGTACCTAGTGCGCCTATGACAATCGGGACCACTCTGACTTCATGGCAGTTCCAAATCCTTTTTACCTCCCACTTTAAGTCCTGGTATCGGTTAATTTTCTCTTGCATTAGGGAGAGCTTTCCCGACGACGTGGTGGACCCCTAATGTAAAGGCCACGAGTAGGCTCCTAAAGGGGTTTCCAATGGAAACCTCACCAACCATAGAGGTTAAACCACCCGACCTCCACAACACTCCGGGAGGTAAGTAAACCTTTCCTCCCTCTTTTAGCCTGCCAGCATGGTAATCCTGAGAGTAGGATGCTTAAATGTTCGTGGCCTGGGGTCACCCTGGAACCCCATGTTTCTAGATATGGATGTGATTGCTGTCAGCGAGACCAGGATTTATGACACGCGCGCACTAAGCCTCATTTGCGACAACTATCAGATCTTCACATCTGTTAGTCGGCTGGGAATGAGGTAAGGTCGATCTTCCGGGACCCGGACGGTAAGTTGGTGGTCCTGGACATGAACAATAGCGAAGGTGGCACCTTTAGACTGGTGGCCGTCTACGTCCCTACGGGGCTGGACGACCGGCATTGGAAGCTTTTCTGGGAACGTCTCACTCTTTACTGTTAGCAGGGGACTGGAACGGCATCTTAGACGCACGCTGGGAAAGTGAGGATAGTGTGGGAGTAGACGATAGGAGTGGAGCTGCAAAAGCCTCAAGTACATGATCAGCCAGTTCCAACTGTCTGACAGGTACTGACTAGATTTCCCTAATGCTCCAGTGTGGACCGTGGACCTTGACCAACCGCATAGGGTCATCTAGATTGTATATAGATATATTTCTTTATTTGTTTCTACATTTGGCACAAGGCCAGCAAATATATCAGTGTATTACTGGTACTTTATTTTATCGACCCCGTAAGGATGAAAGGCAAAGTTAACCTCGGCGGGATTTCAACTCAAACCGAAAAGGGACATAATTCTTTGCTGGAAAACATGGTGGCTGACACTCCCGATACTGCCAATCCTAGATTGTATATAGATATATTTCTTTATTTGCCACAAGGGCTTTTTTTTTCTTCATTGGGCCAATAGATAGGAACAGTGTAGGCTGGCCACATTTTAAAATGGTTGACCATACAGATCATAAGTTTGTGATTTTTATGGTCGACCTTGATAAGACACGTAGGTTAGGACCTGCTTACTGGAAGCTGAACATGTTGCTTCCGACACACAAGGCTTACAGGGACCGGGTCAACAATTTAGTTAAGCAGAAGTTGACAGGAGGGGTCGTCAATGACAGGTGGTGGTGGTGGGGCTCTTAAAAGAGAAATTAGAGTATTTTTGATAGGGTTTAACAAAGAAGTAGTGATAGAGAAAAACAGAAAGGAGGGGGAGCTGGAAGCTAAATTAGACAAGGTTATTTGTAGTTTAACTATTTCTCTCCTTTCTATATTTTTTTCCTTTGGCTAAGATCTTATTCACTCTATATTTGTGTAATTTGTCCAAAAGCATGACTTGTCTCTACCTGTTTTGTTATATCCTGAACTGGAATGATTGGTATCAATCTTGAATAACTGAAACTGTAGTGATTTCCAGAGGTTGACTGAGAAGATAAGACTGGCCGTCTTTTCATTGTTTTTTTTTCCATTATCATTGTACTGCACGCTCCCTATTTTGAATATGTGTATATATATATATATATATATATATATATAGGCATAGGTTAATTATAACGTTCGCGAAAATGAAAGTCAATTTTCTGACAAGTGAATGTGTTTGTTTTTTTTTTTACATTGAAAGTTACGATACAGTTTGTTTATTTACAACAGGTCTCTATAGTGATATGGTGTTAATTAGTATTGCGTGTGTGATTATTTTCTCTTATATATATATGTGTGGGTGTGTATATGTGTGTGTTTACACGCGTGCTTTCATACTTGTATGTGTATATATTTCAATCCTTAGTCTCTGAGTCTGTATGTACGCTAACTCTATTATCTTACAATTTCTTTTTTCAACATATATTATATACGTATTTGTGGTCACACATACACTCATATGCTTGCCCTCATGTATGTACTTACGCACACATTTTTTCACTATACACATGCATTTGTACATACACACATATGTACATTTGTAGGTGCATATACACACATTTATACACATACCCTTACTATATTTCCTTATTTTATTTTTATATATCTCTTGCATTACTTTTATTTATATATTTTTTTTGCCTGTTAAACTTTTGCCTTTCTTGAGGAGATTTTTCAAATATTTCACTGTTTTAAATTGCCTTGTCTGACGAACAAATGAGGACGTTTCTTGTATTCGTCTTATTCGGGAAACCTCTGGTAATGAGGTAATTATATTGTATTGTTTATTATACATTATATATATATATATATACAATAAGACAAAAAACAACAGACAAGAAGAAGAAGAACAACGCTATTGAGCTTGGGTGTCAGTGTTGACGATCTGAATGTATATGTCTAAATTATGAATGGCATGTAGAAAACCTTGACCCATTTACGGCATCTCCACCAGTTGCTACAGTGATATAGTTTGAGTACCTACATACTCACCAGTTGCTATAGTGATAGACTTTGAGTGGCTGCACATCCCCACCCTCTACTCCCACCCCCACCTGTTGCTTTAGTGATAAAGTTTGAGCAGCCTACCTCTGCCACCAGTTGCCATAGTGACACAGTTAGAGCAGCCTCCCCCCCTACCAACCCACACCAGTTGCTATAGTGATAAAGTTTGAGCTCCTATAACCCCCTCTCCCACCGGTTGCTATAGGGATAGTTTGAGCAGCCCCCCCTACCCACCCATACCAGTTGCTACAGTGATAAAGTTTGAGCTCCTATAACCCCCTCTCCCACCGGTTGTTATAGTGATAGTTTCATTGGCGTTGTTCAGCCAGCTCCTCTTCATTCATGGCGGCATGTCTTCGCCTCTGAAGTTCGGCATTCCGATGGCGCTGTTCGGCCCATTTTTCTTCATTCCTAGCTGCACGCCGTCGCCGCTGTAGTTCACTGTTTGATAAAGTCGAATTGCTTTTATTATTAGTATTCATTTCGAGCAATTGTCAAAAGATGACACAATAATAAATATAAAGGATGTCCGTCAATGTAAAAAAAGGTCCCTATTTACTCACTTCACGACTCTGTGTATGTTAGACTGACAGACAGGCACACAGACAGATAAACTGCGTGGCGATTGTGGAACGCCGCATGTACACACACATACACGCACGTAAACTTACACACGCACCCGTGCACTTACACACTCACACATGTTGATAGTTTTTACTTTCTGTGGAACGCTGCATGCACGCACACACACATAAACATACGCGCTCGTACATACACATGTTAATAGTTATTGCTTTCCTTCCCCTCTTATTTCCACACACATCACACACACACACACATGTCTCTACACTGACACATATACATAGTGTATCCAACACAGCGTTCACTTTGCCTCTCTGTTTCTTACTCTCCCTTCTCACTCCCTCATTGGCATTATGCATATTAATTTAAGTTTGGCGTCGTTGAGGTGGGCGGAGTCATTTGAAACCTATGAACCAATGATAATCGAGAATTATGACACACGGAATACTGACATTGTTGAAATTAATATATAGATTATTATTTTCCTTGGTTATCTGTATATTCACTTATGTCCTACCAGGTCTCAACCAGGGTTGGTGATGGTTTGTTATGACATTTTTCAGCTCATTAGATATCTGATTGTTACAAAATATATAATAGATGAAGTGCACCCTTTTGTCCACAGGTACTACATGGTTTGCCCTCACAACATTACATTGACAATGCTCTTTGCAAAATGTGAGTACCAGTAAGTTCGATTTTTAAAATTTCTTTTATACAAGATTTACCTGGCATGTGATCCAAGAGTCAGTTCCCTTATTTATCAGGCCCAATTACAACTGGAATTGTGGTGGCTTTTATACCTAACATTTTTTCAAACTTTATTTCAAGATTCTTGTACTTAGATATTTTTTCAAATATCTTAAAAGACACATTGCAATCAGCAGGAACTGACATGTCTATCATGAAGCACATTTTGTTGTTTTTATCTTTTATTATAATATCAGGTCTGTTCGCTTTGATTGTCCTGTCAGTGTGTATTGTAAAGTCCCACAGTATTATTACATAACTAATTTAGGTTACCGTGTCTGGATGATATTGATACCAGTTTTTTGTTACATCTTTTCCATAGGACTTACATATTTTCCAGTGGATGTACTGCCCCACTTTGTCGTGTCTGTTTTTGTATTCATACGGTGCTAAGATGGTGCATGCAGATATTAGATGATCCACTGTTTCAGTATTTCTGTCACAGAACTTGCATTCTGGGTTATGTTTTCCCAATATGTTTGCCAGATTATTTTTTGTGGCAAGGCATTGATCTTATGCAGCCAGTATGAAACCTTCTGTTTTGGCTTTCAAAAACAAATTAGATATTTTCTTTTGTGATATTACTCCACTCTTGGTATATCTTTCATTCATACTTTCTACTGTTCAGTCCATTTAGCATTTCCATTGTGTTCTTTGGATTACTCCAGTTGTTTTCCCAGAATCTTTATACCCATTTCATTGGTGGTGGTTCTTTTATTTCTATTTCACATTTTCCTATTTCTCTGTAGAACCTTTTCGCATCTGTTTCAAAGATCTTGTTTTGCCTATAATATTTTGTTCTTTTTCCATACCACCTTATCCTTTGTGACTTCACTTGTACTTTTTGCTGGAATGTTGTGTATGTCTGTTACTTTGTATTTTCGTTTTACATTTTTGGATTTCAAGATGGTCTTTTGAACCTCAGTTGACATTTCACGAAATACAGAAATGTCACTTCTTGGTACTTCTACTTACTTCTCTATTTTTACTTTCCAAAGCAATCTCTTTATGCTTCTTACCAGTGTTTTTCTTCTTTATGTTTATCTTTAATTTTTCAGTTACAGCTAAACCTGTTGCATGTATAATGCATTATATGTATCAATGAATTGTTTCTACTTTAGGCACAAGGCCAGCAATTACCCAGTACATTAAGTACCAGTAATGTACTGGGTAATTGCTGGACTTGTGCCTAAAGTAGAAACAATTATATGTATCAATTAATTTCATTTTAGATTTTGTGGGTTGAAGTTGTGGTAGATATTGTCTTCCCATGGGCACAGGCCAAAGCTGAGGCATATTATGCACCCCCCCCCCACTCCCATGAGGACAAGCTGAAGTATTCATCAAGTGAAGCCTTCATCCCATATATATATATATATATATATTATATTATGATCATCTTGCAAGGGTGGGACGCGCATTTGTTGTGCTCATAATTTTTGGCATTAATATATATACTGGTTGGATGCCCTCCTAACACCAGCACCACTTTACAGCATGGACTGGGTGCTTTTATTCATGCCACCAGTACTAGAGAGGTTGTCTTACTGGATTTAGGGGCCCTATCCACCCCTCATATATATATTTATATATATATATTATATATATATATATATATTATATGGTGGCTGCCAACTCATTTTCGAGTACGGCCACTACTTTATATCCATGTAGGAGAACCCCTACCGATGCGCTGAACGAGTGTGACTTTTTAGTCCAGCCAGTGACTTGAAAACTCTGGTACAAACACTACACTTGTGACAATTATTGACACATAGTGCTGGGCTCATGGTACCATGTGATGACAAGTGCAGAGAGATCTCCAGATACGAAGCAATGCCTGTGCCATGAAGCTTTTATAGTGAGCAAAGGCACTGCACAAAACCAGTCCCACTCTCTTAACCAAGATGATATTTACCAAAAAGAAGAACAAGTCAACATCATTGGATACCATCAGGGTTGCAGGTGTTATATCAGAGTTTTCCTTCTCCTAGAATTCTGCCTTGACAAAGGCTAAGGGGTCATCTCTCCCAGTGATTTTGGATGGCCATTGACTCTTAAGAGCTCCTTTGCCCTTTGACAGGTTTTGTTTTTAGCCCTGCAGGATGTCCAAAGTCACCCTCCTCACCAAGAAACCTTGGTGGGGTTGCCAGTTTAGTCGCCAACGACACGACCATGAGACAGGTTGTACTGGGATACATGTTACCAGTAGCACCAACTGGTGACCTGACATATTATATATATATATTATATATATATATATATATATATATAAAACGAAGGAAATGTGGTAAGGAACCAGATGGACCATAACGCACCAAAGTACTCAATACTTAGGGTAGTAGAGTGGGTAATAGGAACGAGTAGGACCCCGACGGCTGAGCTCAAGCTGTTTCGACGGCTAATTCTGGACTGAATTAGCCATCGAAACAGCTTGAGCTCAGCCGTCGGGGGTCCTACTTGTTCCTATATATATATATATATATATATATATATAATATATATATATATATATATATACTTCAATGAGCTCAAAGGAAAGTTATTTGAGCACATGATGATGATCCACAAAGCTGAATTTGAACCCACTTATACGGTGAAACAATCTCCTAGTGAGTTTGTACATGTACGATTTAGTTATGAGGTTGGTTTTTCATTTTAATTTATCCTTTAATTATTATGTTTCTCCTACAACTCTCTTAGCTTATATTCTCTTCAAAATGGTGGTCTAAAATCCTGTAAATGAAAAAGCTCTCATGCATATTTCCTCTCTCTCTCTCTCTATATATATATATATAATAAGCAATACAACAGTAAGCCACTGTTTAATATCTGATAGATAAGCAAATTTTTATGAATTTCAAAGATGGGAGATAATATACAAAAAGAGGGCAAACTATGAAAAATGAAACCGTTCTGGATTTGTAAGAATTCAGCAACCCTAAAGTATTTTGTTGATGTCAGCAGTACTTTTAAATGGAATAATGGACGAGAAGAAAGAAAAGAGAGTACTGTTGTGAAAGACACTGAAGGAAAAAATGGAAGACGTTAGCAGATTTAGTCAGCTATGATAATCCAGATGTTAACTCTTAAAGCCCTGTACCACTTGAAACTACCATAGCAAGATATTCTTGGAAAGTGCAGAACAACGCTATGATTACATCACATGAAAAATTAAAATTTTTACTCTAATAATGCAAATTTTCATAATAATCTGTCCACTCATAAAAATATAAACATTTGAATTAACAAACCTCACAAAACCACGTTAGCAAATCATTCTTAAAATGTACAGAACAACACCAGGACTACATCACATTAAAAATTAAAGATTTATTCTAATACTACAAATTTTCATTACTATCTCTTCACTAGTAAAGATACAATAAACATTTGAATTAACCCTTTATCAGAGTGTTGGACTTATGATCATAATTGTTTCTACTTTAGGCACAAGGCCAGCAACAACCAGTGCATTACTGGTACTTTATTTTATCAAGCCCTAGTATTTAATTGGTATAGACACCAGTAGTAAATTGGTACTTTACTTTATAAATAAACCCCAGTATTTGAATGCTACTTTATTTTATGAAATACCAGTACATAACTAATACTTTATTTTACATACCCCAGCACTTAGCTGGAACGTCATCAACCCCACTACTTGAATATTACTCTATTTTTCTAATCTAATCTGGCCGAGTTTACACTTGCAAATAGGAACCAGGGCCGCTCCAAGGAGCATTGGATTTGGTGTACTTCATATTTGTTTCGATTGCTGAATACAATCAGGGGTCACTGCTTCTCCTGGAGGTCAATAGTTCTCTTCTAACTCGAGCGGGAGTGCCTTTACATTGTCAATTTGTATTGATCATCTGCAAAGCCACATTGTTCTCAGAACCACTTCACCAGTCTTTCTATGTGTGCAGCTGGAACTACTGCCACCCATTGATTTGGCAGGATTGCAACTCATTTCTACAGCTGAGTAAACTGGAGCAATGTGAAATACAGTCTCTTGCTCAATGGACACAACACATCACCCAGTCCGAGAATCGAACTCACAACCTTTCGATTGCAATCCCAATGCTCTAACCACTAAGCTATGTGCCTTCTATTTTTGTCAACCACAGTACTTCACTGGTACTCTTTTTTATTGACTGCCTCCAGTACTTGGCTGGTTCTTTATTATATCAACCCCAGTAATTGACTGGTTCTTTATTATATCAACCCCAGTACTTGACTGGTACTTTATTATATCAACCCCAGTACTTGACTGGTTCTTTATTATATCAACCCCAGTACTTGACTGGTACTTTATTATATCAACCCCAGTACTTGACTGGTACTTTATTATATCAACCCCAGTACTTGACTGGTACTTTATTATATCAACCCCAGTACTTGACTGGTTCTTTATTTGATTGACTAAGAAATATTTCAAGGCAACGTCGACATAAACAAACATAAACGCTGCATATCGTTTCCTTCAAATCTCTAGACTATACATAAAAACCCACATGTCAGTAAGTTGGACATCTGTTGGACGTCTGTTGAATATCTGTTGGACGTCTGTTGCATATCTGTTGGATGGGTTGGACATCTGTTGGATGGGTTGGATATCTGTTGGATGGGTAGGACATCTGTTGCACATATGTTGGTTCCAATGTTGAGATTTACAATTGTTTGAACAATGGAACAGCCTGCTCATGAAATGAACATGTAAGTGGCTGAGCATTCCACAGATACATGTACCATTAATCTATTTCTCAGGGAGATTCAGTGCAACACACAGTGTGTGACAAGGCTGGACCTTTGATTTACAGCTATAGCTTATCATGTATTATAGTATATCATGTATTATAGTGAGAATTCCACAGACATGTGTACTCTAACCCTATCCCTAATCCTCCCCTAACCCTAACCCTAACCTGTAACACTAACCCAAACCCAAACCCTAACCGTAATCGTAACAATAAACCTAACTCTATCCCTATCCCTAACCTTAACCATAACATTAAATCTAACCGTAACCCTAACCTTAATCCTATTCCTAACTCTAACTCTAACTGTAATTGTAACACTAAACCTAACCCAAACCCTTACCTTATCCCTAAGCCATAATACTAACTCAAATCTAAACCCTAAGCCTAACTGTAATCATAACATTAATCCTAACTCCAAATCTGACCCTATCCCTTACCGTAACCCTACATCTAACACTAACTGTGACACTAAACCTAATCTGAACCCTATCCCTAATATTAACCCTAACTCTAACAAGCTGGACTGTTAAGTATAGGGCTGAGGTGCTAAAACTATATCTGACATAGTAGGGTGGCTGACAAGTCCTGTAGAAAGTCCAATTAAAATTAGGTTGTATAGCATAATGTCATACCCCAGTGACCCCTAGCTACAACAGCAAAGGAACCACCTACACAAGTGATAGAGGAAACTATTTCTGACATAGTAGGGTGCCCACAAGAAGACATAGCAAGTTATACTATTCCATGTTAATTGTTATTTGGTCATAGCTGAAATAGTTGCATGCTTGACTGACCCATTAAATATTCATTACACATAAAAACTGTTTGTGTCTTTGTTTGTTTGTTTCTACTTGGCTTATATAGAACACTGACGTAGATAATGAAGAGGCATTGCTGAGTGGTTAGAGAATTGGATTCACAATCGTGAGGTTGTGATTTCGATTCCCCGACCAGGTGATGCGTTATGTCCTTGTTGAGCAAGACACTTTATTTCACGTTGCTCCTTCTGCCTGGAGTTGCGACCGACAGATAGTATTATCAACTGGAAAGACCAATGGAAACATTGTTTCCTCGGTCTGATTTGACAATCTCCACCCCATTTGTTAAGTGAATCAGGTCTGGGATCTTGTCGCTCAACTGTCGATAAATATTCATAGTGTGGACAACCCATCTGCCCCATGCAAGCAGGAAAAATAAGACATTAAACAATGATGATGATGGTGATGATGATGATATGTATCTGTGAGTGTGTGTGTGTGTTAAAAAGGTGCGAGTTAAACCTGATCATCAAACGACTCGGGTAAATATACCCCCAGTTCTGGAGCCAGCTAGTTTAGCCAGAAGTGATGGCCTTAACCCTTTGTCTCTGGGTAAGAGGTAGATGTCTCATCTGGGACTCTATTGCTCCCTCCCACATCATGGACGCAGTGATAAATGTGGGGAGTCACTGTTTCTGTTGCCGAACGGAATATAATTCGGAAATACATGGATTTATCCAGGAATTATTTTTTCAGCCTGTGACATTCAAGACGTTTGGTGGAGTTGGGCTGCTGACATTGAAGTTGTTGTCGTCACTGCTGGCTCACCTTACTGAGGTGTCGGGTGGCATCCGTGGAGGGGGGGGGGGGGCTGTTTGTTTCAGCGCCCTAGCCTCGACAACCGTGGCAATGTTGCGAGCGTGTTGTCTTGCCTCAAAGTATTTAGTCAACCCTTTTGATGTGAAGTGTGGCCTATTGTCACACTTGGTCGTCAATTGTCCACACTCCATTTTTTCCTTTCTTTTTTCGTTTTTATCCCTCTTTTTGCGTTTATATTTGTTATATTATATGTGTTTGTGTCTTCGTTCCAATATAAAATCTGACATTATCCTTGTATTACTCTGATCAGAGGAAAAGAAAGAAACAAAGAGAAAGAACAAGTATGGGCGAAAAGATATATATATATGAGAGAGAGAAATAGAACAAAAAAACAATAGACGATAAAAAGATGGAAAAGAGAAGAGCGAGAAAGAAAGAAAGGAAGAAAGGTATTGGGAAAATAACAAACAACAAAAAAAAAAAAAAAAATAATAATGAAATAAACTAAAGGTAAAACTAATAAAATAAAATAAACTGTGTTATAAAAAAATATATATATTTTTATATAATTATCAAAAATAAATAATAATAAAACTGTACAAGGTCCGCGCTAAATAGTTTGCGCAAAAAAAACAACATTTTTTGTATCTTTTTCTTTTTTCGTCTCTCCATTATTTATTTATTGTTGAGTTTTCTTCTGTTGAAGGAAGAAGTATTTATTGTTGTAGTTGTAGTATTTATTGTATTTATTATTGTAGTTATAATTTTTGTCATTATAGTTGTTATTGTTGTAGTTTTTGTAGTAGTAGTAGTTGTTGTTGTTGTTGTTGTTGTTATGTAGCTGCTGCTAAAATTAGTTTAGCTTCGATGTTCTTTCTGCTATTATTGCCTGCTACACGATACCAGACAAACGACCGAAGAGGCGAAGAAAAAACTGTTGTTACCAAGAAGAATATATACATAAATTTATAAAGGCAAAGATACCTATATATATATACACATATATATACACACATATATATAAATACATATTTATATAGCTATCTCTCCCTGCATATATATATATATATACACACACGCGCACATATATATATATATATAAATACAATATCTCTCTCTCTCTATATATATACACATATATATATATATATACATATATATAATAATATATATCTATCTACCTATCTCTCTCTATATACACACATACATATAATATATAAGAGAGATAATCAAGCAAACAAGAACTATTTATTATGTTATATAATAATAAAGAAAAGTAAACAATAACTCCAACTAAAGTTAACTTTAAAACGACGAAGTTATGTAATTTTCCATCAGGTCGATGATAGCCGACGAGGAAAATTAACAAACATAAATACTGCATATATATTAATATATATATCATATATAATATATATATATAAAGTATATATATATATATATATATATACTATATATATAGTGTATATATTATATATACGTATATATATATATATATATATATATACAGTGTATACATACATATACATATGTATACAGTATATACATAAACACATACGCACACACATCTCTATACACATATATATAGTGTCACGATTTTGCGTTTGGTGGATAAATATACATCTTTTTGGAATTTACATTACACGCACACCTATAACCAATATACAAACATATATATGCAGTATACGTATATAAATATGTGTCTATTTATGTGTTTATATACATATAGATGATATATATATATATATAATTAATAATATGTATTGCATATAACAAATTTAAATAAATTATCAAGTAAAATCCATATTTAGTCACAACGAAATAGACATAAAGAAGCAAGCAACGACCAGGAGCAGTCAGATAATCATATATACATATATATATAACAGAAGAGATAAGAGAAGACTAGAATAAAAGGAAAAACGAGACGAGACCCGACCAGAAGAAAGCAAGAAAGCCATATATAAATATATAAATATATATATATATGAAAGCATCGTTAGTGGACAATATGGTTGTTACATTTCCAGAAAATTCTTTGGTTGGAAATCCAGCTGATGTGGAAGAGGAAGAAGTTTATGGAGATGTCGAAGAGAAGGGAGATGACAGCGACGATGACGATGATAGTCATAATACTACAACAACGATGTCAGTTTATGATGAAGAGGATGAGACATACCAACGAACGGTAGGACATTATTATTATTATTATTATTACCATCATCATCATTATTACCATCATCATCATCATCGCATCACATCACCTTAACTTTGCCTTTCATCCTTACGGGGTCGATAAAATAAAGTACCAGTAATGCACTGGGTAATTGCTGGCCTTGTGCCTAAAGTAGAAACAATTATTATTATTACCATCATCATCATTATCATCATCGCATCACATCACCATAACTTTGCCTTTCATCCTTACGGGGTCGATAAAATAAAGTACCAGTAATGCACTGGGGATGTCGATTTACCCCCCCCCCCCCCCCAAAAAAAAAATTGTGGGCCTTGTACCTAAAGTAGAAACAATTATTATTACATCACATTACCATAACTTTGCCTTTCATCCTTACGGAGTCGATAAAATAAAGTACCTGTAATGTACTGGAGTAATTGCTGGCCTTGTGCCAAAAGAAGAAACATTATTATTCAGGTGGGGTGAGAAGTCGATTAAATCGACCCCAGTGTCACCGGTACTTTATTTTATCAACCCCCGCCGTAATGTGGGGGTGGGCTGGGGTGACAAAGGTAAATAATAATAATATTGATGATGTCTAATTTAGGCACAAGGCCAGCAATTTTAGGACAGTGGGAAGGTCGATTAAATCGACTACAGTATATTACTGGTACTTAATTTTATCGACCCCCGTATGGTTGAAAGACAAAGCTAACCTCGGCTGGAATCGATTAAATAAAGAACCAGTTAAGTTCTAGAGTTCATATAACCGATCATAGCCCCCAGCCCCACCAAAAAAAAAAAAAAGGAACAAACAATCGTTGTCTTGTGCTTAAATATATATATTTCAACTCTACTTCGGTATTGAGTACTCTTTTCTCTCGGCTGTCAACCACATACTGATATACATATTCAGACATACACACATATTTGACCCCCAAAATATATACGCACTTTGATTACCTGTACAGGCAATATTTATTGGAATGCAGTTGAAGTGTGTAGCTATATATTTTTGGGGACTCCCTATATATATATGTATATATATATATATATAGGGTGTCCGAAACTCGAGTCCGGGAACTAATATAGGGACCCGTTTACGTGTGTTGTATTGAAGCGAATAACTGTGTATACTCTGGAATGTGTTCTTCATTGTCTATTGAGTATGCTGAGATACAAGCGGTCCTGGCATTGTTAAATATGTTGGGTCCGTCAACGTATTATTATATATATATAGGGTGCCCCCAATAAATATATATATATATATATATATATATATATATATATATATATATATATATATATATATATATATATAAATATATATATATAAATATATTGTACATAGATCTGTTGAATATGCATGCCAATTCTAACACATATATGTCCTAGAAACGATCGTTAAATAATGAACTTTTTTTGGTTTAATATAAGGAACTGTTTCATTGTTTTATTCATTATTTTTTTAATACTTTATATATAAATATATATATATATATAAAATATTTAAAAAATAATGAATAAAACGATGAAACAGTTCCTTATATTAAACAAAAAAAGTGAATAATAAAAATAATTAACTTTTTTTGTTTAATATAAGGAACTGTTTCATTGTTTTATTCATTATTTTTTAAATATTTTATCTTGACTCTGTATTCCGTTTATCTTTCACCGAAAGGGATCTCTTCTTTCCATGATATCCGGATTACATTGAGTTCTTCATACGGATTGGACACTACCGTAAACTTTTGGTAGATTTATCTACATATATATATATATATATATACATAGTTATAACCGAAACAAATGAGGTCGTGTAGGTGTCACGACAAAAAAACACACAGTCCACGCTGTAATGTGGCCGTGTAGGTAACAAGGTAAAAACCTCCCAGTCCAGACTGTAAACGTGGTTGGTGTTAGGAAGGGCATCCAGCCGTAGAAAACACGCCAGACAGTCCTATGCGAGCAAGACAACCACTCTTGTCTCAAGTGGGAAAACTCTCGTCCAAACCCATGCAAGCGTGGAAGATGGACGTTAAACGATGATGATGATGATATATATATATTTTGTAAACGTGGTTGGTGTTAGGAAGGGCATCCAGCTGTAGAAAACCTGCCAGACAGTCCTATACGAGCAAGACAACCAATCTTGCCTCAAGTGGGAAAATTCCTGTCCAAGCCCATACTAGCGTGAAGATTGACGTTAAACGATGATGATCATGATGATGATATATATATAAATCTTGGTTAAATCTTAACGATTTAACATTTCAGGGTATGTCATGTATCATATTTTGTCTGATGAGGATGTACTGTTGTACATCCGAAATATGTATAATAAAATGTAATTGATCAAAAGAACATCTATTTTATTAATATTTATATTTTAATATATATATATAAATATATATATATATATATATTTATTAAAATAACAGATTAAAGTTTAAGCAAAGAATCGCTGCTTTCACCCTGAACAGGATCTATATATACAGGATAACAAATTATTGTTAGAGGTAGTCCACATTGCTAGCTCTGATGAATTGACTGGTTATAACTATGTATTGGTGATCGATTGACGCAGAAACAGGCGGGTAGCGATCTCTAGACCTACCAGTTCAGAGAAACAATTGTCAATTTTTGTCCCAGGATGATTTTGTATTCGAAATGCGCATAATAAAATATATGGAACTCTTTTAACCATCTTTTAATTCCTCTTTATTATATATACTCCAGTTCTACCAACTGTTGAGTGCTACTTATCTGATATATGCATAGTTTTATTGTTCTACAATATTACTCACCTTCTACACATATATATATATGTGATGGAGGCACATGGCTTAGTGGTTAGAGCATTAGCCTTGCAATCGAAAGGTTGTGAGTTCAATTCTCAGACCAGGTGATGTGTTGTTTCCTTGAGCAAGACACTTTATTTCACATTGCTCCAGTTTACTCAGCTGTAGAAATGAGATGACAGGGACTGGGTTCCCTATCATTCCCCTGCAAAGTGGCCGTGGAGGTGCCACGGCAAAAAGGCACCCAGCACTCACTGTAAATGAGGTTGGTGTTAGGAAGGGCATCCAGCTGTAGAAATCAAGCCTGAATCAGTTCCCGTCCCACCCTTGCAAGCAGGGAAAAGCGAACGTAAAATGAAATGATGATGACACACACACACAATATGTTTGTATTAAAGAATGCTCTTATTAAAACTTTTTTCGTTAGCATCCTATCGTGGACAAGTTCACTTTTTAAATTGACTGAAATCAAAATATGCGGATCGATTAAATTGAATGCATTAAATTGAAATCATCATTATTTTTAGTATTAGTATTTATATTTCACATGCATCACTGGCGCCTTTGTCGTTATTGTTAAACGTTTACAACCATCGTAATTCACACCACCGACAGCATTGTTAACTGATTAATATTGATTCCTGACAGATCGATAATAAACCAGGTTATAGACCTAATTAACTATAGTATTTCGTATAACTTAGCATTAGTTTATATATATAAAATAATCTGTCGTAAAAGTGACGCAAAATAAAAAAAAAAAGTAGAACGCCATAAGTCTTGCCCTCCTATTTCCCCAGTGGAGGTTTTAATAGGCAGGCCTTTTCATAATAGGTACCAGTAATACTAAGGGGTGATGGGACGACATTTATTATTACACCATGGCTCAATTGTTACGGCTTGTGGTATGAA
>OZ024762.1:3891134-3971134 GCA_964016885.1 Eledone cirrhosa
AATTCTGGCTATGGAAACAGCAGTTGGAATCAAGAGGACTGAGAGTGAACCTAGCTAAGACAAAAGTATTGATGAGTAGAAAAGAGGACAAAACTCTGATTCCTTCAAGGAAATGGACATGTTTGATATGTAGAAAAGGAACTGGCATAAATTCTATAAAATGTACACAATGCAGATCTTGGGTACACAAGAGATGTAGTGGGATAGCAGGCAAACTAACAGGTAGGGAAAACTACGTATACAGTAGATGTACAGGGAAATTTGACAGAAGTCACATTGATAGACACATTTTTCAAATGCAGTGGTTGATAGCTTCTGGATCTAGATGATCATATTAGCCTGAAAGGAGGATGTTCCCAAGCCATAGTATCTAGAATGAAAGTTTAGGGAGCTGCTTCCTCTGTTGACAAAGAAGGGTGATGTCCAGCAGAAGCAAGGGGGACAACCGTCTATGCATTTCAGGCTTAACTGGCCTTCGTTAGAACGGTCCTCCTTAATCTCATTAATCACTTCATTTACACAGACGAGAAAGGTATATTTTCTCACCTGTCTTCTAGTCCGGTATTGGCCCGGGGCATGCCTAACTTAATAGAACCACCTGGTGCGTATGCATATATGTATGTATATATATATATATATATATATATATATGTGTATATATGCATATGTACATATATATATATATATATATATATATATATATATATATGTATATATATATATGTAGATATATATGCATATGTATATAAATATATATGCTTATGCACGTGTATATATACATATACATATATATGTATGATATATATGCATATGTATATATACACGTGGAGGCACATAGCTTAGTGGTTAGAGCATTGGCCTTGCAATCGAAAGGTTGTGAGTTCAATTCTCAGACCGGGTGATGTGTTGTTTCCTTGAGCAAGACACTTTATTTCACATTGCTCCAGTTTACTCAGCTGTAGAAATGAGATGATAAGGACTGGGGTCCCTATCATTCCACTGCAAAGTGGTCATGTAGGTGCCACTGCAAAAAAGCACCCAGCACTCACTGTAAATGAGGTTGGTGTTAGGAAGGGTATCCAGCTGTAGAAATCAAGCCAGTGTCAGTTCCCGTCCCACCCTTGCAAGCAGGGAAAAGCGGACGTAAAATGAAATGAATGATGTGTGTGTATGTGTATATATATATATATATATATATATATATATACACACACATATATAAAAGCATACTTACAATTTTGTATCAGTTGTGCTAGGGTGAGAAATAAAATTCTAATTTTATTTTTAATATTTGGCAGGGCCAACCGTAAGACGCTCGGTATGCAAATGAAGCTACTCAGCCGATGTGTACTTATAAAATATTATATATTTTCAACCGTTCAACAGACTGGCAGAGGTATACAGTCCTGATGAAGGGTAATGACCCAGAGACATGTTGATTGTTCCTCAAAGCCAGTGTTGAACAAACAGGTGATGATCGGATACTGACACGGCACAGCTTCAAATCAGGCCGTTTGTTAACAAACGAATAGAATTTTATTATTAATGTTCGATATAACCCATACTTACATATGAATATATGCATGTGTGTGTATGTATGTGTCTATATATATATATATATGTGTGCGTACGTGTGCATACTTACATTTTTGTATCACCTATGCTAGGATGAGAAATAAAATTCTAATTTGCATTTATATATATATGTGTGTGTGTGTGTATATATATATATGTGTGTGTATATATATATATGTATATATATATATATATATATATATATATATATATATATATATATATATACACATATGCACATATATATATATATATATACATACATATGCACATATATATATGTATATATATATACTTATGCATTTATTTATATGTATGTATCATCATCATCAACATTTTATGTCCGCTTTTCCCTGCTTGCATATATATATATGTATATATATATATATGCATTTATTTATACATGTGCATATATATATATATATATATATATACATATGTACATCACGGACGTTAAACGATGATGATGATGATGATGGTATATACATAAGTATATATATACTTATGCATTTATTTATATATATATGTATATGTATACATATGCATTTATTTATACATATGCACATATATATGTATATATATATCCTCATATATATATGTATACATATATACATATACTTATGCATTTATATATATATATATATATATATATATATATATATATATAAATGCATAAGTATATGTATATATGTATACATATACATGTATATATATATATATATATACACACATATATACATATATAATATATTTCTTCTTTGTACTGTATATATATATATATACATATATATATATACATATATATATATATACATATATATATATGCATATACATGTATATATATATATATACATATATATATATGCATACATATACATGTATATATATATCTATATATACATATATAATATATTTCTTCTTTGTACTGTATATATATATATATATATATACATATATATACATATATATATCTCATTATTATATTTCATTTATATATACATATATATATATACATATATATACATATATATCTATATATACACATATATGTATATAAAATATGATATTGTAAGAGTTATTTTTCCTTCATGTTGTTCTTAGATTTTCCAAATTGCTAGGAATTGCCTCAGCAAATTGAAAATTTTCCACTCTCTATATTTAGCCTTGTATACTACTGAACACAACTGTACACCATCTAGAACTTTCTTCTCTGGTAGTTTTCCTCTATCCAATATTGACACACTTAATCAATGCAAATTCTTTCTTGTCTGCCTTTCCTCTATATTCTATCTAAGTCATGATAACTTCTACATGAAGGGCTCTGATACCACCAGAGGAACAACTGGCTGTGGTTGATATATAGTAAGGGACTATGTAGGGACTTTATACGGTGTACACAATGTAGATCTTGGTTACATATGAGGTGTAGTGGTATAGCAGGCTTTTGTTCTGATAGAGAAATCAGTGGAAGAGCTAAACAAAGGAATTTTGGTAGAGAGTAAATTTGGGGAAAAACAAAGGTTTTAGTAAATAGGAAAGAAAACAGGAGCCTGATTCCATCTGGAAAGTGGTTGTGCTTGATGTGTGGAAAAAGAGTAGATAGGAATTTTATGTCATCATCTTCATCATTGGCAGCGTTTTATGTCAGCTTCTCCATTCTATCATGGGTTGGATGGGTCCTTCCTTGTCTGTGAGCTTCAGCGATTTGAGATTAGCTCTCTCACAGCCTCTGCCCAGGTCTTCCTTGATCTCCCTCTACTGCAACTTCCTTTCTTTGGAATTTCTGGATACTTCTTCGCCCAATCATCATCACCCATACACATCACGTGTCCATCTCTTCTGAGATGTTCAGACCTTCAGAGAGGAACGGGATCTGAAGACACTATGTTCTGAGTTTAAATCCCACCTGGTTAACTTTGCCTTTCTTCCTTTCCAGGTTGACATAAAGTACCAGTCAAGTACTGGGGTTGATTTTTCCTCTATCTCTCCTTATTACTTTCTCTTGCTTGGTCTCTTTTTCTGGAATATAGCGAGTGTATTCCGACCTGGAGAGTAACGGGCTCTGCCAGGTTTAACCCTTTAGCATTTAAACTGGCCATATCTGACCAGAATTCTCTTGCCTCTTTCTATTCAAACTGGCTGTAACTGGCCACTCATACTGATGTTAAGGTATTGTTCTCAAAATAGATAATATTAAAATCTCATAGATTCAATATTATGTGAGATAAAGCCTTTACCACAAAAATACAATGGAGGCACATGGCTTAGTGGTTAGAGCATTGGCCTTGCGATCGAAAGGTTGTGAGTTCAATTCTCAGACTGGGTGATGTGTTGTTTCCTTGAGCAAGACACTTTATCCATGTTGATGGATAATAAAGGTAGTTGTAGTATATGCAACTTCTCACAGAGGCAAGGTTGACAGTTGCGAGCTCCGAGACAGCAAGGCATGTGCTGTGCCCAGGATTCCACTTATGCCCAGTTTGTTTCTCCACTCATCTGTACCTTTTTATCCAACTGTCATTATACACGTTGTATCTCCATACCAGTGGAGTCTTCTCTTACGCACCACATAGGATTCCTCTTACACAAAGTTTTTTTCTTAATGTATTGTTTTTCCTCATAACTATCATCACTATCTTCATCGTCATGATGATGATTAAATTATAACAGTTTGTCACCATCATCATCATCACCATTAACATCATTATTGTCATCACCATCATCATCACCATCACCATCATCACCATCACCACCATCATCACCACAACCACCACCACCATCATCACCATCACCACAACCACCACCGTCATCACCATCACCACCATCATCACCACAACCACCACCATCATCATCATCACCATCATCATCACCATCATCATCACCATCATCTCAACCACCACCATCATCACCACCACCACCATCATCATCATCATCACCATCATCACCATCATCATCACCATCACCACCACCATCATCATCATCACCATCACCACCACCATCATCACCACCACCATCATCATCACCATCACCATCATCATCACCATCACCACCACCATCATCACCACCACCACCATCATCATCACCACCATCATCATCATCACCATCACCATCATCATCACCATCACCACCACCATCACCATCACCATCACCATCACCACCACCATCATCACCACCACCACCATCATCATCACCACCACCATCATCATCACCACCATCATCATCACCACCACCATCATCATCATCACCACCATCATCACCACCACCATCATCACCACCACCATCACCATCATCTTTACGATTACATTATAACAATTATAAATGTATATTTTGTGTTCTATATTTTTGTTTTCCCGGTGTCTTTCCTTTGTGTTTCTGTGAGAACAGAGCAGCCTGCTCAACCACAAGTTGATCCCTAACCAACAATCCGTGACTACGTTGTCGAAGATATCATATTTGGCATCGCTGGACGACGTCTGTGACATCGACAAGGAGAAGGAGAAGAATGGAAAGAGGGGCTTCAATGTGTTTGAAGTAATGTTGCTCATGGTGTTGTCGTTGAATCTTTTCATGATGATGGGTTTCCTCGGCTGCATGGGTCTCTTCTATGTTGAGCTCTTGGATGAATTCCACCTGTCACGCTCCATTGCCTCGATGGTTGTCTCCATACCCTGGGGTGTTGCTTTTGGAAGTGGTAAGTCATAAAAATAATTTCTAAACAATATATATATATATATGTATATATATGTGTGTGTGTGTGTATATATATATATATATATATATATATGCATATATATATATATATATATTTTAGTCAGAATTTGTTCCGATACTTAGTGTATATATATAGTTTTAATGTGTTTCTATATTTAGTGTGTGTATATATGTGTATATATATATATAGTCTGAATATGTATATATATATATATATATATATATATATATATATAAACATATTCAGACTATATATATATATATATATATATATATTGAAAGTCATTAAAAATTGTCACTAACGTTTTGTCATTTACTTCAACTAAGAAGATTTTAATCTCATTGAGAATATTTTTTGCATACATCATTCAGTACACCACCACCTACATGAATTCATGACATCGGCTCACTTGAGTTATGTCCCTTAGTTTAGTTCATTTCATTTTTTTTTTATTGAAATTATTATGCAAACTGTACTCATCAAAGTTCTTTTGTCACACTTCTACTTGTAAAAAAAAAAATCTGTTTGTTGATCAATGCAGGCTTGATCAGACTGTGCTTTACTGATGATGTCTAATCAGACTGAAATATGTCTCTAGCTGTCACTTTGCCTGCTAACAAAGATCAAATTTTTTATTTCTCTGAGCAGGAAAGTTAGTTCATCTGTGAAATTATTTCTTAATTTCTGGAAATTTTAATTTATTCGTACATATATATAAAGATTTTATTATATATATATACATTATAGCTGATCTTGTGAATATGGAACCTCTGAAAAATGGCGAAGAAGGTGTTATAAAATCCATGGCACATCGTAGGGTTTATACTTATGGATGGCCATCATTATCCCAATCAAACAGCTGCGCCTGATGCCTATTTTATTTCATTTACATAATAACACCCGCACTAATTCTCTTCTCCCTTCTACACACATCAGTTTTTGAAATTATTTCCCCCTTTTTCTTTGAAAGTTGTAAACAATTACCGCTAGGTTTTTGTTTTCTTTCTCCAACTACAGACCTGTCAACTCTCCCTGTCTGACGAGGAGATCTCCCACCCACTCCACAGTGGGTGGGAGATGTCTTCTCTTGTGAAAATGGGTATAGCTTTCTCATCCTTACGGGGTCGATAAAATGAAGTACCAGTAATGTACTGGGTAATTGATGGCCTTGTGCCAATAGTAGAAACAATTATGTAAAATCTCCCCATTTTGCCTCATTTCTCCCCATTTTGGGGCAATTTTTTTTCATAGTACTCCCTGTTTACTTTTTAGAGGTTGGCAAGGTCTGCAATTTTGATTTCGGTAAGAATCATTTTGCATACATTATTCAGTACATTACCTACTTAAATTACACACACATGCACACACTCATGTATATAGTATATATATAATTTATACACATGCATATTCACTTCTATAATATTCATTCAAAGTAAGATAAAGATTAATATATATGTATATATAATTTATGATGATAAATTAGAATTTTTATGAATAGAAGCCATTTTAAGTTTATATATTTTTAAATGACTTTCTTTCCTATTTTTTTCTTCTTTTTGTTTTTAAATTCTGAAGTAGATATTTATTTATTTATTTATTTATTTTATTTTATTTTTAATTTATTTTATTATTTTTGTTTTTGTTAATTCTACATTGTTATTTTCATTTTTGCTTTAAAAATTTAAAAACAAAATATATCGTATTTGTAATTATTTTGATTACTCAGTTTACACAACACATCCACTAAATATCTTCCCCAGCCCCTCTCCTCCTTCTTAACATCTTCACATCATTTACTCCATCTTCACATCATATACTAAGTAATTAACTAAATACGCCCCCCCCCCCACACACACACTTCTTCTTAACATCATCATCATCCTCCCCAAAACTCCATCTTCACATCATTTTATAACCAGTTTATTTGGCTGACAGCAAACAACAGTAAAAATAGTCACAACATCACAACAACACCATATATATATATATATATATATATATATATATATATACACACACACATTTCTGTACATATAACATGAATATTTTTGTAACACTTTTCATAACTGAAGTGCCGGTATATTTCTATCTGTTTTTTATACATACACATGCATATACATACATCTCTCTCTCTCTCTCTCTCTATATATATATATATATGTGTAGAGAGAGAAAAGGTGGAATTGGAAATAACATGGAAAATATATTTAAGGATCTGTTTTCCTTTTTTCCTTCTTTGATTTGTCAAAATGACATTATTGAAAAAATGAGAGGAACAATTCTTTAAAAAAAAAAAGGAGTTTTATAATGTACTCTCAGTTACTTAACACTATGGAAACTGGGATAAACACAGGCCTGGGTTTGAGACAAGACTCCCCACTGGACAGGACGCCAGTCCACTGCAGAGTTATTCCCTCAGCTATTACTGGTAGTCATTTTCAGCTGAGTATACTGGATCAATGTGAAATGAAGTGTTTTGCCCAAGAACACAACGCACAACCCAGTCCAGGAATTGAACCCACAACATTATGACTGTAAGTCCAACACCCTAACCACTAGGCCACAAATAAGTACCCCCTTTTTAAAACTATATCTAAATGTCTTTTAAGAACTTTTTCCCCTGAAGTTTATATTCAGCTTCTTGGGTTTTCAGTTTTTCGAGTTGCCAGTGTTTGACATTTTAAAATTCCATCTTATGTGCGTTCAGGTTCTGTCATTCATTTATACATACATACATCATATATACTTGTGTACACTAACAAACACACATTGCTTATACTTGTGTGTAGGTCGCATCATGTTCTCTGAAAATAAAACATGAAAATCCAGCATGCAGCCTTTTCTGCTAGACCTACAAAACATCAATTCAATGTATGTTATATTGTAAATGTTATATGTAAAATGGAGGTGCAACTTATACATGAATATATATGTATATATATATATATATATATATATATAAAAAAAGAAAGTAAGGTTATTTTTATATCCCACATGGGTAAAAGTATAGGAAAAAGGAGTTGAAAAGGCAACTGGAATCTTTAAGAAGATTTATTTATAATAGATTTACCGGTTTCACAGTTGTATGATTTTCAAAAACCTTTGAAAACCATCCAACTGTGAAACTGGTAAAATTATTATAAATAAATCTTCTTAAAGACTTCAGTTTCATTTTCAACAACTTTTCCCATATATATATATATATATATCACATATATGAATGTGCATGTTGCATTTTTTACATAAAAATACGACCTATCAACTGGACCTACGAAACCCCAATTCAAAATATATGGTACATGGTAAATGTCATTTGTAAATTGGAGGTGTGACATTATACACAAGTATACACAGCAAGCAAAATATAACTTTAAATAAAAAAATTGTCTGTGTGTGTATATATATATACATATATATATATACGTGTGTGTATGTTCAACTTCAAATTAATGGCTGTTTCCTTTATTCCTTCTATAATCTTCAGTTTTTTCTCTCCCTCCCTCTCTCTCTCTCTCACTCTTGGCCATGGTTTTTTCCTCCTGCCACCACCACTACTAATACTACTAATATTACTACTACCACTATTACTACTACTACTATTACTACTGTTACTACTACTACTACTACTACTATTACTACTACTGCAACTACTACTACTACTACTATTACTACTACTGGTTATTGGTTGTTGTTGTTAAAATTTCTTAATGAAATGTTGAACCTTTTTTTTCCAGTCTGTCCAAACTCCATACTTTCGTTCCCCCACTCACCCCTTTTATCTCCTCACCCTTCTCCTCACCCTCTCCTCAACACACTTATATACAAACCTACTTACCTCAAATTTGTTTTTTGTCTACCTATCTATCTATACATTTATCTATCCTTATATATACACACACACATGTATATATACACACACACATGTATATATATCATCATCATGTATATATTCTCATCATCATCATTTACATATCTACCTACCTATGAACCTGTCCAGGTATTTCTCTACCTCACATTTAATCTACCTTTTGTCCTCTACACCCACATGTAAACACAAATATATATGCATATATACCCATCAGTCTACCCGTTTGTATATTTGAATGCATGTGTTTTATTTATCTATGTATGGACTTTTAAATTTTTTTTAAAATGTACCAGAAAAGCAATCTAAATTATTGATCTGTCTGAACATTGCAAAACTATTGATATATTATCAAGAAAAATATTATTCACTGAAATTTTTGACATACAATCTTAAATTTCAAATTTCTTCCTATTTTATCTTCAAATCGGTATGAGTTTAACTTTTTTCTCTTTTTCTACCAAATATCTTCAAAGGCTGCTTGTTCTAAAATAATAAGACTGTGTATTTTAAAGTGTTTATATTTATCTAAAAAAAAACCTTCCATCATATTTTTATGTAAACACATTTGTTCAATTTTATTCCAAACACTATATATATAACGAGAAAGTTAGTTATATTACTAAATCCCTCCAAATTCTTGATTATTTTCAAAATTATTTCAAAATGATATACAATGCATTTCATTTGAAACATAGTAATGAAATGGTTGACTTAATTCTATATATTTATCCATATATTCTATATATTTTTTGTAAACTCTTCAAGGCAGTGTTTGCCATTTATTCGTTGTTTAATGCAAGATGGCACTTGCAACATTTCTTTATAATCTTGTTTACTCTTGAAGACTCAACTCCAGGTAAAGTTTAGAGAGGAATTTAAAAAACTTAAATTTTGTTAACTTAACTTTATTAATGAGAAAATATTACTCAACAGTACTCAGTTCATTTTTAATATACTATCCAGTGGTTCTATCTGTCTTGTAACATACTATCCAGTGGTTCTATCTGTCTTGTAACATACCATCCAGTGGTTCTATCAGTCTTGTAACATACCATCCAGTGGTTCTATCTGTCTTGTAACATACCATCCAATGGTTCTATCTCTCCTGTAACATACCATCCAGTGGTTCTATCTCTCCTGTAACATACCATCCAATGGTTCTATCTCTCCAGTAACATACCATCCAATGGTTCTATCTCTCCAGTAACATACCATCCAGTGGTTCTATCTCTCCAGTAACATACCATCCAGTGGTTCTATCTCTCCACTAACATACCATCCAATGGTTCTATCTGTCTTGTAACATACCATCCAGTGGTTCTATCAGTCTTGTAACATACCATCCAGTGGTTCTATCTCTCCAGTAACATACCATCCAATGGTTCTATCAGTCTTGTAACATACCATCCAATGGTTCTATCTCTCCACTAACATACCATCCAGTGGTTCTATCAGTCTTGTAACATACCATCCAGTGGTTCTATCTCTCCTGTAACATACCATCCAATGGTTCTATCTCTCCAGTAACATACCATCCAATGGTTCTATCTCTCCAGTAACATACCATCCAATGGTTCTATCTCTCCACTAACATACCATCCAGTGGTTCTGTCTGTTCTGTAACATACCATCCAGTGGTTCTATCTCTCCAGTAACATACCATCCAGTGGTTCTATCTCTCCAGTAACATACCATCCAGTGGTTCTATCTCTCCTGTAATATACCATCCAATGGTTCTATCTCTCCAGTAACATACCATCCAGTGGTTCTGTCTGTTCTGTAACATACCATCCAATGGTTCTATCTCTCCAGTAACATACCATCCAGTGGTTCTATCTCTCCTGTAACATACCATCCAACGATTCTGCTACTATCTTGATACCAGTCTCTGCCGACTCAACTCCTAACAGCTCACAACATTAACCGTTTTGCTACCAAACCACCCCCAAAACTCCTCTTTCATAGACAAACCATTTTAAAGGGATTCCACTTTAATTTACACCTTCCAAAATAATTTTATATAAGAATAATTTGTTATTTAAACTGATCATATCCGTCGAGAATACTCTCACCTTTTTCTGTCCAAACCGGCTGTAACTGGCCACTCATACTTATGTTAAAGTATTGTTCTCAACAGAAATAATATCAAAATCTCATAGATTCGATATAATGTGAGATACAATGAAAATACAATAATAAATATAATATTGAGTAATGTAAATGCTAAAAGGTTAATGAAATCTGAAATTTTTAGTAAATCCTTCCCAAATTCTTCGTTAATTAATTAAAATAGAGTTTCTACTTTTGGCACAAGGCCAGTGCATCACTGGTACTTTATTTTATCGACCCCGTAAGATGAAAGGCAAAGTTAACCTCGGCGGATTTGAACTCAGAACACAAAGGGCTATAACTCTATGTGACAAAGCATGGTGTCTGACGCTCTACCGATACGGCCAAACCAACGCCATTGATTAATTAATTAATTAAAATAGAGTACTTCATTAGACATATAACGAAAAGGTTGAAATCCTCTTGGATGATATAGTCCAGTGGGTTCCATAAAGGAATGTCTGGGGTTCCATCATGAAAGGTAGAGGAGTATATTTATATTACAACCATATAACAGTATTAGATTTTTGGGGTTCCCCCAGAAGTTTTTGAACCAAAAAGGGTTCCACGTTTGAAAAGGTTTGGGAAACCCTGATATAGTAAAATGTTTCATTATTCTGAATGAAATGATTAGTTTTTATAGTTCTCCTGACCCCAAGTATCCCCTCATTGGGTGGTTATTCCTCCCACCCCTGGAGGGTAGGGTGGGGTGGTATTCAATTATCTCTCATTTCACTAAATTATAATTTAATAAGATTAATGAAACAAATATCAACCTTATTGCAATGTTCTGTGACGATGCTATGGCAAATGTCTTTGTCAATGCATTCTGTTTATTAATCTCTCTCTCTCTCAGTCTCCCTATCTATTTACTTACCTCTCTCTCTCTCTCTCTCTCTCTCTCTACATATACATATATATATATATATATATATATAAATAAAGATTCAACGAGAATCGCATTTCGGCGGGCAGGAAAAGCGAAGCGAAACACAAAAATCAGAAATGATACTGGGAAAGTGGTCAATAGTTAAAAACCAGAGCTAAACAATGTATTAAGAAGCCATACAAAACTGAAAAGGTGGTCAAGAAGGCATTACCCACCAAAGCCAAAAACCAAATCAAGCTAAACAGGTCAAAACAAAATAAATGATAAAAAATATGATAACCAGACCTGGACTCCCGGAATTGCTGTTAAAATCCGATGTAGAGTTTCTGTGACACCTAAATCAAATACAGTCTGCTTAAAATATAAGCTTTGTGTATAACGATCGAACAAGGAATATCACGTTATCAACAGGTATTTCGCTCTGTACCAAATAAATAAGTGACACAGTGGTAAGTTAAACCACGTGTGGAAATCACGAGGGGAATAACCCCAGATTTTGGCAAAGTAATTCAGTTAGTGTAAATCATGTGAAAAATAGCATAAATAGCACAAATCGAATAAGTTCTCAACCAATGAGTTTAAAATAAACTTATACAATTAACCTGTCAATAGAAATTATTAACAAGTTAATTGTAAGACACGGGAGATTAATACAAATAAAGATTCAGTGAGAATCGCATTTCGATATATCATCATCATCATCATCATTTTACGTCCGCTTTTCCCTGCTTGCAAGGGTGGGACGGGAACTGATTCTGGCTTGATTTCTACAGCTGGATGCCCTTCCTAACACCAACCTCATTTACAGTGAGTGCTGGGTGCTTTTTTGCCGTGGCACCTCCACGACCACTTTGCAGTGGAATGATAGTGACCCCAGTCCCTATCAACTCATTTCTACAGCTGAGTAAACTGGAGCAATGTGAAATAAAGTGTCTTGCTCAAGGAAACAACACATCACCCAGTCTGAGAATTGAACTCACAACCTTTCGATTGCAAGGCCAATGCTCTAACCACTAAGCCATGTGCCTCCATATATATATATATATATATTTAGAACACTGGTTTAACCGCTTTACTTCCCTCCGAAGAAGAGATATTATCTTGAAAATTAAGGACATTTAAATAAATCTAAGGTAAAAGACTAATTGTCAACAATATCTTTTGCATTTGCATTTTTTATTCTATGTCCATACCTGCGTTGTTTTGGCTTTACAAATACAAACGTTTATATATATATATAGAAGTGGTTACACAACAGCTTGTAATTACGAGCTGAGGATCCGCTAAGGTGAAACAATTGTTCTTGGTATGGTGAAATAACTGTTGTGTAACCACTTCTACCTAACTCACCCCATGGACTGAGTGCTCTACCACTACGGATATTACCTTCCAGTGTTCTACCACTATATATATATATATATATATATATATATATATATATGTCAATTAACCTGCTCCTCTCTCTCTCTATCTATCAATCTACTAACCTTCCCTCTCTCTCTCTCTCTCTCCATTAACATATCTTTCTCTCTCTTCCACAGCCTTGTTCCTACCCCCCATCCCTCTTATGTTTCTCCCATGTTCCTTCCTTCCCACATTTGCTGTGCCTGCTTTTATTTTATATTTTAGAGGGTTTTATTTATCCAAGGTGCGATGATTCCATCCCAGAAATTTAACAGGGTGAGTTCATTCATTAGTTTTGCAGGGAACATCAGCTACACAGCTTAACGAACCTTTATCAGCTATTCAACTTCATGAACCCATCTCTGGTATGCAACTTAACGAACCTATACCTTGCTTCATTATCTTTTTTTTTTCTTAATTATTTTTAATTTTGTAAATAATGTTAATGTTGTTGTTGATGTTATTTTTTTTTTTATTAATGTCCTTTTTTTTTTTTTTTTGGCGGGCTTAAATATAGGTTAAGGTAACTGTTTATATAGGTTGTGGTAATCATATATATATATATGGAGGCACATGGCTTAGTGGTTAGAGCATTGGCCTTGCAATCGAAAGGTTGTGAGTTCAATTCTCAGACCGGGTGATGTGTTGTTTCCTTGAGCAAGACACTTTATTTCACATTGCTCCAGTTTACTCAGCTGTAGAAATGAGATGATAGGGACTGGGGTCCATATCATTCCACTGCGAAGTGGTCGTGGAGGTGCCACGGCAAAAAAGCACCCAGCCCACACTGTAAAGTGGACGTGTAGGTGCCACGGCTAAAAAGCACCCAGCACTCACTGTAAATGAGGTTGGTGTTAGGAAGGGCATCCAGCTGTAGAAATCAAGCCAAAATCAGTTCCCGTCCCACCCTTGCAAGCAGGGAAAAGCGGACGTAAAATGAAATGATGATGATGATGATGATATATATATATATATATGTATGTATGTATGTATATATATATATAGATATGTATTTATATATCTATGTATATATATGTATGTATGTATTTATATATCTATGTATATATATGTATGTATTTATATATCTATGTATATATATGTATGTATGTATGTATTTATATATCTATGTATATATATGTATGTATGTATTTATATATCTATGTATGTATTTATATATCTATGTATATATTTATATATCTATGTATATATATGTATGTATATATTTATATATCTATGTATATATATGTATGTATGTATTTATATATCTATTTATATATCTCTGTATATATATATATGTATATATTTATATATCTATGTATATATATATGTATGTATTTATATATCTATGTGTATATATGTATGTATATATATCATCATCATCATCATTTCATTTTACGTCCGCTTTTTCCCTGCTTGCATGTATTTATATATGTATATATATATATATATATATATATATATGTATATATATATATATATATATGTGTATGTATGTATATATCTATCTATGTATGTATGTATGTGTATGTATGTAAATATCTATCTATATATCTATGTATATGTATGTATATTTATATGTATATATGTATATATATTTGTGTATACATGTTTGTATGTATATATGTATGTATATATATTTGTATATATGTATGTATATTTGTATATATATATCATCATCATCATCATTTAACGTCCATCTTCCACGCTAGCATGGGTTTGGACATATATATATATATATATATATATATATATATATATATTTGTATGTATAAATATTTGTATGTATATTTCTGTGTGTATATATATATATATATATATATATATATGTATGTATTTATCAGATAGGGTGTGGTAGTTCCACAACAGTTAATTCACCATTTCTGAGAACAATTGTTTCCCTTTAGTCGGAAATGATGAATTAACTGTTGTGGAACTACTACCAAACTCGTCCCATGGACTGAGTGCTCTACTACGGACATAGCCCACTAGTGTTCTACTATTATATATATATATATATGACCAGAGACTTCAAACATTACAAGTTTCAAAATAAGAATATCTTTCTCTCCTGTGTGTATTTAGTGTATGTAACTAAATATGTACATACACATATACACTACTGAATGGTCGTTGTCTCTCATGAGTTCCCCCAGCCATTGACAAATTATATATTTCATCATCTCAGGCGACAAAATGTCACCCTCACCAAGTAGGCTTGATGAAATTGCGGATGATGAAATATGCTGTACTGTGTTACATGTAACCAGGAGCACCCATAAACTACCTCTAAAAGTCTCTCTCTTGAGCTCAGAGGCTCATCGGGCAACTGAGAAAGCAACACCATCAGCCCCAGGACAAGATGCCAGTCCATTACAGGGTTAAACTCCCAGCTATTGCTGGTACTCATTTTCAACTGAGTATACTGGAGCAATGTGAAATGAAGTGTTTTGCTCAAGAACACAACACACCACCCAGCCATAGAAACAAAGCCAAAACAAAGTATATGAGCAGGACCTAGTCACCTGACCAGTTTGGCCTCAGCACCTGACATCTGTCTAACCCATGCAAGCATGGAAAATAGATTTTAATAGATAATGATTAGGATGATGTCAACTGTCTATCCATGCTTATGATAGTTTCATAGTCATTGTTGTGGTAGAATCGCTCTGTCTAATCTGTAATTTCCTGTTGTCTACACCTATCACTGTTGTTCATTTTCCATAGATACTTCTGTCAGATTGTGACAGAGTTAGTCTTTAAGTCATAAAGTTATGTCACTTGCTCTCTTTTTCCTTCTTTCTGTTATGTCAGACAATAAAAATGACATTGGCTGTTGCCCTGTTTCATCTAAAATCTACTTCATTCTCTCATGTCACTTCTTCAGTGTTCTTCTCTTGCTATTGATAACAGAGAAATTACCCAGCAATTTTTAGGTTTTGTTTATCGCTCTTAATAAGTGTTAGGGTTAGGGTAGTGGTTTAGTAGAATTGGTGGACACTATCAGATAAAATACCATTGCAGTGCTTGTTCTGTTCTCTGTGTTCTGAGTTCAAATCCCACTGAGGTTAACTGTACTTTTCATCTTTCTAGGGCCAATAAAATAAAGCAACAGTCAAGTAATGTGGTTGGTTTAATCAACTTTGCCCTTCCCCCAAAGTTGCTCGTTTTGTGTCTAAATTAGAAATTGATATTATCCTACTGAGTTCAACTTTGCCCTTCATCCTTCTGAGGTCAATAAAATAAAGTACCAGTCAAGTACTGAGGTTAGTTTAATCAACTTTGGCCTTGTGACTAAATTAGAAATAAGTAATTTAGTTTCCAGCATAAAGGTCATGGATTTTTTTTGTGTGTTTTTCTCTGTCACTGTAAATGTAGTTGGCGTTAGGGAGGGCATCCAGCTGTAGAAACCTAGCCAGAAACAGTTCTATATGAGCAAGACACGGTCACCTGACCTAACTAGCCTTAAACGGGATAACTTATCTAACCCATTCTAGCGGGGAAAATGGAAGATAAACAATGATGATGATTTTACATCAAATATTGTGTGGCATATTAACAATGTGCTTTCTGTTTTCCATATAATAGTTAATGCTGTTCTGAGTTCAAATCCTGCCCAGGTCAGCTTTGCCTTTCATCCTTTCCAGAGTTGATAAAATAAAGCACCAGTTAAATTGGCCATATCTGGCCAGAATTCTCTCACCTCTTTCTGTTCAAACCGGCTGTGACCAGCCACTCATACTGATGTTAAGATATTATTTTCAAAATAAATAACATCAAAATCTCGCAGATTTGATATTATGTGAGATAAAGTGTTTATTATGAAAATATAATAATAAACATAGAGTAATGTAAATGCTAAAGGGTTAATCAACTTTGCCCTTCCTCCAGATTTGTTGGCTTTGTCCCTGAATTAGAAATGAGTAATGTATCAGTGTTGCCAGCATAGAGGTCAAGGTTCTTTTGTGTCATTTTCTGTTTTTCACCTTACATTGAATATTGTCTCATATATCAATTATGTGCCCCCCTCTTGTATTATTTCAGCACTGATGTTCTCTATAGTTGGTAGACTTCCAGTCTTATTGGGTTTTTTTTCTATTTCTTCTTTGTTTTTGTTTCTGTGTGACAATCCACATGAGGTGGACCATCCAAGACTTCTAATATTGTTTCTGGGTTTACCAGGTAATTAGGGTGAAGATGTTAAGTAAGTTTTTTTTTTTTTTTGAAACAGCAAGTGAAGTTTGAAATATAAATATAAGCTTTCACCATATTTTTTTTACTAAAGAAATTTTAGCCTGATAGTGGGGTTTAGAGCCCTCTGAGAAATGGGAAAAGATGAGCATTGACGTAATGAGATGTTGTTTCAAATCATCTTTCTCACATTGAAGTATCCTCACATCTCTTTCTCTGTGAGTTGCAGTCTTTTATTTTTCATTAGTGAGGCTGCATGGCTTTAGTGGTTACGGAGTTGGACTCACAATCGTGAGGTTGTGAGTTTGATTCTCGGGAATCGAATGTAGCAGGGAACTTTCTAGGTACAAATTCCATGGTCATTTGTGACCAAAGAGGGTATTTACCTCTTCAACCTTGATATATATATCATCATTTTACATCCACTTTTCCTGCTTGCAAGGGTGGAATGGGTTCTCTTCAGCACAGCATCTTTCCATTTGTCACGATCCTTCGTCATCTCCTCTGTGAGCTTCAGTGATCTAGGGTCAGCTCTTACCACCTCCTGCCATGTTTTCTGTGGTCTTCCTCTACTATGTCTTCCTTCCACTGGGATTACTCTCTCTCTCTCTCTCTCTCTCTCTCTATATATATATATATATATATATATGCGCTATGGATAATAGTTTGTTGCTGAGCTGCAAAATTGGTTGATATCAAATGACTGTTAGCAGAACTGGATGTATATTGGGCAGAATATACCACACTGTACATACTTATCTCCCTTTTTATTCTCACTTTCCCTTTCATCCTTCCTAGAGTCTATAAAATATTTTCCTGTCTAACCCTAGAACGGTTAAATTGGCTGTTCCCTCCCCCACATCCACTCAACTTTTCAGCATCTTTTTGCCTTTGTTTCGTACCAGTATTTTCATTTGATATATGGAAGGGGAGGAAGTATGCATAAAATATACATTACACATGTGAGGGAAGGGGAGTTATTTGAAAACTCTGATACTTATATCTTTTTTACTCTTTACATACATACGCACACACTCACTTCACATACACAAATATACAGTGGGCTTCCACACATTTTCAGTCTAGCAAATTTGAAGGCATATGTCTATAGTAGAAGGTACTTTGCCCAGGGTGCCACACAATGGCACTGAAACATGAAACCAAAATATATACTAATATATATATTTTAACCCTTTTGAGTGATAAGAAACTCTTAGGAGAGCTGGAGAACAGAAGCTTTTCAGAGAAGAAACTCCACTCTCATGCATGTGTTTCAGCCCTTAACTCCTTTCACTCTAAGGGAGCTGGGCTGCATCCAGGTCATTACTTCTGGGTGCCCTTTGGATATCAGAGACTTGTGTATTTAAACCACATGAAGATTTTGACAAGATCTAACCTCTCTGTTGCCTCTGCTTTCAAACTTTTCTTGAGTTTGGTAAAATAAGATTGGTAGTCATGTAGTCATGGTAGCAGTGAGACATCAACAGTGTCACTGCTGCCTGAAACCACACTTAATATAAAACCGTTTATTTTAAAGTGTTTATATTTATCTAAAATCGTCCCATCGTAATTTTATGTAAGAATCTTTAAGTTATGTTCCAAATAGCAACTTAATGATTATTACTGATTATTTTCAAAGTTATAAAAATAATAGAAATACGATAATGAAAAGTGTTAAATCAATATTTTTGAAATCATTTCTCTATATTTTAATATGTTAAATTAACTCTTAATGTCCTGCACCACATGAAACCACATTAGCAAGACAGAACTACAACTTCATCGCATTGAATATTAAAGTCTTTACTTTATTTTACTGCAAATTTTTATAGCAATCTGTCCACTAGTAAAGATACTATAAACAGTTGAATTAACAAACTACATGACACATTAGCAAGACCTTCTTGAAAAGTTGAAAACAGCACTATGACTACATCACATTCAAAATTGAAGTCTTTACTGTAATACAGCAAATTTTTACAACAATCTGTCCACTAGTAAAAATATTATAAACTTCTGAATTAAAAAAACACATTAGGGAGACATTCTTGAAAAATTCAGAAAAACACAATGACTTTGTCGCATTAAATATTAACATTTTTGCTTTAATACTGCAAATTCATCAGATTAACCCTTTAGCATTTACATTATTCTATACTTACTATTGTATTTTCATAGTAAAGGCTTTATACTACATAATTATCTCACACAATATCGAATCTAAGAGATTTTGATATTATTTATTTTGAGAACAATACCTTAACATCAGTATGAGCGGCCAGTTACAGCCGGTTTGAACAGAGTGAGGTGAGAGAATTCTGGCTGGATATGGCCAGTTTAAATGCTAAAGAGTTAAATATTAAAATCTTTACTCTAATATTGCAAATTTTTCCCAACAATCTGTCAACTAGTAAAGATACTATAAACGTTTGAATTAAAAAAAAACACATTAGCAAAACATTCTTGAAAAAAAGAATTCCGAACATGATGACTTCATCCCATTTAACTTTTTAGCATTTAAACCGGCCGTATCTGACCAGAATTCTCTCACCTCTTTCTGTTCAAACCAGCCATTATCAGCTCCTCTTACTGATGTTAAAGTATTCTTCTCAAAATAAATAACATGAAAATCTCATAGATTTGATATTATGTGAGATAATTATGTAAGGTAAAGCCTTTACCACAAAATTTCAATAATTTATAAAGTAATGTAAATGCTAAAAGTCTGCTGGTAAAGATACTATAAAATTCTGAATTTTAAAAACACATAAACAAGACATTCTTGAAAAATACAGACAAACACAATGACTTAATCACATTAAATATGAAAATCTTTTACTCTAATACTGCAAATTTTTCCCAACAATATGTCTGCTGATAAAGATACTATAAACAATTAAATTAATAAACCGGTTTTTAGATATTTTCTATGAAATTGTTGCAGGAAGTTAAGAGTTAATTTTATGTTGTTTTTCTTCTTTCCTTTTTTAAAAAATATATATATATTTTTTAAATTTGTTTTGTTATGGTAACTGTTTGTTGTGCTAAAATAAACTTCTGCCTAACAATAGTTAATGAATGCAGTTGACATTGGAAGATTTGAAGGACATGTGATCATTACACCTGTGCTCAGACCTGGTCATGTGACTGCTGCTGTTGCTGTTTGCATATCTTGCCCTCTTCATTATTGCTGTTTATTTTTTTCTCTCTTTGTTTTGTGTGTTAAAATGTCATTAAAATCATGTGATTTATGTTTAACAACCACCTCCTCCCCTGCCTCCTCCACTCCAATGCACTTTCTACTTTCAATTATAAATGTGAACATGCACATACATACATATATACACACACATACTGCATACATACATACACACATAAATGCATACATATATAAATGCATACACACACATACATACACACATACATACATATATACACACATGCACACATACACATACATACATACATACAACCGCAGTCACATATATGCATAATTCTTTACTGATTATATTCATGCCATACATGCATACACGCATACACATATGCATACATATGGCAGGAATATAATTAATATATAATTATGTATATATGTGATGTCATACACACATACATAATACATTATCATCATCACCATTTAACGTCCATTTTTCCACACTAGCATGGGTATACATACACTCATACATACATACTTACACAAAACCCATCACATACATAATTATATAATTGCTGTAGACACATACATATATGTATACATACACTCATACATACATGCATGCATGCATACACACACAAAGCCAGTCACATAAATTATTATATAACTGGTGTACACACACACATACATTTATACATACACTCATACATACATGCATGCATACATACATACATACACACACAAAGCCAGTCACATAAATTATTATATAACTGGTGTACACACACACATACATTTATACATACACTCATACATACATGCATGCATACATACATACATACACACACAAAGCCAGTCACATAAATTATTATATAACTGGTGTACACACACACATACATTTATACATACACTCATGCATACATACATGCATAAATACATACATACTCATACATATATGCATACACACATGCCTAAAACCAGTCCCATATATACATGATGGCTGCAAACTCTGCTAAGAGTACTGCAACCGCTTGTCAGAGTTTGGTGCACTTTTAGGCAACAGCCCGCAACACAAACCTGTAACATATCCTGAACAAGCAATGTCTGTGCTTTGAAGGTTTTTTTAAGTGGGGAAGGCCTTACACTCGACCAATCCCACTCTCTGAGCATCGAAAACACTACCTTCCGAAGCAGCAGGTTTTTTTTCAGAGTTTCCCTCTCCTAGAAAGGTGTTGTGACTCTGCTGAGTTCTTCCGCCCTTTGCCGGGGTCTTGTATTTCAGCCCACAGAGTGTCCAAATAACGCCCTCCTCACCGAGCTAGCTTGGTGGGGTTGCCAGTTTAGTCACCGATGACCCGACCATGAGACAGATTGTAGTGGGTTACATGTTACCAGTAGCACTAGAGAGCTACCTGACATACCCATATATACATAATTATATACTAACATACTTACATACATTTTCCCTGCTAACAAGAGTTGGATGGATCAGTACTCAAGTCGTGCTACTGACCAACGTCTCGCTATCTTAGTTTCCTACTCTCTGTTGATGAAGAAGCCTGCATCTCAATTACATATGCCCCTGCATCCTACCATGTGTATTTTATCATGGACCCAGCGCTAGAGAGATTGTCGTCTCTTTGACATCACTGAAGAGGCATACACATACACATATACGCAGAGAGACACACCCATATACACGCAGAAACACACAGGCATACGCATTTACACACAGAAACACACAGGCATACGCATTTACACACAGAAACACACAGACATACGCATATACACACAGAAACACACAGAGACATACACATATACACACAGAAGTATACACATATACCCCCAGACACACGCATATACACGCAGAAACACACACAGACATACACATAAGCATACAGATATACCCGCAGACACACGCATATACATGCATACAGACACACACATATGTACAAAGAGATACACAGACACATGCATATACACACGTTTCAGCTGCTGTAGACAAAATGGCGAAGGTTTTGCCCCGGACAACAACACCGAAATATTTGGTTATTTAAAAAATTAATTGTAACATATAGGCAGTATATTTCATTAAATATACAATAATGAAAAGGAAAGGTTAAATTTTAGTTTGGTTTCAGAGCCAATTTTGAGGGTTTAGGGGTTAAAGGACTTTGATATGGTATCCAACTTGGTTAAAGTTGTTCAATATTTACAATATAATATCATATGATATGACAACTTGATGGGTCAGTGTTTATCATACATGAGATATTGGTGCTGTAATGTGTGTGTTAGTGTGTGTGTGTGTGTGTATACATATATATACATACATATGTAATATATATATATATATATATATATATATATATATATATATATATATATATATATATATATATATATATATATATATACATAGATAAGTACACACACACACATATATATATATATATATATCCATGCTAGCGTGGAAGATGGACGTTAAACGATGATGATGATGATATATATATATATATATCACCATCCAACCGGAAATTTATAAATTTAATTTATAATAAATTGGAGTGAAAGCAACTGGTGCGTGTGTTTCTTATTGGCAACATGACCCACCCAAAGTATAACAATATATATATATATATATATATATATATATATATATATATATATTCACATATATCTTCATTTCCGCACTCACAAATCTTGAAATTTTTGGCATGTTTTCGTTTGTGGTATATTGTATACCAGTTGTTTTCAGTTGGCTTGGACATTTGTCTCTCTCCTCACTCAACCTTGCTTTCCTTACCTAACCAAACATCATGATAGTCACATCTCTAGGGTTTCAGTACTCTTGGTCTCTCTGAAAAACTTTACTACAAACACACATATTCACACATAACTATTAACATTTTCATTAACCCTTTAGCATTTACATTTTGTGTTAAAGGCTTTATCCTCACATAATTATCTCACATAATATCGAATCTATGAGATTTTGATATTATTTATTTTTAGAACAATGCAGTACTCACTGTAAATGAGGTTGGTGTTAGGAAATCAAGCCAAAATCACTTCCGTATGAGCAAGCCATGGTCACCCGACCTAACATTGCCCACAACAGGACAACTTGTCTTACGCAAGCTAGTGTGGAAGAATGGACGTAAAACGGTGATAATGAGGATACCTTAACATCAGTTTGAGTGGTTGGTTATGGCTGGTTTAAAAAGAAAAAGGTGAGAGAATTCTGGCCAGATACAGCCGGTTTGTAAAGAAAGATATGAGAGAATTCTGGCCAGATACAGCCAGTTTGTAAAGAAAGATGTGAGAGAATTCTGGCCAGATACAGCCGGTTTGTAAAGAAAGATATGAGAGAATTCTGGCCAGATACAGCCAGTTTGTAAAGAAAGATGTGAGAGAATTCTGGCCAGATACAGCCGGTTTGTAAAGAAAGATAGAGAATTCTGGCCAGATACAGCCGGTTTGTAAAGAAAGATATGAGAGAATTCTGGCCAGATACAGCCGGTTTGTAAAGAAAGATGTGAGAGAATTCTGGCCAGATACAGCCAGTTTAAATGCTAAAGGGTTAACTCTTTTGACATCAAACTGCCCTCAAGAAAAAATCAAACGCACGGCCTTATGATTGTGAGCAAAACACACAATCCACAAAGCTACCCGCCTCTACAATGACGTCATAATGTTAGACAAAGAGCTGTCTAGAGTGTTGTTCATATAATTACATGCATTTGGTACATGAAGTGTTTGCAAATTTATTAGTGGATTAAAAAGACAATGTTACACACACACACACACACACACACCAATTCATGTGCACACATAATGCAGCTTTGTTTATGAAAATCAGGCTGGCTTCTGGCTTTCCACTGTGGAAATTTCCACAGTGGAAATCAACATTTGTTTTTAATAGTCAGTAAATTGTCTTTTTCAGACAATGGTGGACAGCAATCCAGAGTGTGTGTGTGTTTGTGTGTATCTATATATATGTGTGTGTATATATATTTATACATGTATATATGTGTTTATATATATATATATGTGTGTATATATGTATGTGTGTGTGTATATATGTATGTGTGTGTGTATATATATATATATATATATATATATATATATATATACATATATGTGTGTGCATATATATATCTGTGTATGTATGTGTAAATACATACACACACTCGTTACAGCACCAATATCTCATGTATATATGATAAACACTGACCTATCAAGTTGTCATATCATATGATATTATATTGTAAATATTATTCGGTGGATTGGCAGTATCGGTAGAGGGTCGGACGCCATGCTTTGACGTAAAGAGTTACGGCCCTTGCCATTCTGAGTTCAAATCTCGCCGAGGTTAACTTTGTCTTTCATCCTTACGGGGTCGATAAAATAAAGTACCAGTAATGCACTGGGTAATTTCTGTCCTTGTGCCAAACGTAGAAACAATTATTTATTATCATTAATAAAGACTTTTCTTGAGTCAACCTCAGCTACTGAGTTAGATATATTTATCTATATATAGACAGATATATATATATATATATATATATATATATATATATATATATAATTGGTGTTGGATGCTTAAAGCGTCTGTATGCGGTAGGCCGTATGAGCACTCGATGCCCTCATAGAGCAGAGTATGATATCACAGAAAATAGGAAAATCTGCTTCGTAGAATCGAGACGTATCCGAGGACCGCGCAATTTCAGAGTCAGGTTTGATCACCACATCGATCGTGCCTCGAGCTGGTTGCCCAGACTCTCAACCACACCTAAAACTAATAAGGGTTTCGATAGAAACCTATTAGAAATAGAAAGAACAGTGAAGGCTGCGTGCTCAGAAGTAAATCACGTGCTCTAGGAAACGAGGGAGCAAAAGCTGTTAGCTGGGCCCGAGTGGCGGAAGCGAAAAGTGGCAACAATTCTACGATTCGGTCTTTGAAAGACCAAAACGGACGTGTGCTACTTGACTCCAGGCAGATGTGCGCGGCCTTTCAGCAGCACTTTGCGCAACTGTTTGAGCAGAACGATGGTGCACCAGCATGTGTCTTTGTATTGTCCCCTTTTCTTGTGCGCCCTTGTGGCAAATAAAGAAATATATCTATATAGGAAAAGAGTCAGGACCCCGACGGCTGAGCTCCGGCCATTTCAACAGCTAGATCTGAGTTCGGATCTAGCTGTTGAGACAACTGGAGCTCAGCCGTCGGGGTCCTGACTCCTTTCCTGTTACCCACTCTACTACCCTAAGTATTGAGTACTCTGGTGCGTTATGGTCCACCTGGTATCTTACCACACCTTCTTTATTACATATATACACACATATAGCCAGCAATCCACTATTGCAGCAAACACAACCAACACCTCAATTACAGCCATTACTACCAACACTACAACCACAACTACCACTACTATAGCCAGCACAACCACTGACAACTACAACCACAACTACCACTACTATAGCCAGCACAACCACAACTACCACTACAACCACAACTACCACTATAACCACAACTACCACTACAACCACAACTAACACTACAACCACAACTACCACTACTATAGCCAGCACAACCACAACTACCACTATAACCACAACTACCACTACAACCACAACTACCACTACAACCACAACTACCACTACTATAGCCAGCACAACCACTGACAACTACAACCACAACTACCACTACTATAGCCAGCACAACCACAACTACCACTATAACCACAACTACCACTACAACCACAACTACCACTACAACCACAACTACCACTACTATAGCCAGCACAACCACTGACAACTACAACCACAACTACCACTACTATAGCCAGCACAACCACAACTACCACTATAACCACAACTAACACTACAACCACAACTACCACTACAACCACAACTACCACTACTATAGCCAGCACAACCACTGACAACTACAACCACAACTACCACTACTATAGCCAGCACAACCACAACTACCACTACAACCACAACTACCACTACAACCACAACTAACACTACAACCACAACTACCACTACAACCACAACTACCACTACTATAGCCAGCACAACCACTGACAACTACAACAGCTTTAACCACCACTTATCAATACCTCAACCATCAATACCATATAACCCGCCCACTCCCTACAACCATTACCCCACCCCCATATGTATATTATTATTATATTATATATGTGTATATATCATATATGTGTATATATTATATATATTATATATGTATATATTATATATGTATATATTATATATGTGTATATATCATATATGTGTATATATTATATATGTATATATTATATATGATATATATATATTATATATGATATATATATATATATATATATATATATATATATTATATATGTATATATATATATATATTATATATGATATATATATATATATTATATATGATATATATATATATTATATATGATATATATATATATATATTATATATATTTATATATATATACACACACATGCACTCAGCTAAACTCAAAATCTCATATATTTGTTGTATATATATTGTTATATATTTGTTTATATATATAAATATATTTAAACTCCACATTATTACCCTCTTTCCTTTTTTCATTGTTTATCTATCTGTATATCTATCCATCCACCACCCAACCAAACGCTACTCCCCGCCCCCCTCCCTCTCTCTCATATTTATATATATATATTAATGAATTTCTGAAACTCCAGATTTCCCCCTTCTCTCCCACTGGTTCAATTTTTTTCATCCATCTTGTTTATCTATCTACCTCTCTGTATCTATTTATATCTTACTATCTGTCTATCTCTGTTTCTACCTTTCTATCTACGTTGCTACATTGCTACTCTCTCACTCTCTCTTTTTTCGCCCCTCTTCCATATTTATATAGAACTTAAACTCCCTATTTCCCCTCTCTTCTCACTTCTACCTGTTCACCTTTCGTGTTTATAATCTATCTATCTCTCTATTTACACTCCTACACTCTAGCATCCAAACCACCTCCTTTTTGGTCCCCTCACATTTATCTATACATCTACACTTAAACTTCAAATTCTTCTCTTCTATTCTCCCCTTAATTTCTCTCTCATTCACTCACTCTCTCTCTCTCACTCTCTCTCATATATATATATATATATATGGATATGTATATATTTGATTCTTCTGCAAAACATTTATCATGCTACCTTAGGTTTCAAGGCATTGGCGTAGAATGCATCTGCAGACCGTAAAACCAAGTCTTAGAATGAATATATAGATTAGTGGTCCCTAATCTTTTGTTGAGCAAAGTTCAAACATTTTGTTATCTTGTCCAACAAAAGAAAGGGTCTGTTGGTCTACATACTTATTCTAATTCTTGCTTTTACAATTTGCAGATGCATTCCATGCATATGCATTGAAACCTGTGGTAGCATGATAAAGGTTTCATATACGAATCATAATAAATTAGCTTTCTTTCATTATATCGAGCACTGATATTATTTTTTGCTTCTTATGGACCCTCTTACTGTATATACACACAACCACAAATATCTATCTATCATATCTATCTATCTATCTATCTATATATATTTATATAGCCATCTATCTTTATAGGTAGCTAGCTCGCTATCTTCTACTCTTAACATCAATTCACCCCCCTCCCTCTCTCTCTCTCTCTTCCCCCACCCCCCTCATTTCACATGTATTTACACTGTTACACTCCTCTCCCAGAAACCACCACCACCACCACCACAACAACAACAACAACAATGCCATTGTGTAAAGGCGGCGTGTGAACTGTTGTCTATTAAACACTGCAAAAGAGAGCGCAGTGTGCGATATTGTTTCTGATTGACAGGTTTTAACTGTCAGGTTAAAAAGCACCACCAGTGAGTGTGTGTGGCAATGTGCAGTAAAGAGTGATGGTGCAGGAGTATTACAACACACTCCAGGTACGTATTTATATGAATACATAGTTATATATGTATGTACGTATATATATATATATATATACATACATATATACTTACATAAACTATATATTGTATATACATAAACTATATATTATATATACATATATATATTTATATATATGTATATATATATTTATATATATATGTATATATATATATAATGTATAATGTATATATATGTGTGTATATTCTCATGATTTACCAATTCCGCCCTTTCAATGCATTAACTCTGTGTGTTTATTTTATTTAAAAAAAATTTTTTTTTTTACCTTAAAAAAATAACAAATTATTAACAATAATAACAATAATAATAATGATTTCTTTTATTGATTTTGGCCACAAGGGCCAGAGACTTTGGGGACAGTTCAATGACGAACTAGAAACATCAGATCTGAAACATCAGTGAGCAGGTGTGGGTGGGGGTACATTGAGTTTTCCATTGTTTGGTTAAGACTGACAAAACAATGAAAACACATTGATGATGATGATGATGGTGGTGATGATGATGATGTTTATTATGATGACGACGACGACGACGATGATGATGATGATGATGATTATGAGAAGGAGGATGATGATGATGATGATGATGATGACAATGATGATGATGATGATGATTTCTTTTATTGGCCACAAGGGGCCCAACACATTAGGGGCCAAATACAAGGCTGAAAAACAAGTTAGTGGGGTTTCACATTTATGAAAGGAAAGGGGAGGGGAACATTAAGCAAAGGAAAGGGACATGAAGGAGAGGGGGGACATTAAGGAAAGGAAAACAGTAGGAATAACAATAATAATAATTGTAATTCATTTTCATCAATCTCACCCATGTTTAAGTAATGGGAAATGCTGAAGTCCTCGTGGTAAACCCCCAAATACTGAGGTCCTGGTGATAAACCCCCAAATACTGAGGTCCTGGTAGTAATCCCCAATGCTGAAGTCCTGGCAGTAACCCACCCAATGCTGAAGTCCTGGTGGTAAACCCCTACTGCTGAAGTCCTGGTAGTAAGGCTCCAATTCTGAATCCTTCCTTGTGGGAAAGCCTCAAATCATGAAATCCTTGTTGTAAGGCCCCAATACTGAAGTCCTAGTGGCAAAACCCCCAATACTGAAGTCCTAGTGGCAAAACCCCCAATGCTGAAGTCCTGGTGGTAAAACCCCCAATTCTGAAGTCCTGGTGGTAAAACCCTCTATGTGAAACATATTAAAATAAGGGCAAGTGCCAAACTGTTGTGGTGAAGTTTCAAGTTAAAGGAACCTTTCACAATAGGTTTGAGTCTCCTGCAGCCGACATTCTTCTGTTTTGTCTCTTACCCCTACTCCCTGCTACCACCACTGGACTCATGCCACCTCCAATTAAGGATGCTAATGGGGAAAAGGCATGAAAGTCACAATCTTTCTTCCTTCTCTATCTCCCCACACCTTTTCTTTATCTTTTTTTAATTTTTGCTCCGCTTTTCATTGTCAGTAGAGTTGAGATCATACTTGGAGCAATACTCCTTCTCACTCTGTCTCTCTTTCTCATCAGAGGGTCACGTTGATGAACCCTATTTTTCATTAAGTGGATTAATTATCGATCTTGATTAAATCAATCATAGTTTTCATCCTGTTTTTTTTTTTTTATCATATTTTGCTTCCTAATAAAATAAAATGGAAAAAAAATGGCTAAAGTTGACAAATTTGCAGAATTGTTTGAACTTCAGATAAAAAAATTCAGTCATTGTTCGAGTTCCTTGTGTTCTTGAATTAAAATCCTGCCAATGTCAACTTTGCCTTTCATACTTTTGGGGGTTGACTAAGTAAAATTAACAACCATGAACCGGTGACCAGTCACAAACCACGAATTCAGAATAATGAGTTGTTGGAACTGTAGGAGAGGGGTTGGGGGTTGGGGTGTTCTTTCAGTCTTCAGTTCTAATTCTCCCCTTCCATCCCATCCTACCCTCTTTACTGGTGGAGTCTCTTCCTGCCCATGAAACTCCAGAGAGCTCACAAAACTGATGTGGTGAGTCTTTCATAGAAGTTCCTAACCCATCTTGGGGTACAAAAAAAAAATAAAAGAAAGACATTAGCTACATTTAAAAGACTGGATTAGCATTTGGTATTCTTTCAATTTTTTTAGGGAGGTGAGGAATGGGATGGGAGTTGGTGTGGAATATTTGGGACTTGGGAGGGAGGATGGAGGGAATTTTGTTTTATCTTAACCCTTTCTATACCAAACTGCCTAAGATTTCCCCTTGTTGATTAATGCTTTCTGATTTAGGCACAAGCAAGGCCAACAATTTTTGGGGTAGAGAAAAGCGATTAAATCGACCCCAGTGTGTTATTGGTCCTTTATTTTATCAACCCCGTAAGGATAAAAGGCAAAGCTAACCTCAGTGAGATTTGAACTCAGAACGTAAAGGGCTGTAACTCTGTGCTGCTTAGCTTGTTGTCCGATACTCTACTGATATTACCAACCTACTTCCTTTTGTTATATAATGCTAAGCTGTTTTTATTTATATAACAACCTTCCTTTATAATTTATACAAACACGGAAGATTGGCAGTATCGGGACACCATACTTTGTAGCATACAGTTACGACCCTTTACATTCTGCATTGATACCCCACTGAGCTTAACTTGCCTTTCATCCTTACAGGGTTGATAAAATAAAGTACCAGTAATGCACTGGGGTCAATTTAATTGACTTTCCTCTTCTCTTCAAATTTCTAACCTGCTAAAAGTAGAAACAATTATAATTTTTTTAGAAGAAACTAAGTTATGTTTGAAACATCAGCTTAACCTTCAATATGCTGTGGGCAACACACGGCACCATAAGAGTAATTTCCCTTGAATAGATAATGCATTGTCAAGGGAAAAACTTCATGAAAATTACTAGTGTGCTAAAGGTTAATAAAAGTAAAGTTAGTTATATTACTAAATCACTCCAAATTCTTGATTATTTTCAAAACTGCCGTATATATTCGTATATAAGCCAAGAGATATGTTAATCAATGAAAAAAAAATGGGAGAAGATCAATAATTTGATGATTTTCACCTTTAGATTTAGAAAATAAAAAAAAATGTTCACAGCTTCATATTAAAGCTGAGGAAAGCAAATAATTTGGAACAAGTTTTCTAAGGCATGCATTTCATCTGATTTGTATTTTTAATTAAAACCTGTTACATTCAGAAGATGGTGCTAATGTTGTCTGTAAAAATGAGCTAAAACAAAATTTCAACAAACTTGCTAAAACTTTATAAAATGGATGAAGTAGTAAAAAAAAAAATCAAAAATCATTATGTAATGGAGTTTTGAAACAAAAACTATTCTCTAAACGACACTTAAAATACTTTAAATATCAAAATATTCATAAAAACTTCATAATCAATACTCTCCACTTGTGGGAATTTATAAAACCGTACCATCTGAATAGAATGTATTAATTAGCTGACTTGTCTTATACACAGGGTTTCGGTTTTTACCAATTTGTCAGGCATAAAATTAATGGGCGGGAGCATTGTTCATACACGAGATGGCTTTATGCGCGAGTATATACAGCATTTGAAAATCAAAGGCAGTGTCTTTCATTAACATTGTGGTAATGAAAGGATTAAAGTTATCAGTTGTAAATTATCTTTTTATTATTAATAGTGGTAATTCTCACCTTCTCTTTATATATATATGTACATATATATATATATGTACATATATATATATGTACATATATATATATGTATACATACATATATATATATGTACATATATATATATATATGTATACATACATATATATATATATGTATACATACATATATATATATATGTATACATACATATATATATATATATCTACATGTATATATATGTACATATATATGTATACATACATATATATATATATGTACATATATATATATATATATGTATACATACATATATATATATATATGTACATGTATATATATGTACATATATATATATATGTATATATACATATATATATATATATACATGTATATATATGTACATATATATATATATGTATATATACATATATATATATATGTATACATACATATATATATATGTATATATATATATGTATACATACATATATATATATATGTATACATACATATATATATATATGTATACATACATATATATATATATATGTATACATACATATATATATATATATGTATACATACATATATATATATATATGTATACATACATATATATATATATGTATATGTATACATACATATATATATGTATGTATACATATATATGTATGTATACATATATATGTATGTATACATATATATATATGTATACATATATATATATGTATACATATATATATATGTATACATACATATATATGTATATATATATATATATATATATATGTATATGCATACATATATATGTATATGCATATATATATATATATAACTATATATGTATACATATATATATATACACACATACACACGTGTGTGTGTGTATATATATATATAAATATATATTGACATGCAAGTGTCTGAGCATTCCACAGACATGTGAATCTTGAATGCATCATTACCAACCTTTTGAAATTAAAGCAAAACAATTTCAAAATACCGTCTTTCTATACTGGAAACAGAGTTATCTAATCTTGAAAGTGGAAATAAATGATTTGAAGACATTTTATTTCAATGCCAGGCGTACCCTCTCCATCATTTGAAATAGCATTATCTCAAAACTGGATTGTTCAGCTAAATAGAATACTTTGATGTCTGGCAATAGTTATCTTTAGGGATGGACAGGTACACTAGCTCTCACCTGACTTACACTTTTGGCTCCAGGATATTTCTCACCCACACTTGGAGAGGAGATAAGCACCGGCATGCATCTCTAAGGCCCATTGGCATGTCCTGATGGACACACAGTCACACATCTGGAGTGGCACCCCAGTGACTGGCTACATCTGGACACAGTCATACATCTAGAGAGGCATACCAGTGACTGGCTACATCTGGACACACAGTCATACATCTAGAGTGGCATCCCAGTGACTGGCTACATCTGGACACACAGTCATACATGTAGATAGGAATCCCAGTGAAAGTTACATCTGGACACACAGTCATACATCTAGAGAGGCATCCCAGTGACTAGTTACATCTGGACACACAGTCACACATCTAGAGTGGCACCCCAGTGACTGGCTGCATCTGGACACACAGTCACACATCTAGAGTGGCATCCCAGTGACTGGCTACATCTGGACACACAGTCACACATCTGGAGCAGACCTATTGGCAGGAGAGTAACTTGGTGGTGGAACAGTAAGGTAGAAGAGACAATCAAGGCCAAAAAGCAGGCTTGGAAAGTATGGCAGGATGGGGGAAAATAGAGAACACTATCAAGTGGCCAGGAGAGAAGCTAGGAGACAAGTGTACCTTGCAAAAAGGGAAGCAGAGGAAAGAAAGTTCAAGCATGTTCTACAACGTGAGGACCAAAAACGCGAGGTGTTCGGGATTGCTAGACAATATGTGTCAAGGAAAACCGTGATATTGTCGGGGAGAAGTGTGTCCGTAATGATAACGGTGTACTTGCCCTCACTGAGGCTGATAAGAAGATAGCCTGGAAGTGTCACTACGAGAGACTATTAAATGAGGAGAATAAGTGGGAAAAAGATAGTCTGCCCCAAATCGATCCAATAGAAGGACCAGTCCACAATCCAAACAAAATACTTGAGCCATTTGGGTGCCTGGAAATTCAATTTATTTCATTTGATTTAATTATGTTATATTTTATTCACTACAGAACTTGAGAATTTAAGATATTTTGATGCTTTACGAGAAGTGAGCATAAAAAACAAACATGGGCAGATTATTGTAGCTTGTTTACCAAATAAGGAAATAATTAAACAATTTTGGGCAGAGTTATTGTAGCTTGTTTACCAAATAAGGAAATAAAATGATTTTGGGTGGAGTTATAGTTTTATTTGGTAAACAAGCTACAATAACTTTGCCTCAAATTGTTTCATTATTTCCATTACCAGTAATGCACTGGGTAATTGCTGGCCTTGTGCCTAAAGTAGAAACAATTATTTCCATATTTGGTAAACAAGCTACAATGACTCCTCCCAAAACTGTTTCATTATTTCCATTTCAAATCCTGCCGAGGTTAACTTTGCCTTTCATCCTGACGGGGTCAATAAAATAAAGTACCAGTAATACACTGGAATAATTGCTGGCCTTGTGCCAAAAGTAGAAACAATTATTTCCATATTTGGTAAACAAGGTACAATAACTCCGCCCAAAATTATTACATTATTTCCTTATTTGGTAAACAATAACTCCGCCCCAAATTATTTTATACTTGCTAACTTCTAGTATAATACCGAAATAGTTTGAATTTTCAACATTCATTTGATAGTAACCAAATTTTGAAACCTGACTGAAGTTTTGTAGTGAATTAAACTGTTCCAAATAAAGTACGATATATATATATTAACGATAAAATGGTGTATATATATATATATATAACTGGTAAAATGTTGTGTGTGTATATATTGCAAATAAATATATATATATATTACCGATAGAATGATATGTGTATATATATTGCAAATAAAGTGATATATATATAACGGATAAAATGATATATATAACGGATAGAATGATATGTGTATATATATTACAAATAAAGTAATATATATATAAAACCGATAAAATTGTGTGTATATATATATATAGCAAATAAAGTTATATATATATATATATATAACAGATAAAACAATATGTGTATATATATATTACAAATAAAGTAATATATGTATATATAACCGATAAAATGATATATGTATATTGCAAATAAAGTGATATGTATATGTACGGTACAGATAAAATGATGTGTGTATATATGTTACAAATAAAGTAATATATATATATATATTTCTTTAAGTCATTTGGAAGCCTCGACAATGCAGATGGGTAAATCTCCGGGTAACAAGATCCGGTGGTGGAGAGAGAGAGATGTAAGTGCGTGGCGTGTATAAGACTGTAGCGTGTAGAGGAATGAAGGAAAGTGCGTAAAGGATAAAAATATCCTTTACGCTCTTTTCTTCATTCCTCTACACGCTACAGTCTTATCCCCACTTACATCTCTCTCTCCACCACCAGATCTACCCGGAGATTTACCCATTTGCATTGTCGAGGCTTCCAAACGACTTAAAGAAATTTACCTTATTATTCCACAATGCTTCAAGCAAACTTCAGTACTCTCTTATATATATATATGTTCCAGATGAAATGATGTGTACATATATATATTGCAAATAAAGTGATATATTTATATGTTACAGATAAAATGTGTGTGTATATATATATATATATATACATATGGATGGATAAGATGTTGCCAGTAAAATCCCTGTCTGGCAATCAAAATAGTTTAAGATTATATATATTATATGATAGGGCATCCTATCATATAATATATATATATATATATAATGAAAAACAAAGAAAGAAGGAAAAGAAATGCTCTTCTGAACTTTTTTTTTTTTTAAATAACCCTTTTTTTTATAGATTTAGAAAACTTAATTCTTTAAATTTTTTTTTTCATCGTCTTTTATTAAATTGTTTAAGACAATATTTTTCATTTCTTTACGAAATTCTAACAATTTTTTTCTTTCTTTTTCCACCTTTTTTTCTTTTCCCTACCATTATTGCTGGTGTCTGGCATAGGAATTCTAACTGGTCTCCTTATCAACCGATATCCCTGTGGGTTGATCATAGTTTTTGGTTCCATCATGATGGGTGGTGGAATCATTGCGAGTTCCTTTGCATCTAATGTGATCTTTCTCGTCGTTACCCTTGGCATATTTTCTGGTAAGTAAGAATTTCTCTTGTGCTTTTATCTCACTCTCTTTAACCTTTAGCATGCGAGTAATTTTTAAGAGTTTTTTCCCTTGACACAGCATTATCTATTAAGGGGATATTTGTGTGTGTATATATATGTGTGTGTGTGTGTATATATGTTTGTATGTGTATATATAACGAAACAAAGTAATTCCCAATCCTAAGTTTTTACCAATCTAATGCAAGCCTTTTACTTTTTAAAAATCTTTTAACCAGGAATTGGTGGCAGTTTTATCTTCATTTCATCATTTATCGGTACCGGCTTATATTTTGGTCAGAGAGGAGAGTACGCAATTGCCATTGTGTCTGTATCTGTCCCTCTTGGATTTCTGCTCTACCCACTGCTAGCCACAACACTGATTTCAGAATTCACATGGCGCGGTGCCATGCTCATCCTCGGAGCTATTTCACTGAACAGCATACCTTTTGGAATCATTATTTGGAGGGCAAAACTGCGACTAAAGCAAGAAGATCTTGTCATCGACATTAAAGATATCTCACCTACAACCTTTGGCAGTGTCATCTCCATAAGCAGGAATGATCTCACAGTGAAATCATGCAAAGACATTTTCTCAAAGAAGAAATTCTGGGTGTTTCTATTCGCTATCACAATGTTATTTTCTCTGGTGACACTTATCTTCAATCAACTGACCGATTTCTGCATAGAACTGGGCCACGAGTCGGTTGCACGGACAGCCCTGACGCTGTTCAATATCCCAGCATTCTTTGGCCGTGTCGGCTGCAGTCTGTTGCTCCGTTTCACAAAACTCACTTCATCCACCGTGTTTGCTGTCTTTCTCACACTGTTTGGCTTGACAATGTCGTTAGTGCCTATTGCACACAGTTTCGACAGCATACTTACTATAATCGTCATAGCAGGCTTCTTCCAATCACCAGCCAGTGGCATCTATACATGTGTAATTATCGAAATATTAGGATTTCAAAGATCTGCAACAGCCCAAGGTATAACCGATACTATATATGGAATTATGACAATTATCGCTGGATATGTAGCAGGTGAGCATATTTTGACACATCAAACCATATTCCTTCACCACACATCATTTAACCCTAATTGCACACCACCTAACACTAAACACACCAGCTAACACTAAACACACCAGCTAATACTAAGCACACCACCTAACACTAAACACACCAGCTAATACTAAACACACCACCTAACACTAAACACACCACCTAACACTAAACACACCAGCTAACACTAAACACACCAGCTAACACTAAACACACCACCTAACACTAAACACACCACCTAACACTAAACACACCAGCTAACACTAAACACACCAGCTAACACTAAACACACCACCTAACACTAAACACACCAGCTAACACTAAACACACCTCCTAACACTAAACACACCAGCTAACACTAAACACACCAGCTAACACTAAACACACCTCCTAACACTAAACACACGAGCTAACACTAAACACACCTCCTAACACTAAACACACTACCTAACACTAAACACACCACCTAACACTAAACACACCACCTAACACTAAACATACTACCTAACACTAAACACACCTCCTAACACTAAACACACCAGCTAACACTAAACACACCTCCTAACACTAAACACACCACCTAACACTAAACACACTACCTAACACTAAACACACTACCTAACACTAAACTCACTACCTAACACTAAACACACCACCTAACACTAAACACACCACCTAACACTAAACACGCTACCTAACGCTAAACACATGTATATGTCCTTATCGTATCTCTCATCTCTCTTCCAATTTTCTCCCCAGGTCTGATTAGTGAGGTGACAAAATCTTACAAGAATGGTTTCATTATCTTCAGCATCTTGGCAACCATCAGTGGTGTGATAATGTGTCTGTATTTGCTGTTTGAGAAACATCCGTGCCATAGCCCTTGTGGAGCTGACCAGGATGAAGGACGGGGCTCACAACCAGCTACAACAACAGTAACAACAACAACAGTGAAAGACAGCAAAGTAAAACCTACTTATGTCTAATGAATGCTTGGCTTGTCTAAAAACAGCATAAAACATTTGTTACACAACACGGCAAAGAAGGGCACTTATCTTTCTTTCCTTCTTCTCTGATCCCTCCCTTCATGACCATACTAACCCCCACCCCTGACCCTCACTATCACCGACCCCAACCTTCACTCCTGCAAAATCGCACTCCAATATCCATATTCCCATATCTCTGTCCCTCAGGGCAACCGCCAACCCCTCATTCACCCCCCCCCCTCACTCGCACAACCCCCTCCCCCACATTTTCTCAGACACCCCATCCTCACTCAGCCTAACTCACACAACCCCCACCCTCACTCACACAACTCCCTTACCTTCCCTCAGACAACCCCCACCTCCACTCACCCCTACATTCCCCCAGACACCCCCTCCACTCACCATCAGTAATTGCCAGCCATACTAAATACTCATATCCTCACTTTTCTATCAAATTCATATATTTTTATCCTTTTTTTTTTGTTCCCCGTTTTTTTTTGGAAAAAATTTTTTTTTTACCGTTCTATTATTATTATTATTATTATTATTATTACAATCCCCAATTGCTGGCCTTGTGCAAAGATCAGAAAGAATTATTATTATTAGAGTTATGGCCCTTTACGTTCTGAATTCAAACCCAGCCGAGGTTAACTTTGCCTTTCATCCTTACAGGGTCGATAAAATTAAGTACCAGTAATGCACTGGGGTAATTACTGGCCTTGTGCCAAAAGTAGAAACATTATTATTATTATATATCATAGTGGTGGATTGGCAGTAATCGGTAGAGCATTGGATAACATGCTTTACGGCATAGAGTTACCGCCCTTTACATTCTGATTTCAAATCCTGCCGAGGTTAGCTTTGCCTTTCATCCTTACGGGAATCGATAAAATAAAGTACCAGTAATGCACTGGGGTCAATTTAATCGACTTTGGAGCCTTGGACAAATGCGTAGCAGTATTTGTGCGAGATCTTTATGTTCTGAGTTTAATCTTTAACACGCTGAATTTATTTTACGAATTACTTCCCATGACACTATATTATTTATTAAGGGGAGATAACTCTATTGTTGAAATTTGTCGGTGACAGAACGTTAAAGTTTAACCTTGCCTATCATCCTTTCGGGGGTCGATAAAATAAAGTACCAGTCAAATACTGGAGTCGATTTGATTGACTTTCCCCCAAAACAATTGCTGGCCTTGTGCCTAAATCAGAACCCATTATTATATTATATTTTAACCTGATTTTTTTTGTCTGTAGTATCAATTACTCTTCAATATACAATCAATGTTCTCTTTGAATATCTCCGAAGATTGCAGAAAACAATTTTATTTCAAATTAATCTTTAGGACGCTGAATTTTTTTTTTTAATGAATTGCTTCCCTTGACATTGTGTTATATATTAAGGGGAAATTACTCTCTCGTTGCAATTTGTCACCGACAGCGTTCTGAAGGTTAATAGTAATTTGTAACAAGACTTGACCGTGGTTCAATAGAGCCAGACAAAATTAACTCCAAAATTTAGTTCCGTGAATTTTTTTTTTTTTTTTTTTGTATTTTTTGGTATTTTTTTCATCCGTTCTGAGCTGAAATCTCGCTGAGATTTATCTTTAGACATTTGCCTTACCTTTCACCCTTTCAATCTGTGTGGGGTAGATAAAATATGTACCAGTTAACTACTGTGGTGTATATATATATTTATATATACTAATTTTAAGTTTAATCAATCTATATATAAATTTGAGGAAGAAAGGGGTGATGACGTCACACACAAGAGATGACTGAGGAAGGAAGGGGTGATGACAAACTACAGAAAGCAGCGTCTCACATTCACTACACCTGTGTGTACAATCTACATACACACACACATATACACATACGCGTCAAGTGTGTTTAAAATAATTCTATTACATATACAATACATATCAATTATGTTTCTCAATAAAAAAGCTCCATGAACATCAGTTGAGAGAATCAATTAAACATGAAGTATAAATGATATATAACAGGATAGCCATTGATAAACTACTAGTATTTTGTAAATATAAACGGTCCTACATCGGCGAGACACGGTCACCCGATCAATCTTGCCTCAAGTTGGACAATTCCCGTCTAACCCATGCTAGCATGGAAGATAGACGTTAAACGATGATGATGATATAGAACAATTAATATGTAAGTAAATATAGTTATTTCAAGATGATAAAATAGCCTATAGTTCCTTAGGCAGATCTATTTTTCAGAAATGACAACAAAAAAAAGCACAAACCATCAAACTTAGTAATTAGTATTAATCACAAATTATTGATTTTGATAATAAACATCTTAAGACCATGATTTCTATCAACAGTAAGGTTAAGTATTGATTGATATATATATATATATATATATATATATATATATATATATATATATATATATATATTTATTTAATCCTTATATATATATATATATATATATATATATATATCCATATATATATATATATATATATATATATATATATCCATATATATATATATATATATATCCATATATATATATATATATATATATATATATCCATATATATATATATATATATATATATATATATATATATATATATCCATCCGGGGAGTGTAAGGTGAAGTTACTGTAGGTTTACCCAGGTGACCACTCAATGCTTAGGTTCCGTCAGTGGCGAGGTGTAGAGCTAGACAGAGTCTGATATAATAATAATACAAGGATGATTTGTTAAGCCTTCATTACGTTTATTGGTTGGTGACACACGTTCTGCTATTGATCAGCTCGAGGGCCGATCTGTATTGATCTGGTCCAACTCTGGAATCAAAAGCTCGTTGGACCTCAACTGTTGTAATATATATATATCTGACACTGCACAAAATTACTAGTCATCTGCCTAGACCCTGTTATATATTGTTTAAAACTGTTGTGTATATATATATATATATATATATATATAATCAACTATATCTTCACATAGAGCAGTGCTGCAGTATGACCACAGTTTGTTGAGTGAAACTAGTGAAAGAATAAAACAAAAACAGAAAGAAAAGAGCTTCTCATATATGATCATATACTGGTGCTCCAGCATGGTCTCGGCTGCAGTGGCTTCTAATCTACAGAACTGAAGAACTAGATCTAGCATATCTACATTTACATATGTCGCTCTGCCCTTTAACTGTTGCTAGAGCCCTAGGGGCACCATAGTAATGTATAGCATGTCTTAGTCATTTAAACCCGGGGAAGCTGACAGAATATATCCCTTTGCAGGTCTGGTCACGGTTGATTTATTTCCTGAGAGATAGGGAGAGAAGGAGACAGACAGACAAAGAGAGAGAGGGGGAGGGTAACAAAGAGAGAGGGAGAGAGACAGACAAAGAGAGGGGGGGGGCAACAAAGAAAGAAACAGAGACAAAGAGAGAGGGAGAGAGACAGACAAAGAAAGAGAGAGAGAGAGGGCAACAAAGAAAGAGAAACAGGGAGAGAGACAGACAAAGAGAGAGAGAGAGAGAGAGAGAGAGAGAGGGCAACAAAGAAAGAGAAACAGGGAGAGAGACAGACAAAGAGAGAGAGAGAGAGAGAGAGAGAGAGGGCAACAAAGAAAGAGAAACAGGGAGAGAGAGAGAGAGAGGGCAACAAAGAAAGAGACAGACAAAGAGAGAGAGAGGGCAACAAAGAAAGAGAAACAGAGAGAGAGAGGGCAACAAAGAAAGAGAAACAGGGAGAGAGACAGACAAAGAGAGAGAGAGGGCAACAAAGAAAGAGAAACAGGGAGAGAGACAGACAAAGAGAGAGAGAGGGCAACAAAGAATGAGAAACAGACAGAGAGAGAGTGTTTGAGAAAGAGAATTCTTCCCCCTACTAAACTAATCTTGTATTTACTCAACCCTGAAAGGATGAAAGGCAAAGTTAACCTCGGTGGGATTTGAACTCAGACTACAGACTGACGGAACAAATACCACTTGCATATATGTAAATGTTCTTAAGGTACACATACCTACACCTTCATATACATACACACATACTTCCATATACATACACAGGTATACACCTTCATATACATACATACACACACATACATACATATGCACTCACATATACACAGGTATATACCTTCATATACATACACACATACCTACACCTTCATATACATACACACATACTTCCATATACATACACATGTATACACCTTCATATACATACACACACATACATACATATGCACTCACATATACACAGGTATATACCTTCATATACATACACACATACCTACACCTTCATATACATACACACATACTTCCATATACATACACATGTATACACCTTCATATACATACACACACATACATACATATGCACTCACATATACACAGGTATATACCTTCATATACATACACACACATACATATGCACTCACATATACACAGGTATATATCTTCATATACATACACACACATACATATGCACTCACATATACACAGGTATATACCTTCATATACATACACACACATACATATGCACTCACATACTCACACATACACATCTCCATACACACTCAAAACTAGATCTCGTGAGTGCTGGGTACCAGGATGAAGGGGGGGGGGTATTTGTTGAAGGTGGAGGGTAGTAAGGACTTCTTGGGCTATCAAACAGGGTCTGTAAGTTGGTAAAGAAGAAGATTGCTAACTAAGAGGATATGAGTTAAACATCACCATCACCACCACCACCTCCACCACCATCACCATCACCACCACCACCACCACCATCATCACCACCACCACCACCACAATCATCACCACCACCACCACCACAATCATCATTGTTATTTTTATTATTACTATTATAACAACTTTGCCTTTCATCCTTACGGGGTTGATAAAATAAAGTACCAGTAATACACTGGGATAATTGCTGGCCTTGTGCCAAAAGTAGAAACAATTATTATTATTATTATAGTTAAGGGCGGTGGATTGGCAGTATCGGTAGAGGGTCGGACGCCATGCTTTCCAGCGTGTTACGTCCCTTTACGAACTGAGTTCAAATCCCGCCGAGGTTGACTTTGCCTTTCATCCTTACGGGGTCGATAAAATAAAGTACCAGTAATGCACTGGGTAATTGCTGGCCTTGTGCCTAAAGTAGAAACAATTATTATTATTATTATAGTTAAGATTAGAAACTTCCTTTAAATTCTGCTTCTTTCCCATATCTTGCCAAGTGTCAACCTGACACCTGAGGAGGCAATATTTGATAAGAGACACAGTTTACAATCAATTGTCATACAAATTATGCCACAAGGAGGGCACGAATATATTGTTATTATTATTTGGCATAAGGATTGGCACCACCACCACCACCACCATCACTACTACCACCACCACCACCATCACCACTACTACCACCACCATCACTACTACCACCAACACTAACACCACTACCACGACAACCACTGCCACCAACACAACTACTACTAATACTACTTCAACAACCACTACCACCACCAACATCACTACCACAACAATCACCCCCACCAACACCACCTAACCATCATCAGCCCCACCACTATTACTACCAACACCACCAGTACTACCTCTACTACTATCAGCAGACCCACCACCACAACAGCAACATTACCATCAATACCAGCACAACCACCAACACTACCTCTACCATCATCAGTACACCCACCACCACTATCAACATATACATATACATATATATATACACACACACATGCAACATAGCTCACAAAGACGCAATACCACACACCTCATACACACACAATCACAGATACCATACAACACATACTGCACACAAAACATACACACGCAGACACTACATACACACACTATGGAATGAAAGACACTCCGTCGGTTATGACAACGAGTGTTCCAGTTGATCCAATCAACGGAACAGCCTGCTCATGAAATTAATGTGAAAGTGGCTGAGCATTCCACAAACGCACGTACCCTTAATGTAGTTCTCAGGGAGATTCGGTGTGACACAAGGTGACTAGACTGCTCCTTCGAATTACAGGTACAACTCATTTTTGCCAGCTGAGTGAACTGGAGCAACATGAAATAAAGTGTCTTGCTCAAGGACACAGCGCGCTGCTGGGAATCGAACTCATATGAACTAAAGCCTTTACCGTGAAACTGCAAAAGTAAATATAGAGTAAGGTAAATGCTAAAAAGTTCAACCGGCCATATCCAGCCAGAATTCTCTCACCTCTGTCTGTAACCGGCTGCTTATACTGATGTTAAGGTATTATTCTCAAAATAAATAACATGAAAATCTCAGATTTGATATTGTGTGAGACAAATCCTTAACTGTAAAAATACAACAGTAAATATAAAGCAATGTAAATGCTAATCGGTTATGGCCATTTTTACCTTCTTAAATCAGGAGTTACCTTTATAGGTGTATTCACAGGCATCTCCATTCTCTCCTATTGTCTGTATCCCCCTTCACCAACTCCTGGCATTTATTTTTTTCTTCATTTTATCCTTTATTTTATCCTTCATCATCGTTAGCCATATCTTTTTTGATCTTTACCTTTCTCCCACTTCTCATCCAGTTACTTTCATCCTTCCTCCACACATCACCCAACCATCTCATTCCATTTCTCTTCACAACAATCACCACTGACTCTATTCCTCTTACCCAGTCATTCTTCCTCAACACCTGACCTAGCCATCTCATTTTAATAGGCAAATAAATATGTAAATTTCAGTAAGTCTAAATCTTGTTCCAGGTAGTAAAATGGGAAGGGGGGGGGGGATTGTATACCTTGAAAGAAGGGCCTGAGGGGGGGGGGGGTAATTTCAAGGAAGATGTTCAGGAAATTAATGATTTTTCTATTGTTTTTTCTTTTTAATCTTGATATTCAAACTCGGTACTGATCAGTATTTCAAATATTTGTCGATAACATTCACATTCATTAGATAATGTGTACACGTATATGTGTATGTATCTAGCATTGTGTGTATGGGTGTGAAGGGGGAGTTGAAAGGTTCTGTAACACGATTGCTGTATATCAACCAATTGAATCAATCATATTTACAATCTATATATTCATATAGTTGCACCAAAACCTCATTTCAAACCAAACACCTCTATGGAATACAGCATATAGATACTACATGTTAGATAGAAAATATCTGTGTATCACTCACTCACATATATATATACAAATATATATACATACATTTATATACAAATACATACATATATATATACATACACGCATATATACATATATATATATATATATATATATATATATATATATATATATATATATATATTGGTTGAAGCACGAGTGTATTAGAATTCATAGAATAATGGGAAAAATCTCAATGCAAGGAAGCTATTTAAACAGTGTGTGTGTGTACGCACACACACACAATTTAGCTGGTTGAAACCAACATAAGCAACTAGAGACAGTATATATGTGTGAGTACCAAACTATTATGTTATTTACTAAAACAAACTTCAAAGCCATATTAACATTATTCAGTTCCATTGTTCAACACAGGCATTGAGACGAGAGCTTCATATGCGTACGGCAAGGGAATTAACTCTCGAATAATCAAGTTTACAAGGGAAGTAAATCGGTATTATGAACACTGCATCAAAATTAATGATATTGTTTTGTTTGCTGGGGGATTCTAGGGTGTGGGCTTATAGCATGGATATTACATTGCCCGCACACACACACACATATATATTCAGATGCACAAATATATACATTAATGCACACACACATATATATATAAAATTTAAAATGATATATATAAATAATCATTGAATGTCTGAAATTTAAAATTTTTGTTAAATTTAAATATGCCGCCTTTTGTAACTATATAGTCCTAAATTCTTTGCAAAATATATCCAGTTAATATATACACATATATATATATACACACACACATTTACACCATTTCCCACATTCAAAATTTATAAATAATTATTGAATGTCAGGTGTTTATAATTAAAATTTTTGTTAAATTTAAATATGCCAATGTAATTATATGTTCTTACATTTTTTGCAAATTATCTCCTGTTAATATTTGATATATATATACACACACACATACAGTTGTCCCCTGGTATTCACAGGGTTGCGTTCCTAGAGCACCTGTGAAGAGTGAAAAACTGCGAATGTTGGACGTGGTCCATAAAAGTACCCCAAAAAGTCAAAATATAATAACAAAAGGAGTGTCCAATAGACTGGCAAATACATTATATTGTTATTAATAATTTAGCGTTAAAAAGTATATATTGCAACGAAAAAAAGCCACAAAAAGAATCGCGAAAAATATTTACGATTCCAGGAATATGCTGTGGTTTCCACGAACAATTATTAGTTAGGTTCTAAGGAAAATTCTGTGAATGCCGGGGTACACTAATATATATATATATATGTGTGTGTGTGTGTGCTAATACACAAAGTTGTCATGGTAACAATACCTGTAAAGTTTGTTTAATTTTATTCCCACATAAAAACATGGCTTTCTTAGAAGGAACCTGATGTGTAGTGAACTATAAAGTGATTTAAGATGAAATTAGGATATTTAGTAAGAAATAAAATATCAACGTATTCTATCATTCATCACAACCATATGAGTGTTTATGGGGCAAAACAAATATCTGTGGAAGATATGAGTGACTGGTTTGTTTATATAGGAATGTAAACTATGGAGAAAACGTGATGCCAGACAAACTATGTGAGAAAGAAAGTATGAAAGCATTCAAGGAGAGAATGTGATGGGGGAAAGAACTTCTCTGAAAAACGAAGAAAATATTGATAATGTATTGATAACCAATGTTTATTGATAAATTTTTTTATACATTTTGTAAATCAATTTTGAAATAAAATATTAGAAAATATAAATAATTTAATGTTTGGATTTTTATAATTGTATATTTTATTTTTTTTGTGTGTTAATACCACGTGAATGTGGGAAATGGTGTGAGTAAATGTGTGTTGGTGTGTGTATATGGATATTATATATACATTATATAATATATATTTTATATAACATAATATATATGTTATATATATTAAATATTTATATAATACATATATTACATAGTATATATATATACTCACATATTATACATAATATACAATATATATTATTTATATAATATATATATGCACACACACATATACATATATATATATATATTATATATATAATATATATATGATATAATGAAGGTGCATAGCTTAGGGTTTAGAGCATTGGGCTTACAATGGTGAGGTTGTGACTTTGATTCTCAGACCGAGCTTTACATTGTGTTCTTGAGCAAGACACTTTATTTCACATTGCTCCAGTTTACTCAGCTGTAGAAATGAGTTGCAACGTCACTGGTGCCAAGCTGTATCGACCATTGCCATCGGCCAACCACACCCCTGCGACCAAGCAGTAATGTCGGGATGATCTGAAAATTAGAAGGAGCGGACACTCGGAGAAAATACACACATTTTTTTAGTCCACTCCCCCTACCACCTATGGAAATGTTACCTTTTAATCAATTTTTGCTGTCTGAAGAAATCACGATATCTACCATCATTGAAATATGTATAACGGCTCAATTAATGAACGACCCTAACATCTTCAACTTCGCATTTCCTCTTTATATATACACTGGAAGGTAATATCCGTAGTGGTAGAGCACTCAGTCCATGGGACGAGTTAGATAGAAGTGGTTACACAACAGTTAGTTCACTGTACCGAGAACAATTGTTTCACCTTAGCGGATCCTCAGCTTGCAATGGACATGGTTATACAGAACAGGAAGGACAACCATACAAATGCGCATGCGCAGAAACGATCTCTTTACACAGGCAATACTAAATTGCGTGCGAGAGGTGTAAGCGAGATAACTGCGAAAGTCCAAAGGTTTCTAGATGATAAGAAAATTAGGATGTTGTAATACAATCCGGAGCTTTGTAGTTATGTAAGAGGTGTTTCCAGACGTGTGGACAACGTGTGAAGAATTCATTTCTCGTGTGTTTAGGCAATCACTATTGCGTAATCTCTTTACAATATTTCTTCGTTCATCAATACATCATCATCATCATCATCATTTTACGTCCGCTCTTCCCTGCTTGCAAGGGTGGGGCGGGTCTTATTCAGGACAGCATCTCCTCCAAGTATATACCTATATATACATATATATATATATCTATATATATACCTATATATATATATATATACTTATATATACATATATATACCTATATATATATATCTATATAGGTATATATATAGGTATATATGTATATATATATGTGTGTATATATATAGGTATATATATAGTTATATATATATATACATAGGTATATATATATAGGTATATATATATATATAGGTATATATATATAGGTATATATATATATATAGGTATATATATATATATAGGTATATATAGGTATATATATATATATATATAGGTATATATATATATACCTATATATATACCTATATATATATACCTAATTAGTAAATTTGAATTCCAATGTTACTAAGTAGTTGCATTGGATGGAGTCAACCGACGTCAGAGATTGCTCAACGTATAATAAAGTGTGTTTTAAAATTTCATAAACTTCTTCTCTATATATATACCTATATATATATGTATCTATATACCTATATATATATATATATATATGTATATATATATATATACCTATATATGTATATATATACCTATATATATATATATATACAATATATTGAGAAACACACAGATACATGCGAACACATACATACACATGAATATATCCACATCCATCCTTGAGTTAATGGTGTTAGTCAACCTTAACCGATGTTGCTCTATGAATAACTGGGACAAACCAATCCGAATGGATTAGACTGAACCAGTATCAGAGCTAAAAGTACATTATGAAGAGAGAAGAAACATTTAGATATACTTAGTAATAAGATGTATCATACCTAAACTGCTTCTAGATTCCTCGACTACATGTTTCTACTAAATGTTTCTTCTCTCTTCATAATGTACTATATATATATATATATATACCTATATATATATATATACCTATATATATATATATATACCTATATATATATATATAGAAGAGGTATATATAAATGTACCTTTATATGTGTGTGTAGAGAGAAGATGTTTTGTTTAATAGACAAAGTAAGTATGTCTATATGAATGTAACAGAATGCCTTCAGTTCTCTGAATTAAAATCCTGCTGAGGTCAACTTTGCCTTTCATCCATTTGAGGTTGATAAAACAAAGTACCAGTCTAGTATTGAGGTTGATTCTTCTGTTTCTCTGGAAGAAATCTGCTGTATTCAGACCTGGAGAGGAGATGGGTCTGCCAGGTTTTAAAAAGTGCCCTAGAAATACTGTATGTCAATGTGTGGCCTGTATGACTCCCTTAGGAGTTGCAGGTCCATGCATGCATGTAACTCTCACAGTTTGGAAGTTCTGCATTCATCACATTGCTCCAGTACTCACAGCTGAGGAGTTAGTCCTGTGGTAGACCAGCGTACTATCCAGGGAGAGTCTTGTACTCTCAGACACTTAACACCAAGCAAACTGGTCATAAGCTGAGAACAGTCTTTATATATTATACTAAATTTTGGTCTAATCACATATCGATGAAGGAAATCATGGTCTTAAGATGCTTATTACCAAAATAGATAATTAGTGATTGATACTAATTACTAAGATCGATGGTTTGTATTTTTTATTTTCTGTATTAACATAAACATTACTATCTTGAAGTAAATATACTTATTGTTCTGTATATATATATGTATTAAATACTAGTAGTTTAAACTTATTACATATAGAAACGGGATGAAAGTAAGGTAACACGGTCGTGAAAAAGTAATTTCTTTCTGAAAATATTTCGGAGACGAAGTATAATATTGATAATCATTCGGTAGAGATCTCAACTCTCACCATACGAAGTATATTCAGAAAGAGATATTTCTCCACGCCCTCAGTTATCTCGTCTTCATTCCGTTTCTATATATATATTTTTTTAATAAATAAAATTCTAACTATAAGTATGACTAATTTACTCAGTAGAGTTGCGCTCTTGCGTGGCGCTGCACGTAACTTTTCGTACTTCGCTGTCGTATTTCGGTATGGCATGACCATTCTATGTGTCTGAAGATCGAATCGTAGCGGGGGCAGCCCGGCTTTATGCTGGCCTGCGTCCCCGCCTCGCATTGAGTTTTACTAAAAAATTCACTGCGAGTTATCGTTTGAATTACTTGCCCCTGATTGGAACTCTTCTCGTTTGTTGTCATTCTTCTTTATTGAATTAAACTGTTAACATCGTTTGGATTTACTCGTGTAATTTGATAGAATCAGTCTGGATATTATACTAATGGTGAGAGGTATGTAATGTTTTATTTGCCGTATATACACTCACAGACATACATTATTCTATATGCCTTTCATCCTTATGGGGTCGATAAAATAAAGTACCAGTAATGCACTGGATAATTGCTGGCCTTGTGCCAAAAGTAGAAACAATTATTCTATATACAGAAAGATTCTAGAGACGTACATATTGTTTTATTTAAACCTAAATACACACACAAAACTAGATTTATATATATATAAATGTTCTTTAGCTGAGGTAAAATACCCTCTAATTTACCTAAACGAACGCTTTATTTGCCATGTATATTTTAATTCATTGCTAAACACTCGAAAATACAGTCTTAGATATATATTAACATTCTTTAGTGTATGCATTCACCTCTCTAATCCATACACTGGAAGAAACGTTTCCTATCTAGATCAATATACACATATAAAGCTACATTTATATATACACCTTCATTCTTCTAAAGAGGTATGTAATGTTTTAGTTGTCCCTATTCATCGATAAACACGTAGTTATTCCTGAGACACAAGAATATATTTCGCTACCCTTCATATACAGGAGGAATGTTAGAGACGTATATGTATAATATAACCGTCTTTTTACTAAGAATAATAACTAAAACCCCTTCATACTCAGGAAAAGTAAACATTCTATCGACATACACCGCCTTCTGTCTTATTCATAGTGGTACATTGTTAGAAGTAACTAACTAAGCCTTCTCTCGACACTATCATTGCATATTTTAAGATCCACTTCTTTATATACTATATTTAGGTTTAATCAATACATATATTGATGATTGGAATCATGGTCTTAAGATTACCCAAATCGATACTAACTATTACAAATACAGATCTGTCTAAGGCTATGTTACCTACATATTAATTGTTTTGAAAAGATGCATCAGTCTTCTCCTCTATGGAGCCGAAACGTGGCCCCTCACAAAGACGATTGACAGCAGAGCCCTGAGGACCATCTAAATCATCAGCCCACAGCCTTACTCTCGTTCAACACAGTAGCACCTGGTAGGCTCTACCCATGATGATGCCGGTCTAGATGTACAAAATACTCGAATATAAGGTGACCCTCCTCCCTATCTTATGTCTAAGAAGTGGGCAAAAATGCGAACCTTATTTACGTAGAATTTGAAGTTGGCGAAAATGGTCCTTGCTACAAAACTATTGACTCCCTATATAAGTCAACCCCTTACTACATATTCCCTGGCTTCTATTCGTGTATATCCCGTTATATATGTACCAAATACTAGTATTTCCTTAATGGCTATATATCCCGTTATATATGTACCAAATACTAGTATTTCCTTAATGGCTATATATCCCGTTATATTTATATATAGAGAGAAACGGAAAGAAAACGAGATAACACTCGGAATATGTCGTGTTATCTCGCTTTCTTTCCGTTTCTTTTTTTTTTTAAAAAAGAAGGAAAATGTTAGCTATAAGTATGACTATTTGACTCTGTAGAATTGCGGCTTGTGCGTGGCGCTGCACGTAGCGTTTCTGGCTTCGATGTCGTACTTCGGTATGGCATGACCACTCGATCGTGTCTGAAGTTCGAATCGTTGCGGGGTCGGCCGGGACCGTTGCAGGCCGGCTTTATGCTGGCCTGCTCTCCCGCCTCGCATGAGTTTTTGCCAAACAATTTGACGAGAGTTATCTCCCTTTGATTTGAGTTATTTGCCCTTTGTTGACATTGAACTACTTCCGGTTTGTGGAACTCTTCTTCCTTTGTTGTCATTTCTTTTCAGTGTATTGAAGCTGTAACATTATTCTATTTACTCTGGGACTATTAACGATATCTGTTTGGATTTTACGTTCGTGTAAAGAGGTATGTAAAGTTTTATTCACACTCACGGATATTATTGAGACACAAAAATACATTTCACTATCTTGGAAATATACATACATTTAATTCTTCAATATAAATACATTCTTGTAGTGTTTTAGTTGCCATGTCTTTTAAATTTATTCTAAACACTCTTCACAGAACTAAACCTCCTTCCGAGAAACAATATATACACGCAGCTACCTCTTCTAACTAAACATACATGTTACTTTCCTCTCTATACCTTATACCATCGTAATTTCTACGTCGAGTTACCTCGTCATCACCACCTTTACTCCAACTCAGCATTCTCTCTTGCACACATCATATCAACTATATATTTATATTATAATCGTATCTCTATTACACCTTCTCTGCATATACTTACTTAGAAGAAAGGTATATCTCCTCATTATACACAGTATCCGGAGCTATATAAGAAACTGTAGTATATAGAATACAGACCCTCTCTCTATACATAAACACACTTCGAAGTATTGTATATATGCAGCATCTATATACACACAAGGCAAAGTTAAAACCCTCTTCTCTACTACTTTTCCCGAGGATACTTACATAAAACTCAGGATATTTTATCAAGGCATCTATTGTTTGTATGTAGAAGACATTATATTCAGTATCCTTCTCAATAGAGGAAAAAAACTCCCCATACATACAGTTTTTTATAGAATACACTGCCTTGTTATATAAATATTGTACACATGTGGGTATATAATACACTTCTATATATATATAGAAACTTACTACTAGATATTGTGTGTACACAGCAAAGAATCTACTTTTTGTATGTAGAGACTCCTCTGTAACATCTAGAAGGCTTATATTTACTATCCTTCTCTATAATAAAAAAAAAACCCATATATACAGTAATACCTTATCTAGAGGCATATAAGAAACTGTATTTCACAGCCCTATACCCACTCTCCTAAGAAACTAAACTGTTCATGATAAAGAGGTTTAATTTCTGCCTCTAGAAAAGTATTGGTGTTAGAGCTGTGTAATCTGGATTGTTTTTATTAATACCCTCTGCTTCTTTCCAGGTATGTTGAAGATCTCCGCCAGCTCACCTGAGTGTGTAAATACACACAGTCGTCTCAACAAATAAAATAACTCCAACAACAAAATGTAGTTTATTTATTGATCTTTATTTCACATTTTCATTTCTTATATATATACACAGGTAGTATCTTACGTGTAGATCGTTTAACTTTCATTCATATTAAATATATAGGAATTAACAGCTGTGTATATATAACTAGTGGATTGTTAAACACATGCCTAGAGATAAAAAGGTATTAACATGCGAGAGAATTCAATTATTATGTAATTAGTGAGAAACATCCTTCTTGAAAGAAGTGTATATATAGAATAGATTAATTAATGTGTATGTACACTATAGAATCCCAGTAAGAAACAAGTGTGGTGCTATAGAAAAGTTTCTTTGAGAATGGAAACTGTCTAAGGCGGGTAAAATTCCCGAGATCCATGGACGAGTTCTCTCCAGCGGTCTCTGTCCCTCATTATCGCTGCCATGTCCTGCATCTCCAACAGACCAGTGTCTGTCCTTAGGGCATCAACATACGTTAACCTTGGTCTTCCTCTTCTAGTGTGTCCATGTAGGGGCTCCCAAACAGTATATAATACAGTAATCCTAGCAAGTTTATGTGTATATAGATATTCTATATCTCCTGTAAGATATCTATACAGGGTTATGTGGATATTCTATATCTCTCTCATACTTACCAGTAAGTATATAGGTATTAATAAAGAAGTTTCATATTATAAACATTTATAATGTGTATATATACAGTATTCTAGTAAGTTTATTTCCTTCTGTATATAGAATAAATTTGTATTCTATATCTCTCCCAGTATGTATATAGGAATAGAAGTATGAACTCAGTTCGAAACATCCTTCATGAAAGAAATGTATCTAATGCAGTATTCTAGTGAGGCCATTTCTTTCTGTATGTATACATATGCCTAGAGATAGAAGGGTGTTAATATGTATGGATTCTATAGAAGTAAGTGTATATATATATATACACACAGTTTTAAGGTAATAGTATCCTATAGAATACACATACTTATATACATCTAGAGAAGAAAGTTTAACTCCTTAGCTATATTTATATAAACATACATATATGTGTATATATACATATACATATGTATGTATATATACATACATATGTATATATACATACATATGTATGTATATATACATATGTATGTATATATACATATGTATGTATACATACGTATGTATATACGTATGTATATATACATATGTATGTATATATACATACGTATGTATATATACGTATGTATATATACATATGTATGTATATATACATACGTATGTATGTATACATACGTATGTATATAAACATACGTATGTATATATACACATACGTATGTATGTTTATATACATACGTATATATGTACATACATACGTATGTAAATACATACATATGTATGTACATATACATACATATGTATGTACATATACATACGTATGTAAATACATACGTATGTATTATACATACGTATGTATGTGTACATACATACGTATGTATGTACATACGTATGTATGTATGTAAATACATACATATGTATGTATGTATACATACGTACGTATGTATACATACATACGTACGTATGTATATATACATACGTACGTATGTATACATACATACGTACGTATGTATATATACATACGTACGTATGTATACATACATACGTATGTATGTATACATACGTATGTATATAAACATACGTATGTATTTATGTACGTATACATACGTACGTATGTTTATATACATACGTATGTATATGTACATACGTATGTATGTACATATACATACGTATGTAAATACATACGTATGTATGTATACATACGTATGTAAATACATACGTATGTATAATACATACGTATGTATGTACATACATATGTATGTATACGTACATAAATACATACGTATGTATATAAACATATGTACGTATACATACGTACGTATGTTTATATACATACGTATGTTTATATACATACGTATGTATATGTACATACGTATGTATATGTACATACATACGTATGTATGTATACATACGTACGTAAATACATACGTATGTATATGTACATACATACGTATGTATGTATACATACGTATGTATGTAAATACATACGTATGTACATACATACGTATGTATGTATACATACGTATGTATATGTACATACATACGTATGTATATATACATACGTATGTATACATACATACGTATGTATGTACATATACATACGTATGTATACATACATACGTATGTATGTACATATACATACGTATGTACATATACATACGTATGTATATAAACATACGTACGTATGTATACGTACATAAATACATACGTATGTATTTATGTACGTATACATACGTACGTATGTATATATACATACATATGTATGTACATATACATACGTATGTAAATACATACGTATGTATTATACATACGTATGTATTTACATACGTACATATACATACATACGTATGTATATGTACATACATACGTTTGTATGTACATATACATACGTATGTATGTATATGTACATACATACGTATGTATGTACATATACATACGTATGTATATAAACATACGTACATAAATACATACGTATACATACGTATGTTTATATACATACGTATGTATATGTACATACATAAACATACGTATGTATGTACATATACATACGTATGTATATGTACATACATATACGTATGTATGTATACATACGTATGTATATATATATACATACATATGTATATAAACATACGTATGTACATACATACGTATGTATGTATATAAACATACGTATGTAAATACATACGTATGTATATATACATATGTATATAAACATACGTATGTATACATACGTATGTATATATATACACGTATGTATATACATACGTATGTATATATACATACGTATGTATATAAACATACGTATGTAGTATACGTATCTATATATATACATATGTATGTATATATATATACGTATATATATACATACATATATGTATATATATGTATGTATATACACATACATATATGTATGTATATATATATGTATATATATATACATACATGTGTATGTATATATATATACGTATGTATACATACATATGTATGTATATATACATATATATGTATGTATATATACATACATATGTATGTATATATACATACATCTTTAATTCCTTAGCTATATTTATATAATACAGTAGTCTAGAGATATAAGGGTATTAATATGTCTGTAGGTTGTTGTCTTTATATCTGTGTAGTGTAACTTCTAAATTTACAATGAAGATATGATTTATATACACAAAAGTGTTTATATGGAGTATGCCTGTCTAGAGGAGAATAGGGTATTGATGTATCCTTTAAAGAAAAGGGTAACTGTGTACATAGGGTTCTACATACTGTACTCTATTGAACCCAACTTCACTATATAATGGAGGTACTTCTTCCAATATAGAGAAGAAGGTGTATTATAGACATGAAGTAAGCTTTGTGTGTCATATTAAATACAGTTTTTCTATATATGTGTGTATGTAAAGAACATTAAGTTTCTTTGTATTTATACAGTTAGCTCTCTTGCTTCTTAGGAAGCATGTACACATTCTACTATGAGATGCTTATACACAACTAGAAGAACAATAGTAGTAGTTTCCTAAGAGACGTATGTGTAGTATCTAGCGAGGATGTATTGATATGTATGTACAGATCAAAACCTCTTATATATGTATGATGTTCACTTCCAGGTTTCTACATACATGTGTATAATATAAAGAGACACACACAATGTGGGTTTAGATATATTCTATAGAATACAGTTTCTTATATACAGACATGTCTACATTGATGTTATTTACCTGTATATAGAGATGGCTTGTTTCTAATAGGTGTATATCAAGGAAATAATTTATATAATATGAATCTAGTATACAGTGACAGAAGGTTTTTGTCTTCCTACAGTGTAAGAGGTGTCTAGTGTGTGTATATATACAGGGAGTAAATAATAAGGCAACAAAGGAAAATACTGGTTTATTCTTTTATTTCACAATTTATTTACCTTTCTTCTTGAGATAGGGTTGTAGTAGTCTCCAGGTCTGGTGCTGTTCCTTAGGAATATAAAATAGGTTAGTTGTGTATATATAAAGATTTAGTTTTGTATCTAGTGAAGAACGTTTATATATGGATGATGTAGCTATCAAGCAGGTGAGGATGCTAGAAGTAGTAGTAGTGAGTCTTACGGCAGAGTAATGGAGCTACCATGCTTCGTTAGATATAACTGTATGGTTTAGCTTCTATATTAATATGTCTAGAGGAGGTTTAGTTTCATGTCTATTATTCCAGTATGAACAAGTTTGTATATTGCGCCTCATAAGTATCTGTTATGATAGAAGGGAGACCGTTTATATATGAATATAGCTTCATGTGTACGTATGTCCCCAGGATTCTTCCTCTACAAGGTTTAGAATAAATTTACGGCTAATACATAAATATGCCTGAAGTGTTTGTGTATTTACGTGAAAAAGTGTCTTCTTGTATATAGAATATCTGTGTGTGTATTCAGGTATAAGGTTTATATACAGAAGATAAAATGTGTATAGAGAGGAAGCTTGGTTATATTTCCTTACAAGTATGTATATAGTATCGAGAGAAGATTTAGTTGTAACATGTTAGAAGAGGTGTGTATATACAGATCATGGTTAGTTTTGTTTCATAATAGAAGAGGGTAACATGTATGTTTAGTTAGAAGAGGTAGCTGCGTGTATATATTTAGTTTTGTTTCTTTAAAAGACATGGCAACTTACTTTTGTGTCTCAATAATGTGTGTATATATACGGCAAATAAAACTTTACATACCTCTTTACACGAACGTAATATCCAAACCGGTATCGTTAATAGTCCCAGAGTAAATAGAATAATGTTACAGCTTCAATACACTGAAAAGAAATGACAACAAAGGAAGAAGAGTTCCACAAACCGGAAGTAGTTCAATGTAAACAAAGGGCAAATAATTCAAATTAAGGGGAGATAACTCTCGTCAAATTGTTTGGCAAAAACTCATGCGAGGCGGGAGAGCAGGCCAGCATAAAGCCGGCCTGCAACGGTCCCGGCCGACCCCGCAACGATTCGAACTTCAGACACGATCGAGTGGTCATGCCATACCGAAGTACGACATCGAAGCCAGAAACGCTACGTGCAGCGCCACGCACAAGCCGCAATTCTACAGAGTCAAATAGTCATACTTATAGCTAACATTTTCCTTCTTTTTTTAAAAAAAAAGAAACGGAAAGAAAGCAAGATAACACGACATATTCCGAGTGTTCTCTCGTTTTCTTTCCGTTTCTCTCTATATATAAATATAACGGGATATACACGAATAGAAGCCAGGGAATATGTAGTAAGGGGTTGACTTATATAGGGAGTCAATAGTTTGACCATTTTTGCCAACTTCTCAGACATAAGATAGGGAGGAGGGTCACCTTATATTCGAGTACATCTATTCTTGTTAGACTAGACCGGCATCATCATGGGTAGAGCCGACCAGGTGCTACTGCGTTGAACGAGACTAAGGCTGTGATGGTCCTCAGGGCTCTGCTGTCAATCGTCTTTGTGAGGGGCCACGTTTCGGCTCCATAGAGGAGAAGACTGATGCATCTTTTCAAAACAATTAATATGTAGGTAACATAGCCTTAGACAGATCTGTATTTGTAATAGTTAGTATCGATTTGGGTAATCTTAAGACCATGATTCCAATCATCAATATATGTATTGATTAAACCTAAATATAGTATATAAAGTAGTGGATCTTAAAATATGCAATGATAGTGTCGAGAGAAGGCTTAGTTAGTTACTTCTAACAATGTACCACTATGAATAAGACAGAAGGCGGTGTATGTAGATAGAATGTTTACTTTTCCTGAGTATGAAGGGGTTTTAGTTATTATTCTTAGTAAAAAGACGGTTATATTATACATATACGTCTCTAACATTCCTCCTGTATATGAAGAGTAGCGAAATGTATTCTTGTGTCTCAGGAATAACTACGTGTTTATCGATGAATTTAAGGGACAACTAAAACATTACATACCTCTTTAGAAGAATGAAGGTGTATATATAAATGTAGCTTTATATGTGTATATTGATCTAGATAGGAAACGTTTCTTCCAGTGTATGGATTAGAGAGGTGAATGCATACACTAAAGAATGTTAATATATATCTAAGACTGTATTTTCTAGTGTTTAGCAATGAATTAAAATATACATGGCAAATAAAGCGTTCGTTTAGGTAAATTAGAGGGTATTTTACCTCAGCTAAAGAACATTTATATATATATAAATCTAGTTTTGTGTGTGTATTTAGGTTTAAATAAAACAATATGTACGTCTCTAGAATCTTTCTGTATATAGAATAATTGTTTCTACTTTTGGCACAAGGCCAGCAATTATCCAGTGCATTACTGGTACTTTATTTTATCGACCCTATAAGGATGAAAGGCATATAGAATAATGTATGTCTGTGAGTGGATATACGGAAAATAAAACATTACATACCTCTCACCATTAGTATAATATCCAGACTGATTCTATCAAATTACACGAGTAAATCCAAACGATGTTAACAGTTTAATTCAATAAAGAAGAATGACAACAAACAAGAATAGTTCCAATCAGGGGCAAGTAATTCAAACGATAACTCTCGGCGAATTTTTTAGTAAAACTCAATGCGAGGCGGGGACGCAGGCCAGCATAAAGCCGGGGCTGCCGCCGCAACGATTCGATCTTCAGACACATAGAATGGTCATGCCATACCGAAGTACGACAGCGAAGCCCGAAACGTTACGTGCAGCGCCATGCACAGAGCGCAACTCTACTGAGTAAATTAGTCATACTTATAGTTAGAATTTTATTTATTAAAAAAATATATATATAGAAACGGAATGAAGACGAGATAACTGAGGGCGTGGAGAAATATCTCTTTCTGAATATACTTCGTATGGTGAGAGTTGAGATCTCTACCGAATAATTATCAATATTATACTTCGTCTCCGAAATATTTTTAGAAAGAAATTACTTTTTCACGACCGTGTTACCTTACTTCCATCCCGTTTCTATATGTAATAAGTTTAAACTACTAGTATTTAATACATATATATATACAGAATAATAAGTATATTTACTTCAAGATAGTAATGTTTATGTTAATACAGAAAATAAAAAATGCAAACCATCGATCTTAGTAATTAGTATCAATCACTAATTATCTATTTTGGTAATAAGCATCTTAAGACCATGATTTCCTTCATCGATATGTGATTAGACCAAAATTTAGTATAATATATAAAGACTGTTCTCAGCTTATGACCAGTTTGCTTGGTGTTAAGTGTCTGAGAGTACAAGACTCTCCCTGGATAGTACGCTGGTCTACCACAGGACTAACTCCTCAGCTGTGAGTACTGGAGCAATGTGATGAATGCAGAACTTCCAAATTGTGAGAGTTACATGTATGCATGGACCTGCAACTCCTAAGGGAGTCATACAGGCCACACATTGACATACAGTATTTCTAGGGCACTTTTTAAAACCTGGCAGACCCATCTCCTCTCCAGGTCTGAATACAGCAGATTTCTTCCAGAGAAACAGAAGAATCAACCTCAATACTAGACTGGTACTTTGTTTTATCAACCTCAAATGGATGAAAAGCAAAGTTGACCTCAGCAGGATTTTAATTCAGAGAACTGAAGGCATTCTGTTACATTCATATATACATACTTACTTTGTCTAATAAACAAAACATCTTTTCTCTCTACACACATAACATATAAAGCTACATTTATATAAACCTCTTCTAAGAAATTAAACCTACTCTAGACTTACACATAGATACAGTTATATATAAATACTTACCTTGTCAAATAAACACAACTAAATCTTCTCTAGTCAGACACACAAAGCTACATTTATATAAACATTCTTCTCTACAAAAGAGGATCAGCTGAAAAGCTCATAGGCTGGCTTTGAAGAAGTGATGCTAGAACTGCGAGATATTGTGGTTAGGTTCATTATCATAGGACTTGGTGGAGCAATCAAAATTCACTGCCAACTCATGTACAACTTTATGATGTTCTTGATTCATCGGTGAAAAAGAATGACTCTGATAGTTCTGTTTCATGTGAGGAAGACAAAAGGAAACCTTCAGAGTGTGCATTGAGCGATATGGGATATTTCTAGAATGTAACTAATGCCAACTTGAATCATCCTTGGACATCATCATACATAGTATATATATATATAGTGTGTTTAGTACAGTGTAGTTGTAGCTAACTAGGTATTTGGTTTTATGAAATGAAAGGGACAAAAAAACAAACTATATATATACACTGATACTTCAATGTGTTATAAGCAATCCAATACCACTGTTGGATAGATAGAGTGCTTAATCCTGCTTACACTAAAGTTTATGGATTAAGGTGGTGCAAACACAACACTTAAATAAAGGAAACAATATATGTCCATAGTACAGAAAATTCTTATAATATATATATATATATAAACATCTCGGGCTGGATTCTGTTGAGGGTCTTTGCCACAAGTGACATCAATGAGATTCCCCTGTAGTTGTTCATGTTAGAAAGATCTCCCTTCTTTGGTACTGAGATGATGTTAGTGATCAAGGGCAACTTTCTCCAGTGCCTGGTTATAGAACTCCAGGATGATATCATCAAAATCACACCTCTTCATCACTTTTGATGCCTCTCCATAGGTCTTGATCTTCTTGGTTCGCTGAAGCCCCTCTCTGGCGAAGGTCCTGTCTCAATATCCAGTTCCTCAAACGGCTGTCTGATCTCCCTGGTATTCTGGGCTGTCGAAGGTGGCTCTCCTAGTAGGGTCTTAAAATTGTCCAGCCTCTTCTTATCCCCAGATCTAACTCAAACTCCCTCTCTTCCTTCCTGTAATCTCGTTGATCATCATCCAGCTCTCTTTACACTTACATATATATATATATACACTGACCTCCTACAAGGTTACATCTCAAAGGAGGTTTACACCAGTTCTTTTATCCCGAAACTTTTTCAGGAACTGTGGACAAGGAGTTTCTTATGGTTGTAGGTTTTTTGAAAGGGGAAAAATAACAGAAGGCAACACAGAAGGTGATTGTCGTGTGAAGGAGGAAGATTGGTAGAGCAATGGACTCCACAGACACTGGTAAGGGTAACTTAGAACAGGATGGAAAGGTATCCATGGTGAGTGAAAAATCTAACCATTGTTTCAGCTACAGCAGCAGAGGAATTAAGTTATGGTCAGTTTGAAGAAAACAGAGTTGGATGTCTTCAATGTAGTGACTATATAGACCAGAGGCTTTCAACATAACTGATGAGTGTTTCAGTGGAGACCAGCAACCTCTGAGGAGCAGGGACTGCAGTAGTAGAGATAGAATAGGCAGAGGGAACGGCATATTTAGGGGCTGGGGAGAAGCAGAGACCACTGTAGTAGCGGTAGAGAGGGAACAGCATATTTAGGGTTGGGGAGGAGCAGAGACCATTGTAGTAGAGGTAGAGAGGGAACATCATTTTTATGGGCTGGGGAGGAGCAGAGACCATTGTAGTAGAGGTATAATGTGCAGAAGGAGGAGAGACAATAATTGTGGACCAGAGCCTGTTGAATTGTTGATAAAGCTGGAGTGTCATCCCTTAATGTAGCAACCTTGTCAACATGAATGTCCTTGGGGGATAAACCCCTTTTCTACAGGGACTTGATAATACCACGATGCCAAATGCTGTCCATTTTCAAGAGGTCATTACTAATTACATTTGAAGTCCTCTTTCAACAGTCAGATGTCAGTTTACTTGAAAAGAAACAATGCAGTTATTAATAAGAAGAGTTGAAATTAATTCATGCAAGATTTCCCAGCTCTAGCATCAGTCCTTCATAGTCAGCCAACCTTCGTACTTCTGCTGGGTCAAGCCCGACGGGGGCTGACGTCTTAAACAAGCCCCAACAAATAAGAAAGATTTAGAAGAGAATATACTAATTACTAGATATTCACACAAAAGTGACATTAGAATTGTTGCTGGAAATAGCAGCCAAATATTTATCGCTCGCCACGTTTTAAAATAATGAAGGACACATTAGAAGATGTAGTTTTAGATAGTCATATATACACATATTGGTCAACGCTGGAATCTCATTGATTCTATATACATAAGTCGGTTCTCAGAGGACCTATTCAGGTTATGGGAACCGTTTGTCCCCCGTGTAAAAATTTGGCGTATATATATATAATTTCGAGTATATATATATATATATATATACACTTATATATGTCTGTATGCATTTTGTTGGGGTTTAAATGGTGAAAATTTCATAAGGTAGCTGTTGTTTACTTTCATCGACAAGTCAGACCTGAGCGATCAAGACATATATTTACATATACATAATCAAAAGTAAAAACATTGTTAATATCTTCCTACACAGATAAAATATAAAAGATTGTATTTACATGTGTCACAGCTAATTCACCTCCGTAATTCTTAGGAAACCTGGCTTCTATTTCTAGCAAGTGGAGCGTAGACGTAGAGACGTGTTGCTGTTGTTTACTTTTATTCACAGGTCTTGAACGAGCAAGACAAGATGACCCGACATGTGTGTAATCGATGGTATACCTGCCGTGACCATCCTGTGTTTATATGATTATCAAGGTACCCACATCTACATCGTTGAATGCACCTTTCATTGTTTTAAAAGGGGTTGTAGAAGACAGAACATCTGAGGGTGAGAGGCCGGAGATCGTCAGTGAGTGGCTTTAAATTAATTAGCCATGATTCTATGAAATAAAGAAGCGAAATCACTTTATATATACATGTATATATATATATATAAATGTATATATATCTATATCTATATGTATGAATGTATATATATATATATATATATATAATGATGTGTTCACCTATTAAAAATCCACAAAATTCTTTTAATATTGTCGTTTTCGTCCATAGCAAGTGTTTCTTCGAAATAATTTTTGCACCCAATTTTGCGATTAAGTAAAGACGGAGTTATCGTTCTTGAGATTTCGGCTCTGCGAAATTTGAGGAACTGATGTCGCTAAATCGCTAAATCGCCAAATCATTTACCTGCCCCGTTGCCTCATGGGAGGGTAATGGCTGCCTTTTATTTTTTAAACGATGGCAGATTCTTTAGTTTCTTTCGCAACATCTTGTTCCTTGTTTCATGTAAGTAAATAATTAAAACATTTTGGCGAGAAAGATATTAAAAAGACTGCCATGGTTTTCGAAAAATAAAAGGCAGCCATTACCCTCCCATGATGCAACAGGGCAGGTAAATGATTTGGCGATTTAGCGACATCAGTTCCTCAAATTTCCCCGAGCCGAAATCTCAAGAACGATAACTCCGTCTTTACTTAATCGCAAAAATGGGTGCAAAAATTATTTCGAATTTCTTAGTAATTATTTGTATATACTTACATTGTTTGCATATAAGGTAGGCTTAAAAGTTCATAGGCTCACTATGAAGGAGTGATGCTAAGGCTGTGCAATCTTGCATGTGGAAAAATAAACCTCATTTGGTCATTCCATGAGAGTATCTTGGTCAGCTTATAAAGGAGTGATGCTAGAGCTGTGCAATAGTGCATGTGGAAAAATAAACCTCATTTGGTCATTCCATGAGAGTATCTTGGTCAGCCTATGAAGGAGTGATGCTAGAGCTGTGCAATCTTGCATGTGGAAAAATAAACATCATTTGTTCATTCCATGAGAGTATCTTGGTCAGCCTATGAAGGAGTGATGCTAGAGCTGTGCAATCTTGCATGTGGAAAAATAAACATCATTTGTTCATTCCATGAGAGTATCTTGGTCAGCCTATGAAGGAGTGATGCTAGAGCTGTGCAATCTTGCATGTGGAAAAATAAACATCATTTGTTCATTCCATGAGAGTATCTTGGTCAGCCTATGAAGGAGTGATGCTAGATCTGTGCAATCTTGCATGTGGAAAAATAAACCTCATTTGGTCATTCCATGAGAGTATCTTGGTCAGCCTATGAAGGATTGATGCTAGAGCTGTGCAATCTTGCATGTTGAAAAATAAACCTCATTTGGTCATTCCATGAGAGTATCTTGGTCAGCCTATGAAGGAGTGATGCTAGAGCTGTGAAATCTTGCATGTTGAAAAATAAACCTCATTTGGTCATTCCATGAGAGTATCTTGGTCAGCTTATGAAGGAATGATGCTAGGGCTGTGCAATCTTGTATGTTGAAAAATAAACCTCATTTGGTCATTCCATGAGAGTATCTTGGTCAGCCTATGAAGGAGTGACGCTAGGGCTGTGAAATCTTGCATGTTGAAAAATAAACCTCATTTGGTCATTCCATGAGAGTATCTTGGTCAGCTTATGAAGGAGTGATGCTAGAGCTGTGCAATCTTGCATGTTGAAAAATAAACCTCATTTGGTCATTCCATGAGAGTATCTTGGTCAGCCTATGAAGGAGTGATGCTAGAGCTGTGAAATCTTGAATGTTGAAAAATAAACCTCATTTGGTCATTCCATGAGAGTATCTTGGTCAGCTTATAAAGGAGTGATGCTAGAGCTGTGCAATCTTGCATGTGCAAAAATAAACCTCATTTGGTCATTCCATGAGAGTATCTTGGTCAGCTTATGAAGGAGTGATGCTAGAGCTGTGCAATCTTGCATGTTGAAAAATAAACCTCATTTGGTCATTCCATGAGAGTATCTTGGTCAGCCTATGAAGGAGTGATGCTAGAGCTGTGCAATCTTGCATGTTGAAAAATAAACCTCATTTGGTCATTCCATGAGAGTATCTTGGTCAGCCTATGAAGGAGTGATGCTATATATATATACATGTATATATACACATGTATATATATACATGCATGACGTGGAGGTGGATGTCTTCAAGAAACATCTCGACACCTTGTTATCCAGGATCCCGGATGAGCCCACAGCAAGTCACGAGGGAAACCTAAGGGCAGCAGCAACAAACTCCCTCTTACACCAGTGGCCAACCTATACAGGCTGGAGATAAAATGTCTAGCAACAAGGGCGGTGCCCCAGCATGGCCTCAGCCGGATGGCTGAAACAGGTAAAAGAGTATATGTGTATATATATATATACATGTATATATATGGATATATACATGTATATTTATATATATATAAATGTATATATATATATATATATCTATATATCTATATAAATGTATATATATATATATATATATATATATATATATATATATATAATGATGTGTTCACCTATTAAAAATCCACAAAATTCTTTTAATATTGTCGTTTTCGTCCATAGCAAGTGTTGTTTCGAAATAATTTTTGCACCCATTTTTGCGATTAAGTAAAGACAGAGTTATCGTTCTTGAGATTTCCTCCTGGTGAAATTTAAGGAACTGATGTCGCTAGAGCGTCAACTTTTTTACCTGCCCCGTTGCATCATGGGAGACGTTAGGGTTGATTTTTTTTAAAAATAAAAAGCGAGTTTTTTAATTTACTCCTTGCCACCGTGGTTGTTGTTTGATATAAGTAAATAAATAAAAGAATTAATTCCATCCCACACCTCCCTGTAGTCGGAATATCTAATTACCATGGTGTCGGGAGTGGTTAATCTAAACAAAGGGCAATATGTAATCGCTACACCGGCCTCATAATAATTACTATTGTTCTCCTATTTTTCTTCAAAGTGATTTCGCTTCTTTATTTCATAGAATCATGGCTAATTAATTTAAAGCCACTCACTGACGATCTCCGGCCTCTCACCCTCAGATGTTCTGTCTTCTACAACCCCTTTTAAAACAATGAAAGGTGCATTCAACGATGTAGATGTGGGTACCTTGATAATCATATAAACACAGGATGGTCACGGCAGGTATACCATCGATTACACACATGTCGGGTCATCTTGTCTTGCTCGTTCAAGACCTGTGAATAAAAGTAAACAACAGCAACACGTCTCTACGTCTACGCTCCACTTGCTAGAAATAGAAGCCAGGTTTCCTAAGAATTACGGAGGTGAATTAGCTGTGACACATGTAAATACAATCTTTTATATTTTATCTGTGTAGGAAGATATTAACAATGTTTTTACTTTTGATTATGTATATGTAAATATATGTCTTGATCGCTCATGTCTGACTTGTCAATGAAAGTAAACAACAGCTACCTTATGGAATTTTCACCATTTAAACCCCAACAAAATGCATACAGACATATATAAGTGTATATATATATATATATATACTCGAAATTATATATATATACGCCAAATTTTTACACGGGGGACAAACGGTTCCCATAACCTGAATAGGTCCTCTGAGAACCGACTTATGTATATAGAATCAATGAGATTCCAGCGTTGACCAATATGTGTATATATGACTATCTAAAACTACATCTTCTAATGTGTCCTTCATTATTTTAAAACGTGGCGAGCGATAAATATTTGGCTGCTATTTCCAGCAACAATTCTAATGTCACTTTTGTGTGAATATCTAGTAATTAGTATATTCTCTTCTAAATCTTTCTTATTTGTTGGGGCTTGTTTAAGACGTCAGCCCCCGTCGGGCTTGACCCAGCAGAAGTACGAAGGTTGGCTGACTATGAAGGACTGATGCTAGAGCTGGGAAATCTTGCATGAATTAATTTCAACTCTTCTTATTAATAACTGCATTGTTTCTTTTCAAGTAAACTGACATCTGACTGTTGAAAGAGGACTTCAAATGTAATTAGTAATGACCTCTTGAAAATGGACAGCATTTGGCATCGTGGTATTATCAAGTCCCTGTAGAAAAGGGGTTTATCCCCCAAGGACATTCATGTTGACAAGGTTGCTACATTAAGGGATGACACTCCAGCTTTATCAACAATTCAACAGGCTCTGGTCCACAATTATTGTCTCTCCTCCTTCTGCACATTATACCTCTACTACAATGGTCTCTGCTCCTCCCCAGCCCATAAATATGATGTTCCCTCTCTACCTCTACTACAATGGTCTCTGCTCCTCCCCAACCCTAAATATGCTGTTCCCTCTCTACCTCTACTACAGTGGTCTCTGCTTCTCCCCAGCCCCTAAATATGCCGTTCCCTCTGCCTATTCTATCTCTACTACTGCAGTCCCTGCTCCTCAGAGGTTGCTGGTCTCCACTGAAACACTCATCAGTTATGTTGAAAGCCTCTGGTCTATATAGTCACTACATTGAAGACATCCAACTCTGTTTTCTTCAAACTGACCATAACTTAATTCCTCTGCTGCTGTAGCTGAAACAATGGTTAGATTTTTCACTCACCATGGATACCTTTCCATCCTGTTCTAAGTTACCCTTACCAGTGTCTGTGGAGTCCATTGCTCTACCAATCTTCCTCCTTCACACGACAATCACCTTCTGTGTTGCCTTCTGTTATTTTTCCCCTTTCAAAAAACCTACAACCATAAGAAACTCCTTGTCCACAGTTCCTGAAAAAGTTTCGGGATAAAAGAACTGGTGTAAACCTCCTTTGAGATGTAACCTTGTAGGAGGTCAGTGTATATATATATATATGTAAGTGTAAAGAGAGCTGGATGATGATCAACGAGATTACAGGAAGGAAGAGAGGGAGTTTGAGTTAGATCTGGGGATAAGAAGAGGCTGGACAATTTTAAGACCCTACTAGGAGAGCCACCTTCGACAGCCCAGAATACCAGGGAGATCAGACAGCCGTTTGAGGAACTGGATATTGAGACAGGACCTTCGCCAGAGAGGGGCTTCAGCGAACCAAGAAGATCAAGACCTATGGAGAGGCATCAAAAGTGATGAAGAGGTGTGATTTTGATGATATCATCCTGGAGTTCTATAACCAGGCACTGGAGAAAGTTGCCCTTGATCACTAACATCATCTCAGTACCAAAGAAGGGAGATCTTTCTAACATGAACAACTACAGGGGAATCTCATTGATGTCACTTGTGGCAAAGACCCTCAACAGAATCCAGCCCGAGATGTTTATATATATATATATATTATAAGAATTTTCTGTACTATGGACATATATTGTTTCCTTTATTTAAGTGTTGTGTTTGCACCACCTTAATCCATAAACTTTAGTGTAAGCAGGATTAAGCACTCTATCTATCCAACAGTGGTATTGGATTGCTTATAACACATTGAAGTATCAGTGTATATATATAGTTTGTTTTTTTGTCCCTTTCATTTCATAAAACCAAATACCTAGTTAGCTACAACTACACTGTACTAAACACACTATATATATATATACTATGTATGATGATGTCCAAGGATGATTCAAGTTGGCATTAGTTACATTCTAGAAATATCCCATATCGCTCAATGCACACTCTGAAGGTTTCCTTTTGTCTTCCTCACATGAAACAGAACTATCAGAGTCATTCTTTTTCACCGATGAATCAAGAACATCATAAAGTTGTACATGAGTTGGCAGTGAATTTTGATTGCTCCACCAAGTCCTATGATAATGAACCTAACCACAATATCTCGCAGTTCTAGCATCACTTCTTCAAAGCCAGCCTATGAGCTTTTCAGCTGATCCTCTTTTGTAGAGAAGAATGTTTATATAAATGTAGCTTTGTGTGTCTGACTAGAGAAGATTTAGTTGTGTTTATTTGACAAGGTAAGTATTTATATATAACTGTATCTATGTGTAAGTCTAGAGTAGGTTTAATTTCTTAGAAGAGGTTTATATAAATGTAGCTTTATATGTTATGTGTGTAGAGAGAAAAGATGTTTTGTTTATTAGACAAAGTAAGTATGTATATATGAATGTAACAGAATGCCTTCAGTTCTCTGAATTAAAATCCTGCTGAGGTCAACTTTGCTTTTCATCCATTTGAGGTTGATAAAACAAAGTACCAGTCTAGTATTGAGGTTGATTCTTCTGTTTCTCTGGAAGAAATCTGCTGTATTCAGACCTGGAGAGGAGATGGGTCTGCCAGGTTTTAAAAAGTGCCCTAGAAATACTGTATGTCAATGTGTGGCCTGTATGACTCCCTTAGGAGTTGCAGGTCCATGCATACATGTAACTCTCACAATTTGGAAGTTCTGCATTCATCACATTGCTCCAGTACTCACAGCTGAGGAGTTAGTCCTGTGGTAGACCAGCGTACTATCCAGGGAGAGTCTTGTACTCTCAGACACTTAACACCAAGCAAACTGGTCATAAGCTGAGAACAGTCTTTATATATTATACTAAATTTTGGTCTAATCACATATAGATGAAGGAAATCATGGTCTTAAGATGCTTATTACCAAAATAGATAATTAGTGATTGATACTAATTACTAAGATCGATGGTTTGCATTTTTTATTTTCTGTATTAACATAAACATTACTATCTTGAAGTAAATATACTTATTATTCTGTATATATATATGTATTAAATACTAGTAGTTTAAACTTATTACATATAGAAACGGGATGGAAGTAAGGTAACACGGTCGTGAAAAAGTAATTTCTTTCTAAAAATATTTCGGAGACGAAGTATAATATTGATAATTATTCGGTAGAGATCTCAACTCTCACCATACGAAGTATATTCAGAAAGAGATATTTCTCCACGCCCTCAGTTATCTCGTCTTCATTCCGTTTCTATATATATATTTTTTTAATAAATAAAATTCTAACTATAAGTATGACTAATTTACTCAGTAGAGTTGCGCTCTGTGCATGGCGCTGCACGTAACGTTTCGGGCTTCGCTGTCGTACTTCGGTATGGCATGACCATTCTATGTGTCTGAAGGTCGAATCGTTGCGGCGGCAGCCCCGGCTTTATGCTGGCCTGCGTCCCCGCCTCGCATTGAGTTTTACTAAAAAATTCGCCGAGAGTTATCGTTTGAATTACTTGCCCCTGATTGGAACTATTCTTGTTTGTTGTCATTCTTCTTTATTGAATTAAACTGTTAACATCGTTTGGATTTACTCGTGTAATTTGATAGAATCAGTCTGGATATTATACTAATGGTGAGAGGTATGTAATGTTTTATTTTCCGTATATCCACTCACAGACATACATTATTCTATATGCCTTTCATCCTTATAGGGTCGATAAAATAAAGTACCAGTAATGCACTGGATAATTGCTGGCCTTGTGCCAAAAGTAGAAACAATTATTCTATATACAGAAAGATTCTAGAGACGTACATATTGTTTTATTTAAACCTAAATACACACACAAAACTAGATTTATATATATATAAATGTTCTTTAGCTGAGGTAAAATACCCTCTAATTTACCTAAACGAACGCTTTATTTGCCATGTATATTTTAATTCATTGCTAAACACTAGAAAATACAGTCTTAGATATATATTAACATTCTTTAGTGTATGCATTCACCTCTCTAATCCATACACTGGAAGAAACGTTTCCTATCTAGATCAATATACACATATAAAGCTACATTTATATATACACCTTCATTCTTCTAAAGAGGTATGTAATGTTTTAGTTGTCCCTTAAATTCATCGATAAACACGTAGTTATTCCTGAGACACAAGAATACATTTCGCTACCCTTCATATACAGGAGGAATGTTAGAGACGTATATGTATAATATAACCGTCTTTTTACTAAGAATAATAACTAAAACCCCTTCATACTCAGGAAAAGTAAACATTCTATCTACATACACCGCCTTCTGTCTTATTCATAGTGGTACATTGTTAGAAGTAACTAACTAAGCCTTCTCTCGACACTATCATTGCATATTTTAAGATCCACTTCTTTATATACTATATTTAGGTTTAATCAATACATATATTGATGATTGGAATCATGGTCTTAAGATTACCCAAATCGATACTAACTATTACAAATACAGATCTGTCTAAGGCTATGTTACCTACATATTAATTGTTTTGAAAAGATGCATCAGTCTTCTCCTCTATGGAGCCGAAACGTGGCCCCTCACAAAGACGATTGACAGCAGAGCCCTGAGGACCATCACAGCCTTAGTCTCGTTCAACGCAGTAGCACCTGGTCGGCTCTACCCATGATGATGCCGGTCTAGTCTAACAAGAATAGATGTACTCGAATATAAGGTGACCCTCCTCCCTATCTTATGTCTGAGAAGTTGGCAAAAATGGTCAAACTATTGACTCCCTATATAAGTCAACCCCTTACTACATATTCCCTGGCTTCTATTCGTGTATATCCCGTTATATTTATATATAGAGAGAAACGGAAAGAAAACGAGAGAACACTCGGAATATGTCGTGTTATCTTGCTTTCTTTCCGTTTCTTTTTTTTTAAAAAAAGAAGGAAAATGTTAGCTATAAGTATGACTATTTGACTCTGTAGAATTGCGGCTTGTGCGTGGCGCTGCACGTAGCGTTTCTGGCTTCGATGTCGTACTTCGGTATGGCATGACCACTCGATCGTGTCTGAAGTTCGAATCGTTGCGGGGTCGGCCGGGACCGTTGCAGGCCGGCTTTATGCTGGCCTGCTCTCCCGCCTCGCATGAGTTTTTGCCAAACAATTTGACGAGAGTTATCTCCCCTTAATTTGAATTATTTGCCCTTTGTTTACATTGAACTACTTCCGGTTTGTGGAACTCTTCTTCCTTTGTTGTCATTTCTTTTCAGTGTATTGAAGCTGTAACATTATTCTATTTACTCTGGGACTATTAACGATACCGGTTTGGATATTACGTTCGTGTAAAGAGGTATGTAAAGTTTTATTTGCCGTATATATACACACATTATTGAGACACAAAAGTAAGTTGCCATGTCTTTTAAAGAAACAAAACTAAATATATACACGCAGCTACCTCTTCTAACTAAACATACATGTTACCCTCCTCTATTATGAAACAAAACTAACCATGATCTGTATATACACACCTCTTCTAACATGTTACAACTAAATCTTCTCTCGATACTATATACATACTTGTAAGGAAATATAACCAAGCTTCCTCTCTATACACATTTTATCTTCTGTATATAAACCTTATACCTGAATACACACACAGATATTCTATATACAAGAAGACACTTTTTCACGTAAATACACAAACACTTCAGGCATATTTATGTATTAGCCGTAAATTTATTCTAAACCTTGTAGAGGAAGAATCCTGGGGACATACGTACACATGAAGCTATATTCATATATAAACGGTCTCCCTTCTATCATAACAGATACTTATGAGGCGCAATATACAAACTTGTTCATACTGGAATAATAGACATGAAACTAAACCTCCTCTAGACATATTAATATAGAAGCTAAACCATACAGTTATATCTAACGAAGCATGGTAGCTCCATTACTCTGCCGTAAGACTCACTACTACTACTTCTAGCATCCTCACCTGCTTGATAGCTACATCATCCATATATAAACGTTCTTCACTAGATACAAAACTAAATCTTTATATATACACAACTAACCTATTTTATATTCCTAAGGAACAGCACCAGACCTGGAGACTACTACAACCCTATCTCAAGAAGAAAGGTAAATAAATTGTGAAATAAAAGAATAAACCAGTATTTTCCTTTGTTGCCTTATTATCTACTCCCTGTATATATACACACACTAGACACCTCTTACACTGTAGGAAGACAAAAACCTTCTGTCACTGTATACTAGATTCATATTATATAAATTATTTCCTTGATATACACCTATTAGAAACAAGCCATCTCTATATACAGGTAAATAACATCAATGTAGACATGTCTGTATATAAGAAACTGTATTCTATAGAATATATCTAAACCCACATTGTGTGTGTCTCTTTATATTATACACATGTATGTAGAAACCTGGAAGTGAACATCATACATATATAAGAGGTTTTGATCTGTACATACATATCAATACATCCTCGCTAGATACTACACATACGTCTCTTAGGAAACTACTACTATTGTTCTTCTAGTTGTGTATAAGCATCTCATAGTAGAATGTGTACATGCTTCCTAAGAAGCAAGAGAGCTAACTGTATAAATACAAAGAAACTTAATGTTCTTTACATACACACATATATAGAAAAACTGTATTTAATATGACACACAAAGCTTACTTCATGTCTATAATACACCTTCTTCTCTATATTGGAAGAAGTACCTCCATTATATATTGAAGTTGGGTTCAATAGAGTACAGTATGTAGAACCCTATGTACACAGTTACCCTTTTCTTTAAAGGATACATCAATACCCTGTTCTCCTCTAGACAGGCATACTCCATATAAACACTTTTGTGTATATAAATCATATCTTCATTGTAAATTTAGAAGTTACACTACACAGATATAAAGACAACAACCTACAGACATATTAATACCCTTATATCTCTAGACTACTGTATTATATAAATATAGCTAAGGAATTAAAGATGTATGTATATATACATACATATGTATATATACATACATATATATGTATATATACATACATATATATGTATATATACATACATATATATGTATATATACATACATATGTATGTATACATACGTATATATACATATGTATATATATACATACACATATAAATGTATATATATACATACACATGTATGTATATATATATACATATATATATGTATGTGTATATACATACATATATATACATATATGTATGTATATATATATACATACATATGTATATATATAGATACGTATACTACATACGTATGTTTATATACATACGTATGTATATATACATACGTATGTATATATACATACGTATGTATATATACATACGTATGTATATACATACGTGTATATATATACATATGTATACATACGTATGTATGTATGTATATATATATACATACGTATGTATACATACGTATGTTTATATACATACGTATGTATATATACATACGTATGTATACATACGTATGTATTTACATACGTATGTTTATGTACATACATACGTATGTTTATGTATGTACATATACATACGTATGTATATAAACATACGTATGTATTTATGTACGTATGTTTATATACATACGTATGTAAATACATACGTATGTATAATACATACGTATGTATATGTACATACATATGTATGTAAATATACATACGTACATAAATACATACGTATGTATTTATGTACGTATGTTTATATACATACGTATGTACATACATACGTATGTATGTACATATACATACGTATGTAAATACATACGTATGTATAATACATACGTATGTATATGTACATACATATGTATGTAAATATACATACGTACGTATGTATACGTACATAAATACATACGTATGTATTTATGTACGTATACATACGTACGTATGTATACGTACATACGTATGTATATGTACATACGTATGTATATGTACATACATACGTATGTATGTATACATACGTATGTATACATACATACGTATGTATAATACATACGTATGTATGTACATACGTATGTATTTACATACATACGTATGTATACATACATACGTATGTATTATACATACGTATGTATATAAACATACGTATGTTTATATACATACGTACGTATGTATATATACATACATATGTATGTACATATACATACGTATGTATTTACATACATACGTATGTAAATACATACGTATGTATTTACATACATACGTATGTATACATACATACGTATGTATATGTACATACATACGTATGTATGTACATATACATACGTATGTATTTACATACATACGTATGTAAATACATACGTATGTATTTACATACATACGTATGTATACATACATACGTATGTATATGTACATACATACGTATGTATGTACATATACATACGTACATAAATACATATACATACGTATGTATTTACATACGTATGTATATGTACATACATACGTATGTATGTACATATACATACGTATGTATACGTACATAAATACATATGTATGTACATATACATACGTATGTATTTACATACATACGTATGTAAATACATACGTATGTATTTACATACATACGTATGTATTTACATACGTATGTATACATACATACGTATGTATATGTACATACATACGTATGTATGTACATATACATACGTATGTATACGTACATAAATACATATGTATGTACATATACATACGTATGTATTTACATACGTATGTATATGTACATACATATGTATTTATGTACATATACATACGTATGTATTTACATACGTATGTATACATACATACGTATGTATTTACATACGTATGTATATGTACATACATACGTATGTATGTACATATACATACGTATGTATATAAACATACGTACGTATGTATACGTACATAAATACATACGTATGTTTATATACATACATACGTATACATACATACGTACGTATGTATACATACGTATGTATTTACATACGTATGTATGTATATGTACATACATATGTATGTATTTACATACGTATGTATGTACATATATACGTATGTGTATATATACATACGTATGTTTATATACATACGTATGTATACATACATACGTATGTATATATACATACGTATGTATACATACGTATGTATATATACATACATACATACATATGTATGTATATATACATACATATGTATATATATATAGATATGTATATATACATACACATATATGTATGTTTATATAAATATAGCTAAGGAGTTAAACTTTCTTCTCTAGATGTATATAAGTATGTGTATTCTATAGGATACTATTACCTTAAAACTGTGTGTATATATATATACACTTACTTCTATAGAATCCATACATATTAACACCCTTCTATCTCTAGGCATATGTATACATACAGAAAGAAATGGCCTCACTAGAATACTGCATTAGATACATTTCTTTCATGAAGGATGTTTCGAACTGAGTTCATACTTCTATTCCTATATACATACTGGGAGAGATATAGAATACAAATTTATTCTATATACAGAAGGAAATAAACTTACTAGAATACTGTCTATATACACATTATAAATGTTTATAATATGAAACTTCTTTATTAATACCTATATACTTACTGGTAAGTATGAGAGAGATATAGAATATCCACATAACCCTGTATAGATATCTTACAGGAGATATAGAATATCTATATACACATAAACTTGCTAGGATTACTGTATTATATACTGTTTGGGAGCCCCTACATGGACACACTAGAAGAGGAAGACCAAGGTTAACGTATGTTGATGCCCTAAGGACAGACACTGGTCTGTTGGAGATGCAGGACATGGCAGCGATAATGAGGGACAGAGACCGCTGGAGAGAACTCGTCCATGGATCTCGGGAATTTTACCCGCCTTAGACAGTTTCCATTCTCAAAGAAACTTTTCTATAGCACCACACTTGTTTCTTACTGGGATTCTATAGTGTACATACACATTAATTAATCTATTCTATATATACACTTCTTTCAAGAAGGATGTTTCTCACTAATTACATAATAATTGAATTCTCTCGCATGTTAATACCTTTTTATCTCTAGGCATGTGTTTAACAATCCACTAGTTATATATACACAGCTGTTAATTCCTATATATTTAATATGAATGAAAGTTAAACGATCTACACGTAAGATACTACCTGTGTATATATATAAGAAATGAAAATGTGAAATAAAGATCAATAAATAAACTACATTTTGTTGTTGGAGTTATTTTATTTGTTGAGACGACTGTGTGTATTTACACACTCAGGTGAGCTGGCGGAGATCTTCAACATACCTGGAAAGAAGCAGAGGGTATTAATAAAAACAATCCAGATTACACAGCTCTAACACCAATACTTTTCTAGAGGCAGAAATTAAACCTCTTTATCATGAACAGTTTAGTTTCTTAGGAGAGTGGGTATAGGGCTGTGAAATACAGTTTCTTATATGCCTCTAGATAAGGTATTACTGTATATATGGGTTTTTTTTTTATTATAGAGAAGGATAGTAAATATAAGCCTTCTAGATGTTACAGAGGAGTCTCTACATACAAAAAGTAGATTCTTTGCTGTGTACACACAATATCTAGTAGTAAGTTTCTATATATATATAGAAGTGTATTATATACCCACATGTGTACAATATTTATATAACAAGGCAGTGTATTCTATAAAAAACTGTATGTATGGGGAGTTTTTTTCCTCTATTGAGAAGGATACTGAATATAATGTCTTCTACATACAAACAATAGATGCCTTGATAAAATATCCTGAGTTTTATGTAAGTATCCTCGGGAAAAGTAGTAGAGAAGAGGGTTTTAACTTTGCCTTGTGTGTATATAGATGCTGCATATATACAATACTTCGAAGTGTGTTTATGTATAGAGAGAGGGTCTGTATTCTATATACTACAGTTTCTTATATAGCTCCGGATACTGTGTATAATGAGGAGATATACCTTTCTTCTAAGTAAGTATATGCAGAGAAGGTGTAATAGAGATACGATTATAATATAAATATATAGTTGATATGATGTGTGCAAGAGAGAATGCTGAGTTGGAGTAAAGGTGGTGATGACGAGGTAACTCGACGTAGAAATTACGATGGTATAAGGTATAGAGAGGAAAGTAACATGTATATTTAGTTAGAAGAGGTAGCTGCGTGTATATATTGTTTCTCGGAAGGAGGTTTAGTTCTGTGAAGAGTGTTTAGAATAAATTTAAAAGACATGGCAACTAAAACACTACAAGAATGTATTTATATTGAAGAATTAAATGTATGTATATTTCCAAGATAGTGAAATGTATTTTTGTGTCTCAATAATATCCGTGAGTGTGAATAAAACTTTACATACCTCTTTACACGAACGTAAGATCCAAACAGATATCGTTAATAGTCCCAGAGTAAATAGAATAATGTTACAGC
>OZ024762.1:3976134-3983634 GCA_964016885.1 Eledone cirrhosa
TGTCTTGCACAACCAAAACATTCACTGGCAGTAGCAGTCTGTGGTTGGAGTTTGTGTACCCTTGCATGTCATTTGAGCCCTCCTGCTGATCTACACTCTCTGATCTACACATGCCTGTCAAGTGTAGAGAGTGTAGATCAGAGAGTGAGATATGAGAGGGATATACTAGAGAAGAGAGTTCCATAGGTGAGATGTTAGAAGGAAGAAACTATCAGAAGAGAATAGAATTAATGAAACTATCAGAAGAGAATGGCAGAATCTGTGAACCCAAACAATTTCTATTGGCATGAATCATATAAAAGGTTTTAAAGGTCACAATAAACAAAGACATCATACAATTACCACCCAGCCTCATTCCTTCCTCTTCATAAAAAGGTTAAATTCCTAATAAATGAAGGAGACATTTTAAAACACAAACACCAATAGAAGACATAAAGTGATTGACTTTGTAAATAAGTGTTAATGTTAAAATAAAGGTGTTCACTTGTTACTGTTGTTATTGTTGTTGTCTGTTGTACTAGTAGTAGTAGTACTTGTTGCTGTTGGTATTTTTATTGTTGTTACTGTAGTAGTAGTAGTAGTAGTAGTAGTAGTACATGTTGCTATTGTTGTTGTTACTGTTGTTGTTTTAACATAAAGGGTCATAACAAGTCTTGGTTGTGCCCCCCCCCCCCTCCAATTTCTCATGGAAATCTGTCCACAGGAATTATTTCAGGAAAAAAAACAACTCCATTGTTTTAGGTTGTTGTAAAATGTTCCCCCACCCCACTGGGCAGCTGGTAGTTCACCATAATTATCTTGACATTCACAGTTACACACACACACATATATATATATATATACACATATATACATATATATACACACACACATACACACATATATATACACACACATATACATATATACACACACACATATATATACACACAATTATACACACACACATACACACACACACATATATATACATATACATACACACACTTATATATACATACACACATAAATACGTGTGCGCGTGTGTGTGTGTGTGTGTAGCAATGGGTGTTATTTTTGATGTTTGTTGTGAGATGAGTGGGTGATATTAGTTGTGTGGTTTGTTGTTCACTTGTGGATTATGATGTGGTCGTGTTTAGCGGGGGCGTTGAGAAGGACCAGGGGGCGCTGGTGTCTAAGGTGGTATTAGAGATGATATAATAGTATATTAGATTTGAAAAGGATATATATTATATATAAATATAGTAAAATAAAAAATATATAATATTTATTCATATATAATATATATTATATTATTATATATAAATTAACAATTTTATTTATTATATACTAGCTGAATGACCTGGTGTTGCCTGGGTTACTGCTGTTCTTATTCAGATTAGTAAACAATAAATATGGAGATATATATTTTTTTCTCATAATTATTTCAAAATATCTACATTTTATAAAAAAATATCAAAATTGTAATAATAATAGAATTTAGAAATGAAAATCTGTCAATCTTGAAGCACCTCAGGGTAAACAATATCCATTGTGTAATTTTTTGTTGGTATCCAAATGAATAAATTGTTGCTGCTTCCAACTCATGAGCAACCAACTCATTGCAAAAGCAAGCCCTAAAAAATGTGGAATCGAGATGGTAGGTGAGTCTATAAAGCAGTGAGTCGGGAATAGTCTTTGAAACTAGTTTCACCGTAAAAAGCAGTGCTGGGTTTGTTCATATATATACAGTCGCATCTATATTGCGGTTGTGGTGCTAGAAAGCTTATTCCGTAACAATGAAACCAGTTCAGATAGAAAAGATAAGGAAGAATTATCTCAAGAATTCTCCATAAATCAAAGACACAGCTTCAGTGTTTAGTGTGCAGCAAAGAAATCTTAAGAATTTTGACACTAAATGTATACATTTGGTTATATGTGTGTACACATTTAAATCATGTATATATAGAGCTAGAAACGTGAGGGATTATGATCATTGTGGGGCTGCAAGTATACAGAATTGTGAGCAACTCAACATATATTTACTCTATATTTACTATTATATTTTCACGATAAACAAATTATCTCACATAATATTTCACATAATTATCTCACATAATATTGAATCTATGAGATTTTGATAGTTATTTTGAGAACAATACCTCAACATCAGTGTGAGTGGCCGGTTACAGCTGGTTTGAACAGAAAGAGGTAAAAGAATTTTGGCCAGATCTGGCTGGTTTAAATGCTAAAGGGTTAAGCTGAAATAGCAGAGAGAGAGAGAGAGAGAGAGAGAGAGAGTAATACAATGAATGTAAAGGTTGCCAGGAATAATTTGTAAACAGTCCAAGTTTATAAATATGAAGTGAATAGAACCTGGTTATTTCATTGGCACAGTATAGTATATAGCTGGACAGTTTGATGATAGAGTGGGTTTTACACACAGATATATATACATATATATGTATATATATATATATATATATATACATACACAACGTTTGTTGATGATGATGATGATGATATATATACATACATATATATTTATATATATATACATGCATACATTCACATCCTCGATGGTGTTATACACACATACACATATATATGAGTGTATATATCATCACCATCACTTTACATTCTATGCTTGAATGGAGTATATATATACACACATTCATATATTATATATAGAAACAAACACACACACACACACATATATATATATGTGTGTGTATGTGTGTGAGTAATACACACTGCTATTTGATTTCATTAAAGATTCATGTATATATTTTCTATGTTTATGAGAACAATAACATATAGGAGAATATATCATCATCATCATTTCAAGGGTTGGACTGCTCTACATAGACCAAGTCAGCGCTGAAGCTGGGCTACTGACCCCCTAGTTGGACTGGTCTACATAGACCAAGTCAGCACTGAAGCTGGGCTACTGACCCCCCAGTTGGACTGGTCTACATAGACCAAGTCAGCGCTGAAGCTGGGCTACTGACCCCCTAGTTGGACTGGTCTACATAGACCAAGTCAGCACTGAAGCTGGGCTACTGACCTCCTAGTTGGACTGGTCTACATAGACCAAGTCAGCGCTGAAGCTGGGCTACTGACCCCCTAGTTGGACTGGTCTACATAGACCAAGTCAGCGCTGAAGCTGGGCTACTGACCCCCTAGTTGGACTGGTCTACATAGACCAAGTCAGCACTGAAGCTGGGCTACTGACCTCCTAGTTGGACTGGTCTACATAGACCAAGTCAGCACTGAAGCTGGGCTACTGACCTCCTAGTTGGACTGGTCTACATAGACCAAGTCAGCGCTGAAGCTGGGCTACTGACCCCCTAGTTGGACTGGTCTACATAGACCAAGTCAGCACTGAAGCTGGGCTACTGACCTCCTAGTTGGACTGGTCTACATAGACCAAGTCAGCACTGAAGCTGGGCTACTGACCTCCTAGTTGGACTGCTCTACATAGACCAAGTCAGCACTGAAGCTGGGCTACTGACCCCCCAGTTGGACTGGTCTACATAGACCAAGTCAGCACTGAAGCTGGGCTACTGACCCCCTAGTTGGACTGGTCTACATAGACCAAGTCAGCGCTGAAGCTGGGCTACTGACCCCCCAGTTGGACTGGTCTACATAGACCAAGTCAGCACTGAAGCTGGGCTACTGACCCCCTAGTTGGACTGGTCTACATAGACCAAGTCAGCGCTGAAGCTGGGTTACTGACCCCCTAGTTGGACTGCTCTACATAGACCAAGTCAGCACTGAAGCTGGGCTACTGACCCCCCAGTTGGACTGGTCTACATAGACCAAGTCAGCACTGAACCTGGGCTACTGACCCCCTAGTTGGACTGGTCTACATAGACCAAGTCAGCACTGAACCTGGGCTACTGACCCCCTAGTTGGACTGGTCTACATAGACCAAGTCAGCACTGAAGCTGGGCTACTGACCCCCTAGTTGGACTGGTCTACATAGACCAAGTCAGCGCTGAAGCTGGGCTACTGACCCCCTAGTTGGACTGGTCTACATAGACCAAGTCAGCACTGAAGCTGGGCTACTGACCCCCCAGTTGGACTGGTCTACATAGACCAAGTCAGCACTGAAGCTGGGCTACTGACCCCCTAGTTGGACTGGTCTACATAGACCAAGTCAGCACTGAAGCTGGGCTACTGACCTCCCACACAGGCTGACGAGGTCTGTATCTCACATACGGTCATTATTGAGTGCAGAGGAGAAGTTGTGTCATTAGACACAAACTGAAGGATCCTCCTAACCCCTTGTTTGACCCCCCCCTCTACAGCGTGCACTGGGTGATTTTATTGTGTAGATCACCAACACTAGGGAGAGTGTCATGTCCTTCACGTAACTAAAGGGTTCTTTCAACCCTTTGTTTGGTAAGCTTTCTACAGCTGGATCCCTTCCCTGTCACCAACTACTTTACAGCGTGTAGTGGGGGTGCTTTTGTATGTTTATATATATATAAACATACATTGTTATATTTGGGGAGGGTCATACTGTTATAATATTGCCAGAAATAATAATAGCACACACTCACTGTTTGGCTTGGGTTGGTTTTCGCTTCTGTGTCTTTTATATCTCCATAGTTAATTTATATGGCAATCAATATTTATCATATATATATATATGAAAAAGTATGACCCCGACGGCAGAGCTCAAGCTGTTTCGACGGCTATTTCTAGACTAAATTCTAATTTAATCTAGAAATAGCCGTCGAAGCGGCTTGAGCTCTGCCGTCGGGGTCATACTTTTTCCTATTACCCACTTTACTACCCTAAGTATTGAGTACTCTGGTGCATTATGGTCCATCTGATTCCTTACCACAATTCCTTCGTTTATATATATATAGGTAGGTTCAAAGTTGGCAACATATGTAATATGTTTGCCATCAGGTATTTATGTATTCCTCTTTCTCCTCTCACTCTCTCCCCTTCCTCTATTTCTCTCTCTCTCCACCCTCTCTCTCATGCATATATATATATATATATATATCCACAAATACACACACACATATATATACACACTCATATATCCACATATATATTATCGATAATAAATTCCTATACATTATTCAAATGCAGTTTTTTCTTTTCTATTCTTTTTGCCAACACAAAGGCCTGATGAATATAATCTTAAAATTTCATTGTTTAATGCCTGACCATATTGCTCAAATCAACAATATATATATATATAAATACACAAACACACACTCACATATATATATGGTGACTGCAAACTCTGCTAAGAATATTGCAATCACTTGTCAGATTATAGAGGTCGGTGCACTTTTAGGCTACGACCAGAAACATATATATATACATAATCATCATCATCATCGTTTAACGTCCCTCTTCCACGCTAGCATGGGTTTGGACGGGAATTTTCCCACTTGAGGCAAGATTGGTTGTCTTGCTCGTATATGACTGTCTGGCGGGTTTTCTACAGCTGGATGCCCTTCCTAACACCAACCTGTGTGTATATATATGTGTATATATATATATATATATATGTATATATATGGTGGCTGCCAACTCGTTTTCGAATACGGCCACTACTTTATATCCATGTAGGAGAACCCCTACTGCTGCGCTGAACGAGTGTGACTTTTTAGTCCAGCCAACGACTTGAAAACTCTGGTACAAACACTACACTTGTGACAATTACTGACACATAGTGCTGGGCCCATGGTACCATGTGAGGACAACTGCAGAGAGATCTCAAGATATAAAGCAATGCCTGTGCCGTGAAGCTTTTATAGTGAGCAAAGGCACTGTACAAAGCCAGTCCCACTCTCTTAACCAAGATGATATTTGCCAAAAAGAAGATGATATACGTACATATATATATAGGTATGTATGTATATATATATTTATATTATACATAGAATATCATAAAGGCTATAGAGTGGTCCCTAGGTTCATGAACACCTCTCATCACAAACAAATTCAAACGGTGTCTCAAGTAACAAATTCGCAAGCTGGCAACAAGCTGGGAGTATCAGTAGGAAAGCATCACTTGCTGTGTAGTTAGTTACTATGGTGACATCTGTATTTCACACACAGTCTCTCTCTCTTACTGTATTCTCTCTCAACATTTCCTATGGGAAAAATAGTTTGGATTTAACTTTGTGAACTGAGGATCCACTATATTTCAAAAAGCTATATGTTCTAAACAAATGACCATATAACTATCTGGCAACTTGTACAATACATGTCTGAATATAAACTATTATATCATGTGGCAACTTGTACAATACATGTCTGAATATAAAGTATTATATCATGTGGCAACTTGTACAATACATGTCTGAACATAAAGTATTATATCATGTAGCAACTTGTACAATACATGTCTGAATATAAAGTATTATATCATGTGGCAACTTGTACAATACATGTCTGAACATAAAGTATTATATCATGTGGCAACTTGTACAATACATGTCTGAATATAAAGTATTATATCATGTGGCAACTTGTACAATACATGTCTGAATATAAAGTATTATATCATGTGGCAACTTGTACAATACATGTCTGAATATAAAGTATTATATCATGTGGCAACTTGTACAATACATGTCTGAATATAAAGTATTATATCATGTGGCAACTTGTACAATACATGTCTGAATATAAAGTATTATATCATGTGGCAACTTGTACAATACATGTCTGAACATAAAGTATTATATCATGTAGCAACTTGTACAATACATGTCTGAATATAAAGTATTATATCATGTGGCAACTTGTACAATACATGTCTGAATATAAAGTATTATATCATGTGGCAACTTGTACAATACATGTCTGAACATAAAGTATTATATCATGTGGCAACTTGTACAATACATGTCTGAATATAAAGTATTATATCATGTAGCAACTTGTACAATACATGTCTGAATATAAAGTATTATATCATGTGGCAACTTGTACAATACATGTCTGAATGTAAAGTATTATATCATGTGGCAACTTGTACAATACATGTCTGAACATAAAGTATTATATCATGTAGCAACTTGTACAATACATGTCTGAATATAAAGTATTATATCATGTGGCAACTTGTACAATACATGTCTGAATATAAAGTATTATATCATGTAGCAACTTGTACAATACATGTCTGAATATAAAGTATTATATCATGTGGCAACTTGTACAATACATGTCTGAACAAAGTATTATATCATGTATCAACTTGTACAATACATGTCTGAATATAAAGTATTATATCATGTAGCAACTTGTACAATACATGTCTGAATATAAAGTATTATATCATGTACAACTTGTACAATACATGTCTGAACAAAGTATTATATCATGTAGCAACTTGTACAATACATGTCTGAATATAAAGTATTATATCATGTACAACTTGTACAATACATGTCTGAACAAAGTATTATATCATGTAGCAACTTGTACAATACATGTCTGAATATAAAGTATTATATCATGTAGCAACTTGTACAATAC
>OZ024762.1:3991134-4008634 GCA_964016885.1 Eledone cirrhosa
TATGTGTATACTATATGTGTATGATATGCCTATACAGTGTACCCCTGACATTCGTGGTCCCAGTTATTATTCAAGGGATCATAAATATCTTCTGCAATTTTTTTAATGGCTTTTTTCGTGGCAATATATATTTTTTAACACTAAATCATTAATAACAATAAACTGTATTTCCCGACCTACTGGAGGCCCTTCGCATAAGATGCTCCCTCTTTTTTTATTATATTTTACGTTATATTTGGACGTCTATAGGCATTTTTATGGACCACGTCCAATATTCGCGGCTTTTCACCCTTCGTGGGTCCTCTAGGAAGGTAACCTCCGTGAATACCCGTGGACAACTGTATATGTAGGTGTATATATATATGTGTGTATGTATACCAATAAGCCTATATGTGTGTATGTATGTACGTGTGTGTGCAAGCCAGCCAGACAACCAGTCTGACAGACAGACAGCCTGACAACCAGCCAGTCTGACAGACAGACAACCAGCCAGCCAGACAGACAGACAGCCAGCCAGCCAGCCAGCCAGACAGACAACCAGTCCGACAGACAGCCCGACAGACAGCCAGCCAGCCAGCCAGCCAGCCAGCCAGCCAGCCAGCCAGCCAGCCAGCCAACCAGCCAGCCAGCCAGCCAGACAACCAGCCAGACAACCAGCCAGACAGCCAGCCAGCTAGACAGACAGACAGCCAACCAGACAGACAGCCAACCAGCCAGACAGATAGCCAGACAGCCAGACAGCCAGACTTAATGCGGCATCATGAGTGAATAAGAACTGTGAAGTTCAGAATCCAATATATTTTATACCCAAATCAATAATAATAAGGGAAGGGAGAGAAAGATGAATGGAAAGGTTTTTTTTAAGGAACTAGGGAGTAGATTAGGGCCCATAGGGTTGTGGTGGAGAAGCATGGGGTGGAGCAGATTGGTGGGGGGGAAAGATGCTATAAGACCTATGTACTCTTCCCTACCATTTCTATCACTGCACTAAAAATAAACAACATACACACACATGTAATGTACATAGTATATACACACATGTAATGTACATAGTATATACACACATGTAATGTACATAGTATATACACACATGTAATGTACATAGTATATACACACATGTAATGTACATAGTATATACACACATGTAATGTACATAGTATATACACACATGTAATGTACATAATATATACACACATGTAATGTACATAGTATATACACACATGTAGTGTACATAATATATACACACATGTAATGTACACAAAATGTACACACACACAGCACAACACACTCACTCACACACAGCACATCACACCCACACTCACTCACACACACATCACACCCACACTCACACACACAGCACATCCACAACACACATACACTCACACACAACACAGCACACCTACACTCACACACACAGCACATCCACACTCACAACACACATACACTCACACACAACACTCACACATACAACACAGCACACCCACACTCACACACACAGCACATCCACAACACACATACACTCACACACAACACTCACACATACAACACAGCACACCTACACTCACACACACAGCACATCCACACTCACAACACACAACACATCACACCTACACTCACACACACACAACACAGCACACCTACACTCACACTCACACACACACACAACACATCCACACTAGCCCATACAGAATCAATTATGAAAGAAAATCACTGATGAAAAGGGTTTTTAGGGAACTGAGGTGAGGTGAAGTACTGGGGTGGGGAGGGGGAGATGCTAAAAGATTCCACCCCCACCTCAGTACCTTCCACCATTTCTACAAACAACACATATACACAAGCAACACATAGCAGAATAGTATATATATATATATATATATATATATATATATATTATATATATATATTATATATATATAATATATATTATATATATATATATATATATATATATATATATATATATATATATATATATATATATATATGTAATCTGTAATATATATATGTAATACAATAAATGTAATCTGAGTTTTTCGGATATTAATAATTGTTTCTACTTTTGGCACAAGGCCAGCAATTGTCCCAGTGCATTACTGGTACTTTATTTTATCGACCCCGTAAGGATGAAAGGCAAAGTTAACCTCGGCGGGATTTGAACTCAGACCATAAAGGGCCGTAACTCTTTGCTGCAAAGCATGGCGTCTGACCCTCTATTAATAATAACATTCGAAAGCAGCAATTCTTTGCTTAAACTTTAATCTGTTATTTTAATAAATATATATATATATATATATATATATATATATACACACACAACACACAAACACACGCATATATATATATATATGTATAGCACTCACTGTAAATGAGGTTGGTGTTAGGAAGGGCATCCAGCTGTAGAAATCAAGTCAGAATCAGTTCCCGTAGGAGCAAGACAAGGTCACCCGACCTAACATTGCCCACAACAGCACAACCCGTCTAACCCATGCTAGCGTGGAAGAATGGATGTAAAACGGTGATGATGATGGTATATATTGACACCACAGTAACTCTCTCTCACACACACACACACACACATATATATATATAGAGAGAGAGAGATACATCGCATAGTCTCACACACACACACACACACACATGCATATATATACATATTGACATACACAACACACACACATATATATAAACCCACGCTAGTGTGGAAAAATGGATGTTAAACAGTGATGATGATGATGATGATGATATATACATTTTGACACCACATACACTCACATATACACACACACACATATATTCATATTGACACAAACACTACACATGTTGTTACACGCAAACACTCACACATACATGTTGACCCCTGCTGTTGCCCCTACCTCAACATTTCCGCCCCTGGGGGGAGGGGAGGGAGAAAAAACCCCCCAAAGATATAAAATGTAAAAAAAACAACTTAAAAATAAAATAAAACAAAAGGAAGAAAAAACTAAAAATTAAATAGAAAAAAAGGAAAGAAAGAATGAAATGTACTGCAGTGTGTGATTAGGGTGAATATTGTTGTTGTTGTTGTCGTAAATACTGCAAGAACGAAGGAGGAGGGTTAGAAACATGAGAGAGTAAGGCAGAGGTAGGAGAGAGAGAGAGAGAGAGAGAGAGAGAGAGAGAGAGAGAGAGAGAGAGAGAGAGAGAGAGAGAGAGGGAAAAATCAATAAATAGCAAGTTTTAGCAAGATGAAGGTTTGAGGAGGTTTTCTCTCAACTTTGGTTAACACACAAACAAATTATTTTCTAGAGAAAAAAACTGGTTTATTTATGTTGCCATCTCTTGGAAAACTGTTGATGTTGGTCTTTGAACCCTTTAGTGTTCAAACTGGCCAAAACCGGCCAGAATTCTCTACCTCTTTCTGTTGAAACTGGCTGTAACTGGTCACTCAAACTGATGTTAAGGTATTGTTCTCAAAATAAATACTTTCAAAATCTCATAGATTCGATATTATGCGAGATAATTATACGAGGTAAAGCCTGTACCATGAAAATATAATAGTATATATAGAGTAATGTAAATGGTAAAGGGTTAAGATGATATGGTAAAGGGTTAAGATGATGTTTTAAAAGGTGGTAATTGAACACATCTAGGTTGCCATATATATATACAAGTCTGATGAGCTATCGTGCCCACAGTTGAGTATCATCACTACCGATTATGTCTTGAGTAACGATTGTGTTGTTATTTCTGTTTAACTTTTACATATATATATATCATCGTCATCATCATCTTACGTCCGCTTTTCCCTGCTTGCAAGGGTGGGACGGGAACTGATTCTGGCTTGATTTCCACAGCTGGATGCCCTTCCTAACACCAACCTCATTTACAGTTAGTGGTGGGTGCTTTTTTTCAGTGGCACCTCCACAACCACTTTGGGGTCCCTATCATCTCATTTCTACAGTGAGTAAACTGGAGCAATGTGAAATAAAGTGTCTTGCTCAAGGAAACAACACATCACCCAGTCTGAGAATTGAACTCAAAACCATTTGATTGCAAGCCCAATGCTCTAACCACTATATATATATATATATATATATACATATATGAGTGTGTGTGTGTGTGTGTGTGTGTGTGTGTGTGTGTGTGTGTATATGGGTCTTTATTGAAAAAACAACAACCTCCCTCTTAAATCACAAAATAATCCTATATTTCTTTATTGAACAAATTGAGAGCAGGTAACATGCAATTATTTCTTGGTGCCCCCCTCCCCCACCAATGATCCAATATTTCTTTAGCAAGTACCAGACATCAAACTATTTTTTGGTTTCCTCAATAAACAAAGAAAAACCCTTAAAGCTCTACATTTTTTTTACTGAACAAATTTAGAGCAGGTAACAGGCATTAAATTATTTCTTGGTTGCCCCCCCCCCCCCCACCTCCACCTCCACCCCAGTTAAATCCCTAAATGGTCTTCTATTTTTTTTATTGAACAAATTCAGAGTAGATGACAACACATCAAATTGTTTCTTGGTCGGCACAAATAAATAAAAAACAACAACAACAACAACGACAACAACAACAACAACAACGACAACAACAACAACAACGACAACAACAACAAGAATGCAACATCAACAACGTCACATAAACAATAACAACAACACCAACAACAACCCAAAACATGTCAGAAGATTTAAACTCTAAACTTCAGTGAAAAACCAATATAAATAATCTTAATACATCACCACCGCCATCACCACCTCCACCACCACTACCACCTCCACCACAATCCCAACCTCCATCATCACCACCACCACCACCACAACCTCCATTACTACCTTCACAAGCTCCATCACCACCACCACAACCTCCGTCACCACCATCACCACAACCCCCATCACCATCACCACCACCACCACCACCACAAACCCCTAAAACCCCTGCAAATATAAACAATCTATTCCAGCCGTCATTTTTTTCTCTGGAATATAAAGGAGGATATTGAAATGGAGCTGAGAGTTGACTCAAACTGAACATAAACCAGTTAATGAAATATGAAAAGATGAAAATATGAAAAGATGATGATAAAATTATATTTGGGTTATATCAAACATTAATAATAACATTCGATTCGTTTGTAAACAAACGGTCCGATTAAAGTTGTGCCATGCCAATGACTGATTGTCATCTGTTTGTTCAACACTGGCATTGAGGAACAATCAACATGTTTCTGGGTCATTACCCTTCATCAGGACTGTACACCTCTCAGCTAATCTGCTGAACGGTTGAAAATATATAGTATTTTCTTAAGTATACATCGGCTGAGCAGCCACATTTGCATACCGATCGAGTTATGGCTGGCCTTGATGAAAATTGGAAAAATTCTAATTTTATATATATGTATGTATATATATATATGGAGGCACATGGCTTAATGGTTAGAGCATTGGCCTTGCAATCAAAAGGTTGTGAGTTCAATTCTCAGACTGGGTGATGTGTTGTTTCCTTGAGCAAGACACTTTATTTCACATCGCTCCAGTTTACTCAGCTGTAGAAATGAGATGATAGAGACCCCAGTCCCTATCATTCCACTGCAAAGTGGTCGTGGAGGTGCCACGGCAAAAAAGCACCCAGCACTCACTGTAAATGAGGTTGGTGTTAGGAAGGGCATCCAGCTGTAGAAATCAAGCCAGAATCAGTTCCCATCCCACCCTTGCTAGCAGGGAAAAGCGGACATAAAATGAAATGATGAAATGATGATGATATATATATATATATATCCTTCATTTTTCATTTTTTTTCATTTTTACGTCCACTTTTTCCCTGCTTGCAAGGGTGAGACGGGAACTGATTCTGGCTTGATTTATACAGCTGGATGCCCTTCCTAACACCAACCTCATTTACAGTGAGTGCTGGGTGCTTTTTTGCTGTGGCACCTCCACGACCACTTTGCAGTGGAATGATAGGGACACCAGTCCCTATCATCTCATTTCTACAGCTGAGTAAACTGGAGCAATGTGAAATAAAGTGTCTTGCTCAAGGAAACAGCCACTTGCACGTTATTTACACTTCCATTAATAGAAACAACTGGAACACTCATCGCTGAAACTGACAGAGGTCCATATCACTCTTTCCTTACAAAATATCTAATTTCAATTCACCTTATTCCCCCCCCCCCCCCCCCTCTTTCCTCTACTTCTTCTCTCTATATTTCTCCTAACCCTTATTTTTTCTGCCCTAAATATGGCCCTTATTCAGTAGTTTTCTTTTTATTTATTTTCTCTTTGTCCCCTTTCTCTCTTATTCTCCCCATCCACCCACTCACATCCACTGCTCTATATCCCACTTCCTTCAAGTGATGGGAATAGGGGCTGAGGTGGTTTAGGGAACTAAGGTCTAGGAGATTGTGGTTAGAATAAACGGGGTCGGGTGGGCTAGCGACAGATGAAACCTGTCCCCCACACCACCACCACCAATGCCGCCGCCACCTCCACCATCACTATGAAAGAGTTAAAAGTAATTAGATGAATCAACAAAAGATAAATTAGAAAATTAGATGTGTGAAGTGGTGGTGGTGGTGGTGGTGGTGGTGGTGGTGGTGGTGGTGTGAGGGGAGGAGGAGGAGGTAACAGTAGATGGTTTAGGTACTCATTTGACAAATCATCACACTCACCATCACTACCATCATCATCATCACCACCACCATCTTTGCCAGCGCCACCATCATCACCACCACCATCTTTGCCAGCACCACCATCACTACCACCATCATCATCATCATCATCACCACCATCACTATCATCATTATCATCCCCCATCGCTTTCATCATTACCACCACCACCACCATCATCATCATCCCCAACGTCATCACCACCACCTTCGCCCTCCCTGTGTATGAGTGTGGGGTGGGGGATGAATAAATGAGGATGCAGGTGGATTGGGGACAAGTCTACCCTAAATCTATTGAATTAAGGGTGTCAAGTTATGAGAAGGAAGATAAATGAATAGAATTGTAGAGGAGAAGAAGAAGAAGAAGAAGAAGAAGAGAAAAAGAAGAAAAAGGAGAAAAGACGAAGACAAAGAAAAAGAAGGGGGAAAGATGATGGAAAATACATTAAAGGAAGACAACAACCTAGAGCTAAGAAATAAACTTAAATGGGATTTTTAAATTGTCAGGGTGGGTGAGGTGGGGGAGAGGGGTGGTGGTGGTGGTGGTGGTAGTAGTGGTGGTAGTGGTGAGAGTGGTGGTAATGGTGGTGACAGTGGTAGTAGTGGTAGTGGTAGTGGCAGTGGTGGTGGTAGTGGTGGTAGTAGTGGTAGTGGTAGTAGTGGTGGTAGTAGTGGTGGTAATGGTGGTGGTAGTAGTGGTGGTAGTAGCGGTGGTAGTGACAGTGGTGGTGGTAGTGGTGGTAGTGGTGGTGGTGGTGGTGGTGGTAATATGTTTATTACATAATAAACTCAAGGTCTGTTTGTCTGAGTCATTTTACAGACAAGCAGTTATTATTACAAAGTTGACACACAAACAGTAATGGAGATCTTGTAGGGGAGATGGAAATGTGAGGAAATAAGAGTCACCATTACTACCACCACTGTCACCATTACTACCACTACTGCCTTCACTGCCACCATTACCACCACCACCACCACCACCAACACTACCACTACCACCATCATTACCACGACCACCAACACTACCATCACTACCACTACCACCAACACTACCATCACTACCACCAACACCACCACCAACACTACCACTACTGCCATCACTGCCACCATCATTACCACCACCTGCCACCATTTCCACCATTGCCATCATTTCCACTACTGCCACCATTTCCACCATTTCCACCATTGCCATCACTGCCACCATCACTACCACTACTGCCATCACTGCCACCATCACTACCACTACTGCCATCACTGCCACCATCACTACCACCACTGTCACTACCACTGGGTACATTTTAATTTTGACACAAGCCCTGTCTCACATCATACTGGGTGTATGTTATACTGACACCAGTACTATCACCGACTGTACCAGGTGTATCTTGTAGTGACACTAGCACAGTACCGTCTGTACCAGGTGTATATTACAGTTACAACAGTACTATCACTTTACAGAGTGTACTATTTACATTTCATTGTGTCATGAACACTACCACTTACATAATATGTGTATATATCATCATCATCATCATCATCATCATCATTTTACGTCTGCTTTTCCCTGCTTGCAAGGGTGGGACGGGAACTGATTCTGGCTTGATTTCTACAGCTGGATGCCCTTCCTAACACCAACCTCATTTACAGTGAGTGCTGGGTGCTTTTTCTTTTCCGTGGCACCTACACGACCACTTTACAGTGGAATGATAGGGACCCCAGTCCCTATCATCTCATTTCTACAGCTGAGTAAACTGGAGCAATGTGAAATAAAGTGTCTTGCTCAAGGAAACAACACATCACCCGGTCCTTACAAAGAGACCTACTCCTGACCAGGATCGAACTTCAGACCAGGATAATCGCAGTCTATGATTCTCCCAACTGGGCCACCGAGACAACTACTATATATATATATATATATATATATATATATATATATATATATATATATATATATATATATATATATATACATTAGTTAAGCAAAGCAAGACCACAAATTTCACACGGAAGATATTATTAAAAGATTGTCAACATATTTTAGTTTGATGTAAGGAATGTAGAGAATAATAATAATAATATTAATAATAATTGTTTCTACTATTGGCACAAGGCCAGCAATTACCCAGTACATTACTGGTACTTTATTTTATCGACCCCGTAAGGATGAAAGGTAAAGTTAACCTCGGCGGGATTTGAACTCAGAATGGCAAGGGCCGTAACTCTATGCATCAAAGCATGGCGTCCGACCCTCTACCGATACTGCCAATCCACCGCCCTCCACTGCCAATCCACCTAATATTAATAATAATAATGTCCGTTTACAATTGTTTATATATATATGGGAGTAAATGTGCGTGGCCGAGTGGTTAGAGAATTGGATTCGCAATCGTGAGGTTGTGAGCGAGACACTTTATTTCACGTTGCTCCTTCTACCTGGAGTTGCGACCGACAGATAGTACTAGCAATTGGAAAAACCAATGGAAACATTGTTTCCTCAGTCCGATTTGATGAAAATTGATCGACTGTCAATATATATGAGATATGTAAGTATACATACACACACACAAATACACATATATATATATATACACACACACATACATATGTACGCAAGGGTTATGTTGAACATTAATAATAATATTGATTGTTCCTCAAAGCCAGTGTTGAACAGATGACAATTGGTCACAGATCGAATATTAGATCGAATATTATTATCAATGTTTGATATAACCCATGCTTACATATCTCTCTATATATATATGTGTGTATGTGTGTGTGTGTGTACGTATGCATAAGCTGTGCTAGGGCAAGAAATAACATTCTAATTTTATATGATATATATATATGTAGGAGGTGAGTTTTATTGTAGTACAATAAAGCAATGTTGATTTAAAACTGCACTATTCACAAGTGTTTTTTAACCTTCATATCATGTCTCCCTATTTTATCTGACAAAAACGCAAATGTCAACGCATGATGATATTTGTTTTTGAAATGCGCATAATAAAATATATGGAACTCTTTTAACCATCTTTTGATCTTATATATATATATATATATATATATATATATATAGTGACGAAACATAAGTCAATTGCATGAACTCATAATCCTTTATTTACTGCTATATATATTTCGATGATAGCCATTGAATGGCTATGAGCTCATCAGGCAGTTAGTCAGTTCTTAGATATGCCAGCTCTGTGTTTATAGTGTTGATGGTATCAGAGCCTTGGGACATATATATATATATATATATATATAGTCCACACTGTAAACGTGGTTGGTGTTAGGAAGGTCATCCAACTGTAGAAAACCCGCCAGACAGTCCTATGCGAGCAAGACAACCACTCTTGCCTCAAGTGGGAAAACTCCCGTCCAAACCCTTGCAACCGTGGAAAATGGACGTTAAACGATGATGATGATGATATATATATATATATATATCACTCACTCATGAGTCGAGTTTCCTCGATCTAATCAACAGTACTCTAGCCATTTGTCTTGATCTAACATCAGTCCAAGATCTGTTAAATTTCCTCCCGTGTCAGCACATAACATATCCAGATACATTGTTGCAGGGTGACCTCTGCTGCTATGACCATCTACGGGCTTCCATAAAAGAACACGACTGACACACTTGTTTTCTGCCCTGTAACAATGTCCAGCAAAACGTATCCATCTTAGACAAACAATATTCAACACTGGAGGACGAACCAGGCAGACGTCTCCATTTGTGTCTGTGTCGCCAACATGTGTTGAAAGTGTGTCTCACTTGGGGAACAAGCCTGATCAAATAAAAACGGTTGTTTCTGACAGGGCTTACTGGAAGGGGTGTTTAGGGCTCTGCCTACACTCCCAGGAATAAGTGGAAGAAGAAGAAGAAGAAGAAGAAGAAGAAGAAGAAGAAGAAGAAGAAAGAAAGAAAAAGAAAAAGAAAAAGAAAAAGAAAAAGAAAAAGAAAAAAAAGAAAAAAAAGAAGGCATATGATGGTAAAAGGAGGAGGAGATGTCTACCTTTCCAATAAAGGACTGGAAGAAGAAAGTAAAATAAATAAATAAAAACAAAAGGTTATAAAAACTATAAGTTACCTGTTGATGATAGATTGAGTTGCCTGAGGGTAGAGTTCTGTTCCAGGGCGTTACCAATCATTATGGCTCCCTCATTGCCAATATTGTTCAGTCGTACATCCAACACAGTTAAACTGTTGTTTTTTTGCAAAGGTATCGATAACAAGCCAATGTCAGAACCTGTGAGTTGTGTCTTACCAAGACAGAGTTCCAATACACAGTTGTATCTGTGAAGTACCTCGGCCAAAATCATTGCTCGTTTACCTTGTAAGTTGTGTCCAAGAATACTTACTGTCATCATCGGCACCAGGTTAGTCTTACCATTGCCGTTAATGTCCATAGTGCTATTTTGCTGGTCCTTAGACAAAAAACCAGATGATATCTGTGATGAACAAGAGCTGGAGTTGTGTAAATCCCACTTTCCGTTTATGTTTTTGATACGCTCAAGTTCCACGACAGGCTTCAGTTGACGGATGGACTCGTCATAGAAACCTACGTCAAACTTCACCGTCGTTTCATCGGCAAGGACGTTGTCTTCTTCGTCCGAACACTGTATGTCTGATATCATATATGATATTCTGGTCATGGAGTCAAGAATGTCAGAGATATCTCTATAACCATCAGTATTACGTAATACATTACAGAACGACTCATACTGTTGACTGTCACCCCGAGATACGTTGTTTACCAAACTCTCACAGACCAACCTCTCGTCTGGATGACCATGGAATGCTTGCAAGTCGCCCGTGGTTATCACATGCTCCTTGTACATTTTCTCGATAAGATCCACTGGTCTCATACGCTGACATAAAAGATCTGTAAGGGAATGCAATATGGTGCTGTGTCGGGTGATCTTTTCACGAGCATTTTGGGGATGGCCAGAAGCAGACAAGTCCATTTTGATACGCATCGGGTTGCTGTTTGAGGAGTATTTGATCCGTTTCTCTTCACAGTTTGATTTGGTCGTTAAATCTGGACTCACTTGAATGACAGTTTCAGACTTTTGTGGGGACAAGGTCCTGTGACATGGATTAGGATTGTTCAAAAAGCGTCCATTTTCAATGTTAATCGGAAATTTGATAATAGCTTCCTCTCTGGAATTCGGGCTCGGGGACATGAGAAACGAATTCCGTGATGAAGACGGGGTTATCGAGTTTCTGTGATTTGTAATGGAAGTAGATCGCATCAGGAACAATCTCGGGGGCTTCGGGGGTGGCTTTAACGACTGAGATCGTCGCAGTGCATTATTATCAAGGACATCGGGAAGATCTTCAAGATGATCATCTTCCTCAGCTGATACACCGTTAGACAGATGGATGGTTTCTTTGAGAATGCACTCACGTCTTCCCCGGCCTTCTGCATGGCTCACTAGAATGCTGCCACCATATTCACCTCGATCGCCACCTTTCTTATCGTTAGCATTTCTCCGGGAGGACAATCTCCTCCAGAACTTCCAGGCGGGAGCATGAGTTGTTGGTGGAGAGCCACGGTCTGGAAGAGAGAGAGATAGAGAGAAAATTAGTTATGTATGCGAAAAGTAAATGGAAAAAGAACAACAAAGCAAACAATACAGTACAATGAGGTTATATATTAGTTGAGTGCTTGATATAGACTATTCCACAAGTCTTAATGTTTCAGATGCTAGTCCTTAATCGGAAGATAGAGGAGAGTATGTGTGTGTGTGTGTATATATATATATATATATATATATATATATATATATATATATATATATATATAGCTGTTCTTAAGATTTACACTGGAAATGTGTACAATACTGAGAAACATCAGAATTAATAACATTTTCAGTGGGTTGTGTGTTGGACTTGTGACCATAAGGTTGTGGGTTTGATTCCTTGAGTAAAACACTTCATTTCACTTTACTTTTTATGATAGGACTTGGGCTTTTATCATTAAAACACCCGAGAAACCTCATATGAGATACAACCATGCAGGAGGTCAGCTAAACCTACAAAGATGTGAGCTGTGAGCTGTAAAAATATGATAGGACTGGGGTCATTAAAACACCCAAGAAACTTCCTATGAAATATATAACCTTGTAGGAGGCCAGTTAAACCTACATAGGTGTGAGCTGAAACAACATGATAAAATTGGGGGTCCCTATCATTAAAACACCCCAAAAAACTTTCTGTGTAATACAACTATGTGGGAGGCCAGCTAAACCACAACAACACGTTGGACATGAGCTGCAATCATTAAAAGACCCAAGAGACCTACAAGGAAATATAACCTTGTAGAGTTGTGAATTGTAGCAACACCAGCATAAGACTGGGGTCCCAATCACTGAAACACCTGAGAAACCTTCTATAGGAGGCCAATGGAACCTACAAAGGTGTCAGCTGTAAATTTCATTTTCATTATATAAACCCAATAACTGAACGATGGAAAACAACTTTCCAAACAAAAATCATTAATATCAACCTTTTCTCTAGCTACCCTGTTTCAGGCACCTTGTACACTCTGTAAAGTGGTAGCCATGCTAAAATGCAGCACCATGTGCACTCTGTAAAGTGACAGTGTTGGTGCCACTGTAAAATACACACATTCCACTCAGTAAAGTGGTAGTGTTGGTGCCATGATAAAATACACACAGTATACTGTAAAATGTGTAGTGCAGATGTCATGATAAAATGCACTTAGTGCAGTCTGTAAAGTGGTCGTGTTGGTGCCATGATAAAATACACCCAGTAAAATCGGTAAAGTGGTCGTGTTGGTGCCATGATAAAATACACCCAGTAAAATCGGTAAAGTGGTCGTAGTGGTGCCATGATAAAATACACCCAGTAAAATCGGTAAAGTGGTCGTATTGGTGCCATGATAAAATACACCCAGTAAAATCGGTAAAGTGGTCGTAGTGGTGCCATGATAAAATACACCCAGTAAAATCGGTAAAGTGGTCGTAGTGGTGCCATGATAAAATACACCCAGTAAAATTGGTAAAGTGGTCGTGTTGGTGCCATGATAAAATACACCCAGTAAAATTGGTAAAGTGGTCGTGTTGGTGCCATGATAAAATACACCCAGTAAAATTGGTAAAGTGGTCGTGTTGGTGCCATGATAAAATACACCCAGTAAAATCGGTAAAGTGGTCGTAGTGGTGCCATGATAAAATACACCCAGTAAAATCGGTAAAGTGGTCGTAGTGGTGCCATGATAAAATACACCCAGTAAAATTGGTAAAGTGGTCGTGTTGGTGCCATGATAAAATACACCCAGTAAAATTGGTAAAGTGGTCGTGTTGGTGCCATGATAAAATACACCCAGTAAAATTGGTAAAGTGGTCGTGTTGGTGCCATGATAAAATACACCCAGTAAAATCGGTAAAGTGGTCGTAGTGGTGCCATGATAAAATACACCCAGTAAAATCGGTAAAGTGGTCGTATTGGTGCCATGATAAAATACACCCAGTAAAATCGGTAAAGTGGTCGTATTGGTGCCATGATAAAATGCACCCAGTAAAATCGGTAAAGTGGTCATATTGGTGCCATGATAAAATGCACCCAGTACCCTCTGTAAATTGATAGTGTTCTTGTCATGATATAATGCACCAACATGGCATTTTATGTTGATGATGATACAAATACCTAGGCATGTAAATATAGTTTTGTGTTTTCACATATGGGCTTAGCAAAATATTGACTGAATGTAAACATAACTCTGTGTTCACATGTGAACATAACATTGGTTGAGTGTAAACATAGCTTTGTTTATTCTCATGTGCAAGATTAATATCAACATTGAGATGGCAGTTTTGTTTACAAATGCATGACACAAGGTTGCCATCAACATTGACAATAGTTTTGTCTACACATGTTTGTAACAATGTTGATATCAACATAGACATATCAGTTTTGTTGTAACAGAGTTGACAACAACATGGATATATCAGTTTTGTTGTAACAGAGTTGACAACAACATGGACATATCAGTTTTGTTGTAACAGAGTTGACAACAACATGGACATATCAGTTTTGTTGTAACAGAGTTGACAACAACATGGACATATCAGTTTTGTTGTAACAGAGTTGACAACAACATGGACATATCAGTTTTGTTGTAACAGAGTTGACAACAACATGGACATAGCAGTTTTGTTGTAACAGAGTTGACATCAACATAGACATTGCAGTTTTGTTGTAACAGAGTTGACAACAACATAGGCATAGCAGTTTTGTTGTAACAGAGTTGATATCAACATAGACATAGCTGTTTTGTTGTAACAGAGTTGATATCAACATAGACATAGCAGTTTTGTTGTAACAGAGTTGACTTCAACATAGCCATAGCAGTTTTGTTGTAACAGAGTTGACATCAACATAGACATAGCAGTTTTGTTGTAACAGAGTTGACAACAACATAGACATAGCAGTTTTGTTGTAACAGAGTTGACATCAACATAGACATAGCAGTTTTGTTGTAACAGAGTTGACATCAACATAGACATAGCAGTTTTGTTGTAACAGAGTTGACAACAACATAGACATAGCAGTTTTGTTGTAACAGAGTTGACATCAACATAGACATAGCAGTTTTGTTTACACATGGATGTAACAAGGTGGATATCAACAAAGACAGCAATTTTGTTTACACATGGATGTAACAGAATTGATATCAACAGAGATATAACAAAGTTGATATCAACATAGGTGTGACAGTTTTGTTTACACATGGATGTAGCTGGGGATTTCTATTTACATGTGGCCAAATCAAGGTTTGTGTTAACACAATGATAAATGTTTATATTTACATGTGATCTGAATGAAAGTTAGCATTTGTATGTGGGCAAGATCAAGGTTTATGTTTACACATGCCATAAATATATGGTTATAAGATGCTTGTTAACATATGTCATAAATGTAGCTTTATGTTTACACATGGCATGCATGCAGCTTGTGTTTACACAACATAAAAGTATGCTTATATTTTTACACGAAATGTAGATTTGTGTTTACATACGAGAATGTAGATTTATGTCCTGTAACTGAGCAGTCCGAAACATAGAGATCGATAAAATAAGTTCCAGAGTTTTTTGTTTTAAATTAAATACTGGGGCCGATATGGACTAAAAAACCTTCATAGTAGTGCCCCAGCATGGTCACAGTCTAATAACCGAAACCATACATAGCATAAAAACATATTCAAAGACACCAGACAGACTGACTGACGGACAGACATTCAGACAGACAGACAGACAGACAGACAGACAGACAGACAGACAGACAGACAGACAGACAGACAGACAGACAGACAGACAGACAAACTACGAGAGAGACTGATATACAGGCAGACAGACTGACAAACTGCTAGACAGAGAGACTGTCAAACTGCCAGCCACAAATATAGACCCTTAAACATCTAGAGAGAGAGAGAGAGAGAGAGAGAGAGAGAGAGAGAGAGAGAGAGAGAAAAGGAGAGAGAGTGCAAGACTCACAGACAGACATTGTCAGCTAAATAAAGAAAACAACTATTGAGATGTAGGGGACAATAACATTTCATTTAGGGGACAGACGTAGTGGTGGTGGTGGTGGTGAAAGCGGTGCCCCAACATGGCCGCAGTCTGATGATAGAAATTAATAAAACAATACACACATATACATACATACGTGTATACACACGCACATATACATAATATACATATATACACACACACACATATATGTATATATATGTATACATATGTATACGTATATATATATATACACACATAATAAACACACACACACACGTGTATATATATATATACATACATATATGTAATACACACACACATATATAAATATATACATATATATATATATATATATATATATATATATATATATATATATATATATATAGAGAGAGAGAGAGAGAGAGAGAGAGACACAGATATCTACATATACATAATACACACACACACACACACACATATAAGGAGTTAACCAAAAATAAAATATTTCCAATAAATCAATACTATATTTAAGTTCAATATGTTTGTACCATCATAGATGGAAATATGGAATCGATGTTAATAAGAAGACAACAATCTGTCTTTCGATTCTGTATCATTTATCATATTGTTTTTCAACATGTACAATGTTTCATAATGTTTTATATATAACTTTGATAGGTTTCGGCCAGTATTGGCCCAGGCCATGTCTAACTTTGATAGCTTTCGGCCAGTATTGGCCCAGGCCATGTCTAACTTTGATAGGTTTCAGCCAGTATTGGCCCAGGCCATGTCTAACTTTGATAGGTTTCGGCCAGTATTGGCCCAAGTCATGTCTAACTTTGATAGGTTTCGGCCAGTATTGGCCCAGGCCATGTCTAACTTTGATAGGTTTCGGCCAGTATTGGCCCAGGCCATGTCTAACTTTGATAGGTTTCGGCCAGTATTGGCCCAAGTCATGTCTAACTTTGATAGGTTTCGGCCAGTATTGGCCCAGGCCATGTCTAACTTTGATAGGTTTCGGCCAGTATTGGCCCAGGCCATGTCTAACTTTGATAGGTTTCGGCCAGTATTGGCCCAAGTCATGTCTAACTTTGATAGGTTTCGGCCAGTATTGGCCCAGGCCATGTCTAACTTAATAGCACCACCTGACCAAGTCCTTCAAATCAGAATTTGGACACCATGGCCCACTCAAGTAGGGTGTTATTGTATTGTTTACAGGTGTAGGAGGTTTATTCCCCTATATTGTTATAACATAAGTATTAGTTAAATAACTTGTGATGAAACATTTGTCAAGTCATTTAATAGTCATTTAATAATCTTAGAAACCTA
>OZ024762.1:4013634-4021134 GCA_964016885.1 Eledone cirrhosa
TCAGGAAAATCAGCTAGACGTAACGCCTCAAAAAATCCCTAAAAAGCTGAAAAAAATGAAGTTTTTCACCTAGGCCATAAAAAAGTTGGATTTTCTTTGCTCACAGTATGAAGAAGAGACTGACTAATACATAGTTACAACTTCAAGGAAATCGGTCTGACGTAACGCCTAAAAAAAACCCATAAAAAGCTGAAAAAAAACGTAGTTTTTCACCTAATGCGGGCCCTAGGGGATCAAAAAGTTTTATTTTTTTATGTGCATTACACTCCCTGAAATATAAGTAATACACATGTAAAGTTTGAAAAAGATCGGTTGGGTACTTCTCGGGTTTCATACACACACACACACATACATCCATACACACATACATACATCCTTCCTCAGTTTTATATATATACATATATAGATTAAAATAACAGATTAAAGTTTAAACAAAGAATCGTTGCTTTCACCCTTTTCGGGATCTTCTGAAACTAAAAACATCAATCTATGAACGCCATGCTACTAGACTTCCTAATAGCCAGGTCGAACAGTGCCTTGAAACAACTATGCCTGTAAGAAATTTGACACCACGTGTACCATCTAAGTCTACCTTGAATGTTGGAGAAAACACTATCGATAATAATAATAATCGAAGAAATTTGACACCACGTGTACCATCCGAGTAAAGCTCGACTATTGTGGAAAATACTATCGATAATGATAATAATCAAAAGTATAAACAACTGAAAATTTCCCTCAACGAAATCTTCCAGAGAGAAATTAATTCATGTATAAATATCTCTCTTGCTGAAGGTATTAAAACGACAATGTTTAATAACAAACCAAATAATGAAATACTACGTGTTATTGACGAAATAGGGATGAATATTTACGACGGATAAAACCCCCAACATTTTGGCAAATCAACGCCTGTTTATATACCCTAGCAATGACAGTGAAGCATTATCTTGGTGATAGCAGAGATATTAACAAGAACAGAACACCACCAAAAATACCATCATATATAACTAAAATAGAAAAAAAGATTGCTGACCTACGAAAAACCATAGGATATGTGACAATGCCCCTTACATAGAAACAAACACAAACACTTCACTCCTCACCAACAAAGAGTGATACTATATAATAGAGACGATGTTTGGTAACAGTCGAACCAGAACTCTTCAATATAAGCTGATCACCCTCAAACAAGAATTGAGAGCTCTCAGCGAAAAACGTCGATACCTGAAGAAGGTAGATGGAAGAAAAGTGCTTAATAAAAGATTCAGACGAAACCAAACATCAGTCTATAGAGATATGAAGGGCAAAATAATAAGTGTCACTGAGGGCCCATCCCAGAAAGTCAGATTCCTCTTGGAGAAAAATATGGGGCGAAAAGAAGAATTTCAACCAAGATGCAGTGTGGCTAAAAGAAATTCAAAAGAACTATTGCTCCTACACTACAGCAAAAACATACGAAATAAGTGAGGGTACCCTTGAGACTGTGATAGGAAAACTCCAAGATAAGAAAACACCAGGAAGAGACATGATTGTCGGCTACTGGTACAAAAAACTGATATTCTATCGGAGGTGTCTTACCGATCTCTACCAACAAGTTCTTAAGGGAGATACACTTATACCAGAATGGTTGACATTAGCACAAACATTACTGGTCCCCAAGAACAAAGACACCCACTTGGCAAAAAACTACCGGCCCATTGCATGCCAGATAACGAGAGTTGGGAAGGAACTCCTTGAAAGATATTGCGTGTGATAATCAAAAACTCACACCCAGGAAATTGCCCAGCAGTAGCGCAGTGAATCCATGCAAGAAAAACTGCATTTTTATCAGCAAAAAATCATGCATGGATATGTTGCCAGGAAGCTCCACAGTGAGTGTAATATAGATAAACAAAGTAGTCTATCTTGGACCAACAACCGCTATATTGGCTCCCACTTTGAAGGATACGCTTTTGCAATCCAAGAACAGGAAATCAACACGAAATACCTGATTCACAAATGAATAAGGGATGCAGGCAAAACACTGAGATGTGATAACAATTGCAGACTCTGCAGAATTAACATCGAAGATGTCATCCATGTCATAAGCAGCTGTCCAAAGATATCATCGCGGTACTATCTGCCTATGAGGCATGATGTAGTGGCCAAATCACTGTACAATGCAATCTGTAGAAAAGACAGCCCCGATAATAAACACATTAAAAGCTACAGCAATGTGGAAGACATACATATACATAATATGAAAGAGTACTGGTGGAATGTTCCAGTAAAAACCTCAATAAAATGCAGGCATAACAGACCAGATATTATGATATGGGACAGGGAAAAGAAGGCATGCACAGTAGCGGAAATTAGCTGCCCAGCAGATGCCAATATAATATCAAAGATTAGCGAAAAGGAGAATATTTATGCAGAACTAATGAGAAATCTGCAGATACTCCACCCTGATTATACCTTCAGATTTATGCCTGTGATTATTGGGACACTGGGATGTTAGTAATTGCTTTTTCAATTATTATTATTATTATTATTATTATTATGTGTGTGTGTGTAGAGGGTCGGACACCATGCTTTGACGCATAGCGTTACGGCCCTTGCCATTCTGAGTTCAAATCCCGCCAAGGTTAACTTTGCCTTTCATCCTTACGGGTCGATAAAATAAAGTACCAGTCACGCACTGGAGTCGATTAACCACTGATGTTTCGAACGCATTAAAGACAGTTACCAATGCACTGAGGTGGGTGAGTGTACTAAGAGGAAGAGTTTTCCAGGAAAAAACAACAACAAAAACACAGACGAAGAAAAAGAAAAAAGGAAAAAGGAAAACAAAAAAGAAAGACATACCGATAGAGAAGGAGAAACACGAGACAGTAGTACATGTAAGTTGCACTAACCGGGGGAAGAGAGGGAGAAGTCAATACAGAGACCGAACTTAAGTCCTGAACCCGTACTAACAGCATGAGGGAGAGCGAAGAAAAAAAAAAAACGCCTGATCGCTCTCCCTCATGCTGTTTGTAATATAATGCTAAGAGTTTCCGAAGAAATAGATCGAGGAAAAATAAGCGCTCTATGTAATGTACAGATCCAAAATATATTATATTTTGAAGTTTTAAATCTTACGTGGCAAGCATCTGTGTTGATGAGATCTTTAAAAAAAAAAAAAAAAAAAAATATATATATATATATATATATATATATGAAATAAGTGGGGCGCAGAAGACAAAGACAAAAACGAACAGCCCCTTTTCTTCAGCCAACTTCTGAAAATGCTTATAGTTTCGGTTAATTAAAGTTAAGACTATTCGTTCCAGTTCACACACACAAGCGTGAATCTAACAAGACTTCGTACTTTTCCATTCCTGTCTTTGTTTTGCTTTATTTATCAACTATATATAAATATTTATACATATGAATATATAAATATGTGTGTATATGTGTGTGTGTGTGTGTGTGTGTGTGTGTGTGTGTGTGTGTGTGTGTGTGTGTACCATTATAATATTACTTTCACATATATATAGTTCGTTGTAAATACAACATACCGAAAAGTACTCCCCCCTCCCATAAAAGTGTCACCCGGGACAGATCGTTCCCACTCACCTCCCACCACACCCCACCTACGGTACACAGAGTAACATATATTGAACAACCTGACAGGGCGAGGTAAATCACACCACTCAATCTCGTATGGAGTTCTTCAACATATAGTGTAGAAGCTAAACACGTAATATATACATCCTTGCCATATGGAAAGGATGTATATATTGGAACTGCCTGGAGCATAAGCAAATTATTGTACGGGGAGACTGCAACACACACATAAAAGGTTTTGATTTGATTTTACTATATATAATAGTCGATGTAATATCAGAGCTTCCGTTACAGTTTTGGAATGTGTGGTGTGTTAATTAATTATATATATATATATAGGAACGAGTAAGACCCCGACGGCTGAGCTCAAGCCGTTTCGACGGCTAATTCTGGACTACAGGGTCTTACTATATATATATATATATGAAGGAAATGTGGTAAGGAACCAGGTGGACCATAACGCACCAAAGTACTCAATACTTAGGGTAGTAGAGTGGGTAATAGGAACGAGTAAGACCCTGTATATATATAGTGAAGGCGCGTGGCTGAGTGGTTAGAGAATTGGATTCACAATCTTGAGGTTGTGAGTTCGATTCCTGGACCGGGCGATACGTTATGTCCTTGAGCAAGACACTTTATTTCACGTTGCTCCTTCTATCTGGAGTTGCGACCGATAGATAGTACTGGCAACTGGAAAGACCGATGGAAACATTGTTTCCTCGGTCCGATTTGACGAAAGTCGATCGATCCTTTATATATATATATATATAGTACACATGTGTATTATTAGTAGTACCGCACGGGATCACGGGATCATCGGGCAACAATCGGATCATCGGGCAACATGCTTTACGGCATAGAGTTACGGTTCTTTACCTTCCTTACGAAGGAGATAACATAAAGTACCAGTAATGCACTGGTGTCGATTTAATCGACTTTCCCCTCATTGCTGGCCCAAAATTGCTGGCCTTGTGCCCATAGTAGAAATTATTATTATTATTATTAGTTCACAAGGGCGGTGGATTGGCAGTATCAGTAGAGGGTCGGACGCCATGGGTGGGGGATTGGCAGTATCAGTAGAGGGTCGGACGCCATGCTTTTCAGCATAGTTACGTCCCTTTACGATCTGAGTTCAAATCCCGCCGAGGTTGACTTTGCCTTTCATCCTTACGAGGTCGATAAAATAAAGTACCAGTAATGCACTGGGTAATTGCTGGCCTTGTGCCTAAAGTAGAAACAATTATTATTATTAGTTCACGTTTTTTTATATTACCAATACGAGACTAAGAAAGACATTAAAACATGCCCATACTAACATATACTAACATGCCCATACTAACATATACTAACATGCCCATACTAACATATTTGGAGTCAATAGAGAATCAGTGTTGTAAAACCTAAAGCACAAGTATATTGAAACAAATTGTTTTCCACATTATTGGAAGGGCTTAAACCCCAAAAGTCCCTTAACAGCGGAAGGCTGGAATATGTTGTGTAGGCTGTTGTTATTTCAGTCAGAGGCCTAACTAGAGAAAATAATTGTTTCTACTTTTGGCACAAGGCCAGCAATTACACCCAGTACATTACTGGTACTTTATTTTATCGACCCCGTAAGGATGAAAGGCAAAGTTAACCTCGGCGGGATTTGAATTCAGATCGAACCCGGGACATAACTACTGGGAATCGAACTCATTAACCACTCCGCAATGCGGCGTCCGCTATGATTAGTTGAGAATAAGGTTAAGATAGACAGAAGAGTTATGACATGTTGGTGTGTTGGTGTGTGTTGGTGTGTTGGTGTGTTGGTGTGTGTGTATGTTGGTGTGTGTTGGTGTGTTGGTGTGTGTTGGTGTGTGTTGGTGTGTTGGTGTGTGTGTATGTTGGTGTGTGTTGGTGTGTGTGTGTTGGTGCGTTGGTGAGTGTTGGTGTGTGTGTTGGTGTGTGTGTGTTGGTGTGTGTGGGTGTATTTGTGTATGTGTATATATACACACACATACACATACCATGATAAACACAACCTCACCCACTCACCTATGTCTATCATGACGTACATAGTCACACACTCACACCTCCCCAACACACACCTCTACAGCACACACATCTGCAGCACACACACACCTCTGCAGCACACACACCAACACACACCTACACACCCACACACCAACACACCAGGGGATACACACAGACGACTACCACAAATATCAATATCAACAACCACAATTACCACCACCACCACCACCACTACCACCGCTACCACTACTACTACCACCACCTCACCACCACTACTACTACCACCACCGCTACCACTACCACCACCACTACTACCACCACTATCACCACCACCGCCACTACCACCACTACCACTACCACTACCACCACCACCACTACTACTACCACCACCGCTACCACTACCACCACCGCCACCACCACTACTACCACTATCACTACCACCACCACTACTACCACCACCACTACCACCACTATCACCACCACCACCACCACTAATACTACCACCACCACCACCACTACCACCACCACTACTACCACCACTACCACCACTACCACCACCACTACTACCACCACCACCACCATCATCACAACCACTACATCCGCCTCCACTACACTTTCTACTCAGCCACACATTCACTCACTTTTATATTTATAGGTTGAAAGTAAACGGAAAACAATACAGCAAGCAATGCAGTGAAATGAAGATAACGTTTGATAGAGTAGGGAAACGAGTTTCAACGTTTCGACCGCTAGTCCTTCATCAGAAAATAGGAGGAAGGGGGGGGGGGGATCAATCGACAAGACCCCAGACCTCATTCGTTTACCGAGTGGGGTGAAACTCGTCAAATTGGACCAAGGAAACAATGTTTCCATTGGTCTTTTCCATTGATTATATCTACAACGCAGTTACAACTCCTGAGTGAATATATAAAAAAAAATATATGTGTGTGTGTGTGTGTGTGTGTGTGTGTGTGTGTGTGTGTGTGTGTGTATGTGTGTGTGTGTTGTCGGACACGCATGGACATGGTTTTGCCAGTAGCATATCACATAAACGAACATTTTATCTGAAGAAATCGTTTCCATAGCAGCAACAAATGTGAATACTACATCTTGGATTCCATAAGGGAACCATTGAAATAATTATAATTGTTTCTACTTTAGGCACAAGGCCAGCAATTATCCCAGTGCATTACTGGTACTTTATTTTATCGACCCCGTAAGAATGAAAGGCAAAGTTAACCTCGGCGGGATTTGAACTCAGATCATACAGGGAGGTAACTCTATGCTTCAAAGCATGGCGTCCGACCCTCTACCGATACTGACAATACACTGCCTGAAATAATTATAATGAACAAACGTTTTATGTAATTACAGCCTCTTTTTTAATGTTATATATATATATATATATATATATATACACACACATATACACACATATATACACACACAGACACATATATATACACACACACACAGACGCATATATACACAGACACATATATACACACACAGACACATATACACATACACACACAGACACATATACACAAACACACACACACACACACACACACACACAGACATATATACACACACACACACAGGTGCACAAACCCAAATGCACACACACACACACATAAACACGTATATAGACAGACACACACAAACAGCTTCACACATATATAGACACACACACAATAGAGCCCCCCCCCCCCAGTTACATTGTGATACAGCCAACAAAATAATTATAGTATTTTCTGTTTCCATAGTTACAGGCCTACATTACTATTGTGAAGCTTCTTAATAACAAAACAACACACAACTATTATCTCCATCGATCTATCGATCTGTCAGTCTGTCTGTATGTCCTGTCAGTCTGTCTGTATGTCCTGTCAG
>OZ024762.1:4028634-4033634 GCA_964016885.1 Eledone cirrhosa
GCAACCTGTGAAATTGCATCCCTGTCAAAAAATCGTATTTTTACCTATGGGCCTAATAATTTATATAAATGGTTTAATGATCCAGCCACCATAGAGTTCTCACCCAGGATAGTCAAAGACAGATCATACACCTGTAGAAGTTTCTTTTTTCTTACTCTCCGACGATAGCTTATCTGTCTTTAATAGAACGCGCTCCTAGTCCAGGTGGCGCTACTGGCACGTGCCATACCCTAGTTACGCCTCTACAATTAGGGGACCCTTTCTAGGCCCTTCTCGCTTGGGGAGAGCAGCGTGGCTACTAGACAGAGTTGCTCAGTCGTACATGAGTCTGTCATGAACAACCCCTTCACACCAACTCCACCCTCAATATCACTCGCCAACGCTCAATGCCCTTTACATCTGAAAAGATTTCTATGTAATTATTGTTTATAGCAACGTTGGACAGGGGCGAGCTGACCCATACGGGAATTTAGGCAATGACCATCGGGCCACAGGGCTGGATAAAGGGAAAACAAAGAGCTGAAGGATTGTCATGAAAATCTGAAGATATGGCGGCTACATAAAGATTACAATTCAAAAGGAATGCGTCTACAAAACCCGTTAAAACTAAACTTCCTGAAACTAGACCCGGTTCTATGAGACATGGCTGTTTATTTTAAACTGTTTATATGTATCTAAAATAAACATTCCATTATAATTTTATGTAAGAACCTTTGTTCAAAAACATCAGATAAATAATGAGAAGGTTAGTTATCTTCTTCTTTTTCTCCTCCTCTTCTCAAGGAAGGTTGTTAGAGTCTTCAGACACGCCTTCCAAAGGGTTCTGTTAGAAGCAAGCGTCTCCAAATAATCGGGAAATAGAAAGACCCTTGTTTTCATCAGCTATCCAGTGGGAAATATACGTATATATATAATAAAGCGAGAGATATACATATATGCGTTCAAATCACAAGGGACGTATTGTGAGTTTTTAACTCAATATATACTTTTGATACATATATATATATAATATATAATATACAATGATATTAAATAAATGGAAACTATATTTATTCTATTATATATATTTCAAGGGTACCTTTGAAATATATATAATAGAATAAATATGGTTTTATAAATATAGTTTCCATTTATTTAATATCATTGAATATTTACTCCAGAAATCTGTCGAGTGCTCTGAATCAGTTATAAACATTTATATTTGTTGAATTACCAACACATTGAATATCCCTTTTGCTTATATATATATATACATATATATATATATATATATATATATATATAGAGAGAGAGAGAGATGTAAAATCCCAACCTGTGTAAAATCTATACCCACTCTGCATCTCCCCATGCATTGAGTACTCCTATGATTAGTGGTCTCCTCAGTCAAGTGCCGAGGACATTATGATTGTAAGTCCAACACCCTAACCATTAGGCCATATGGCTCCACACACACACACACACACACACACACAATTATTTCAGTCATATTATACCATAAATTGATCAATGCTATACAGGCTAAAAACTGTATTTTGTAGAGTTTCATATATATATATATATATATATATATATATATATATATATATATATATATATATATACAGTGTTCCCTGACATTCGCGGAATTTTCTAACTAATAATTGTTTGTGGAAACCACCGCATATTCGCGGAATCGTAAATATCTTCCACGATTTATTTTATGGATTTTTTCGTGGCAATATATATTTTAAACGCTAAATTATTAACAACAAAATACCCTACTTGCCGGCCTATTGGACGCCCCTTCACATAAGTATATTTCACGTTTATAGGCATTATTATGGACCACGCCCAATATTCGCGGCTTTTCAGTCTTCACGGGTGCTCTAGGAACGTAAGCCCCGTTAATGTCGGGGAACAACTGTGTGTGTGTGCGTGTGTGTGTGTGTGTGTGTGTGTATATATATATATAAAGTTTCATACACTTAACATGTATGCGTGACCTTCGGTTTCGGGGTCCATTTATGGCCACCAGTGTATTGTGGAGGAGCCCCTTCAACAATGGTCTCTTGTCCTGCATTGTCCTTGCGCCTGATGAGGGCCCAGTGTGGAAATGGCTCCTCCATTATACAGTGGTGGCCATAACTGGATCCAGAAACCTAAGAAACGCATACACAGAGCCATATCTAGGGTAGGGCAAGCATGGCACGTGTCATGGGCGCCCCCTGGACTAGGCGTTATTTCTATTAAAGTCAGATAAGCTATGGTGAGATAGTGAAAAAGAAACTTCTTGAGAAGAATGATCTGTCTTTGATTATGATGGGTGAGAAACACTGTTGTGGCTGGATCATTATATAAATTAATGGACACTATTATATAAACTTGGACACTAACATCACAACTTGAGAGGAGATTGGATGGCACATATACCCGCCTCTTAATGAGAGTGCAAAACCTATCCTGGAAACGACACCCCACCTTGTCTAAAATCTATGGCAAACTCCCTCGAGCCTCTGCCCTTCTAAAATCCCGGAGAGCTCAATTTGCTGGCCACTGTCACCGTGCCAGCAATGAAATCATATCCGCTCTCTTGCTCTGGAACCCTGACTCCAGCCTGACTAGGAGTAGGAAGCTGTCATTCCCTGACGTTATCTCTAGGGATACGGGAATCAGCAGACAGGACCTGGGGGCAGCGATGGGGGACAGGGGATTCTGGGGCATGAGAGTGAGATCCATCATCTCGACAGTAGTCGACGAGTGATGATGATGATATAAATTATTAGGCCTCCATAGGTAAAAATACAGTGCTGGGAACTACATGTTCACAGAGGGATACCTCATAGTATGACTTGTCAAATATGTTAATAGGGTTTTAATATTTATCACAGATCACTTCCTTTAAATACACTAACACTTATGCCAACACTTTACGTATACTTAAGCGTAAAGGATACCTATAGATCAAATGAAAATGCAGTTTAATGCCCTAAGCCCTCATTTATTTAAACTGTACTATCAATCTCATTGCCTAACAACTACTATATAACTTGCTGCATGGGCAGGGGCACAGTTTCAATGTTTGCCATAGGAGCTATTTTCCACTCTTACACCTCTGCCTCTAACTGTTTGAGTTCAAATCCCGCCGAGGTTAACTTTGCCTTTCATCCTTACGGGGTCGATAAAATAAAGTACCAGTAATGCACTGGGATAATTGCTGGCCTTGTGCCAAAAGTAGAAACAATTATATATACTAAAAAAGGGCCGTGAATTGGCAGTATCGGTAGAGGGTCGGACGCCGTGCTTTGACGCATAGAGTTACGGCCCTTGCCATTCTGAGATCAAATCCCACCGAGGTTAACTTTGCCTTTCATCCTTACGGAGGTCGATAAAATAAAGTACCAGTAATGCACTGGGATAATTGCTGGCCTTGTGCCAAAAGTAGAAACAATTATTTAAACTAAATAAGCTCTCTTGCAATAGATTGAGTATTATTTTCCTTGACCTTTTATCTACGGATATCACACACACACACACACACACACCCACACACACACCCACACACACACACACACACAAGCCAACAGTAGAGCCTCTATGTGGTTATCTGAATTTCTAGAAACAACAGTCACATTTCCACTGTCTTCAAATTAGGAATGACTCATTGAAGAATTTAGTCGAAGATATATGATACTGGGGGGAAAATAGACAGGATGGTCATGTTGGGAATACCTTTGAGATTATGTCAGTTTAATGTGTCTATATATGTGTGTGTGTATATATAGAGATACAGAGATATATATACACATATATAGAGTTGACACAGACACTCCTAGGGCTTCCTCAAACATTCTTTGATGCAGTTTCTCGTTGTTGTAACAGTCACGTGGTTAGAGGCAATTAATGGCGCTAAAAATACTGGTATCCACATATATATATATACATATATATATACACACATACACATACAGGCATCTCCATATATACATAGAGGCATACATACATATATACACATATATATATATACACACTTACAGGCATCTACATATATACATACATATATATATATATATATATATATATATATATATATATATATATATATATATATATATATAAAATATATATATATACTTACAGGCATCCACATATATACATAGAGGCATATATATATATATATATATATATATACGGTAGTGTCCAATCCGTATGAAGAACTCAATGTAATCCAAATATCATGAAAAGAGAAAATGCATTCAAAAATTTTCGATGAAAATCCCAGGAAAACAGAATCAAGATAAATTAATAAAAACAAAGAACAAGTTCCTTATATTAAAAAATTCATCATTTTACGATCGTTTCTAGGATATATATATGTGTGGTGGTATGTATATCATATAGATCTATGTAAAAATATTACAAACTATCAGAGGAAATATACATACCTTCACGTTATTTCTGAAGACAGCATATATATGTGTAGGTATGTATATTCCCTCTGATAGTTTGTAAAATATTTACATAGATCTATATGATATACATACCAACACACACATATATATCCTAGAAACGATCGTAAAATGATGAATTTTTTTAATATAAGGAACTTGTTCTTTGTTTTTATTCATTGTTTTTATTAATTTATATATATATATATATATATATATACACTTACAGGCATCCACATATATACATATATATATATGTATATATATATACTTACAGGCATCCACATGTACACCCATATAGACCATATCGTGCACATACACACACACTCACACATAAAAGGAACACACACACACGTACAAAGCAACATACACACATAAATACACAAAAAGCAACATACACATACATATATTCATACATGTACATAAACAAGCTCACATTTGCGCGCACACACACACACACACATCCTCACCAAACACACATACACAACAGTCAAGACCACACACACACACACAGAACATATCGATAAACAGGTAGCTAACACACACACACGTGCACACAACACACACACATGTGCA
>OZ024762.1:4038634-4041134 GCA_964016885.1 Eledone cirrhosa
ATTTGTTAATATCGTATATATATATATATATATATATATATATATATATATATATATATATATATGTAGGAGGTGAGTTTTATTGTAGTACAATAAAGCAATGCAGATATCGGATAAGAAGCACTCTACAGTTTGTAGGACTGGAGTATACATAATATATAAGAACAAAAGATGGTTAAAAGAGTTCCATGTATTTTATTATGCGCATTTCAAAAACAAATATTTCAAAAACAAATATCATGTTGATTTAATCATGTTGATTTAAAACTGCACTATCCACAAGTGTTTTTTAACCTTCATATCATGTCTTCCTGTTTTATCTGATGAAAACACAAATATTATTGCATGATGATATTTGTTTTTGAAATGCGCATAATAAAATACATGGAACTCTTTTAACCATCTTTTGTTCTTATATATATATATATATATATATATATATATATATATATATATATATATATATATATATAGACATACATACATTGTTTCATGTATGTCCTTAATAGCAATATGAAATATGAAATAGCAGTTTAGCCCTAGGTCAGCTGTGAACGAGCTGGCCTCAATAGTTAAAGCCATTCCAATGCTGATCATTTCACATCCTTAGCCACCAGAGCGACTATGTTTAATATTAAAAAAACCTACATTTTCTTAGGCGGTTATATATGATTTTAGGGGTAAGATGTGAGGGAACTGGCTGCTATTTCTGGCAGGTCTTAGTGACCATGTTTAGACGAGTCATTCGTTCGTTGGTTTGGTGTCGGTTTAGGGAACGTTATAAATAAACATATGTTGTAGAGGGAGAGAGGGGGACAGAGAGAGAGAGAGAGGGGGGAGGGGAGGACACTATCTCGTATTACAATCAATCGTTCATTAATCATCATCATCATCATCACCACTACTACCATCATCATCATCACCACCATCACCACTACTACCATCATCATCACCACCACCATCACCACTACTACCATCATCATCACCACCACCATCACCACTACTACCATCATCATCACCACCACCATCACCACTACTACCATCATCATCACCACCACCATCACCACTACTACCATCACCACCACCATCACCACCACCACCACCACCACCACCATCACCACCACCACCACCACCAGCCCACTACTGTCCTCCTCCCCTACACCTCTTCGTCATCATAATTACTATCATTACCACATCTGTACCGCCACCCCCACATGGTGTTATATGAGAGTGAAATACACCACCACCAACACCCCCACCTACAACAACACTACCACCACCACCACCGCCACCACACCACCACCACACCACATCACATCACACCACACCACACCACACCATCACCACCAACACCACACCACACCATCACCACACCACACCACCACAACCATCACCACCACCACCACCACATCACTACCACCACCACCACCACCACACAACACCATCACCACCTCACCACCAACACCATCACCACATCACACCACCACCACCATCAACACACCATCAACGCACCAACACACCATGCTCAAAACTACCACCACCACCACACCACACCACACCACCACTACCACACCACCACAACCACCACTACCACACCACACCAACCACAACCACCACTACCACACCACACCACCACCACCACAACCACCACTACCACACCACACCACCACCACCACACCACACCACACCACCACTACCACACCACACCACCACCACCACAACCACCACTACCACACCACACCACACCACCACTACCACACCACCACCACCACCACCACCACACCACACCACACCACCACACCACACCACCACACCACATCACACCACACCACCACATCACACCACACCACCACCACACCACCACACCACATCACACCACCACCACAGCACATCACATCACACCACACCACATCACACCACCACCACCACCACAGCACATCACATCACACCACACCACATCACACCACCACCACACCACCACCACCACCACCACAGCACATCACATCACACCACACCACCACACCACATCACACCACCACCACCACACCACCACATCACACCACACCACCACCACACCACATCACACCACCACCACCACCACACCACACCACCACCACAGCACACCACCACCACCACCACACCACCACACCACATCACACCACCACCACAGCACACCACCACCACCACCACACCACCACACCACATCACACCACCACCACACCACCACCACCACCACACCACACCACCACCACCACCACCCCACACCACACCACATCACACCACCACCACCACACCACCACCATCACACCACCACCACACCACCACCACCACCACCACAGCACAGCACACCACACCACCACACCACATCACATCACACCACCACCACACCACCACCACCACCACACCACACCACCACCACACCACCACCACCACCACCACATCACACCACCACCACCACACCACACCACCACACCACATCACACCCAAACTACCCTACCCT
>OZ024762.1:4046134-4051134 GCA_964016885.1 Eledone cirrhosa
AGTACACCAGTACATAGGTACACCAGTACACCAGTTAACCAGTACACCAGTTAACCAGTACACCAGTGCATCAGTTAACCAGTACATCAGTTAACCAGTACACCAGTTAACCAGTACACCAGTACACCAGTTAACAAGTACACCAGTACATAGGTACACCAGTACACCAGTTAACCAGTACACCAGTACACCAGTACATAGGTACACCAGTTAACCAGTACACCAGTACACCAGTACACCAGTTAACAAGTACACCAGTACATAGGTACACCAGTACACCAGTTAACCAGTACACCAGTTAACCAGTACACCAGTGCATCAGTTAACCAGTACACCTGTACATCGTCTGGAAGGTGAAAGTCCACAGTTTAGGAGTCTGTTGTACATATTTACAACAGAACAATGAAGAGAGGAGTCAGCTAGTCTAGGACGCTGGGTTGCCGTCGGTTAACGACGAGGACCACAACCAGTTGCTGGAAGATAGGAAGAGACAGCTTGTCTAGGGCGCTGGGTTCTCCGTCCGTAACGACGAGAGTCACTACTCAGTACATGTTTATAACAGAACAGCCAAGATAGGACACAGATAATCTCGGACGCTGAGAGGAGGAAAGTCGATTAAATCGACCCCAGTGCATTAACCGTAAGGATGAAAAGCAAAGCTAACTTCGGGGGAATTTCAAGTCAGAACGTAAAGCATGTTGCCCGATGCTCTACCGATTCTGCCTACCCACCACCCTATTAATTTAAATGAATATAAAATGAAATTATTGATAAGATATTGCTTACAACGAAAGTACGAGGCACTGTCGTTTCCACTAAAGCACGGTCCTGGGATTCCATTGTAAAATATATATGTACTGTGTTTCCCTTAGTACCTACTCCAAAGATAAGTCCTAGCGCATTTTTGTGAGAAGAATTAATATGAAAAATATAAAACACAGATTTCCAGAGTCTTGCTGATTACTAATATAATAAATTCTTTCAATGAGATTGTTTTTAACTCTATAATATATATCCTTTATTTTTGGCATCAGTATAATGATAGTTATCAGAACTGTTGTGCAGTTATTTTTTGTGTAAAAATATAAGTTTTAAAGGGAAAAATAATATAAGAGCTGTCTTATAATAGGGGGCACACGGTATATATAAACATGTGCTTAATGAAAGCAACATGGCTGCTTCACAATCACCAGGTCGCGAGTTTGATACCACAGTGTAGCATCTTAGGCGGTGCCGGATTTAAGACAAATGAGGCCCTGTGCTAGTTAAGTTACTTGGGCCCTCAAGCAGGTAACCAGGTAAAAAAAAAAAAATGTTTTTTTGGGGGGGGAAGGAAGATGCCCAAACCAACGGGGCCCTGTGCTTAAACTCAACTAAACACAATGGTAAATCCGACACTGATCTTGGGCAAGTATCATTTACCATAGACCTAGTTAGACCCCTGTCTTGTGAGTAAAACTGGGTAGATGGAAACTTTTTGGAAGCCCGTCCAATGAACTGTACTTGTAATTCAAAGGGCCAGCTTTGTTACATATTATGATATGCTGAATCTCCCTGAGAATTACGTTAATGGTACACATGTCTGTGGAATGCTTAGCCACTGACGTGTTCATTTCATAAGCAAACAGTTCCGTTGATGGAACAACTGGAACGTACGTTGTCGAAGGCGACGGAAGACCATCCTATAAACGTGTTGATTTCCAGCCATACTGCTCTCCATAAGACATTCCTTTGTCTACAGTCAGTTCGTTAGGAAGGAAGTATCTGTCTCTCTCTCTCTATATATATATATGGGTATATATATATATATATATATATATATATATATATATATATATATATATGTGTGTGTGTGTGTGTATTTGTATATATGTCTCTCTCTATATATATACACACACTCATATATAAATATATACATACTTAATGATGATTTTCCGGAGGAAGGGAACGGAAATAACTACAGTTAAATAAGGTATTCAGGATAAGAAGATAGATATTTATTTTATATAGAAATGACTTCGACGGGACTAGTACTGTTTCATTCTTTTGAAATCATTCTAGTAATGTACACGTCATTTCTATATGAAACACACATACACACACACATATATACACTTAACTTGGGTGTTTTCCCGATCACCATCGGGAATCCACCCCTAATTATATATATATATATAGGAAAAGAGTCAGGACCCCGACGGCTGAGCTCCGGCCGATTCGATAGCTAGACCCGATCTAGCTGTCGAAAGGGCCGGAGCTCAGCCGTCGGGGTCCTGACTCTTTTCCTTATTACCCACTCTATTACCGTAAGTATTGAGTACTTTGGTGCATTATGGTCCAGCTGGTTTCTTACCACACTTTCTTTGTTTATATATAATATATATAATATATAATATATATATATATATATATAGAGAGAGAGAGATTCTGATGCGTATTGGGAAGTGACAGCTGTTTAAAAAGGTACTCAATACGTTAGTAGAGGATAGGTTTTCTATATTTTATATAGAAATGACTTGATTGTGTATGTGGTTATATATGACTGAAACCAATAAAAGGGTTTATACACACACACACATACACACACACATATATATATATATATTATATATATATATATATATATATATATATATATATATATATATATATATATATATGGGTACTATCGATAATAGAACTTTTAAGAAAATGAAAATATCTCGTCCGATTCATCGGATTCATTTCGCATGTCCACACACACACACACACCTCTCTCTTACACACACACACCCAGATATCTCTCTCTCTCCCTCTCTCTCACACACACACACCCAGATCTCTCTCTCTCTCACACCCACCCAGATCTCTCTCTCAATCACACCCACCCAGATCTCTCTCTCTCTCTCTCTCTCTCTCTCTCACACACACCCAGATCTCTCTCTCTCTGCGAGAGACAGACACGCAGATAGATATATATATAGATAGATAGATAGATATATTTCTTTATTAGCCACAAGGGCGCACAAGAAAAGGGGACAATACAAAGACATACCGGGGATTTTACATACAGTCGTGTAAAAAAATAAAAAACAAACAATTACAACAATCGAAATCCCCAATAGGGGGGAGGCACCACAAATGGGTTGTTTAATACCCCGTCGATAGAACAACCCTCAACTCCAGGAGCGTGTTGTGCAAGTGGTCCCTTCTTAGAGAGAGAGAGACAGACATACAGGTGGATAGATAGATAGACAGAGGGGGGGGGGGGGAGACGGTGAGACAAATGGGGAGATAGATACAGATGGATAGATAGATATATATAGGGGTAGATATATAGAGAGTGATACATAGATATCTTTCTTTATTTGCCACAGGGGCGTACAAGAATGGGACATTACAAGACGTGGCGGGGGGGGGGGGTACATAAACATAACTTTAACAATGATAAATAACAATAAATTATATAAAAATAAAACAATTGAAATCCCCATTAGGAAAGGGGGGGGGGGGGGGGGGGTAACGCTACTGCGGGGTTGTTTTACACCCCGTGGATAGAACCCCCAACACCAGGAACACGGTTTGTAGGTGTTCCCGTCTTCCCTCTGTTGATCTTCCTCAACCTATAGGTTTATATACAGAGGTGATACATAGATAGATAGACAGATATGTTTCTTTATTAGCCACAGGGGCACAAAAGAAGGGGACAAATACAAATGGGGAGTTTACATACAGGTATATGAAAATAAAACTATTAATACAATAACAAATAACAATTGAAATCCCCAATAGGGGGGGAGGTGTTACACAGGGGTTTTACACACCCCGAAAAAATGTACAACCCTCATCTCCAGGAGCACCAAGAGTGAGTACTTCCTTCCTCTCTTCCTCTTTTTCCTCAACCTACAGGCTTATATAGAGAGAAGGCCCAACCACTCGGGCCATCTTTGCCTCATTCACCCACCTTTTATATAGATAGATAGACAGATATGTTTCTTTATTAGCCACAGGGGCACAAAAGAAGGGGACAAATACAAAAGGGGGAAGTTTACATACAATAAAAACGTGTAAAATACTATCACAAATGCAATTGAAAAACCAATCGATCTTCCCCAACAGGGGGAGACATCACATATGGGCAACACATATCCCCGAAAAAAAGGCGCAACCCTCATCTCCAGGAGTACGAAGAGTGAGTAACCCGTTCCTCTCTTCCTCTTTTTAGATAGACAGATAGATAGTTAGACAGACAGACAGACAGACAGACAGACAGACAGACAGACATGTTTCTTTATTAGCCACAGGGGCACAAAAGAAGGGGACAAATACAAAGGGGGAAGTTTACATACAATAAAAACGTATAAAGTAGATAGATAATAGATAATAGATAGATAGATAGATAGATATATATATTTCTTTAGATAGATAGATAGATAGATAATAGATAGATCGATATATAGATAGATAGATAATAGATAGATCGATATATAGATAGATAGATAATAGATAAAAAGTAAGCCAGTATGGTAAATTCTTACGTGTGATTGTAATATCATTCGGTGCTGTGGTAACGTATACATCCTTCATATTATTGTTGTCACCAGAGGCGGCACAACTGCCACCGTCAATTCCAGAGCCTCCTGTGCCGCACAAGCCCCCTATACAGAATGCCCGTTCCACACTGTATAGGACCGAACACACACTCATGGTTGCGATCTGGGCAGTTCCGGGGCCGCATGAAAGATCATTGGGACACGGCAGAAGATTTAACATGGATCGCATGAAGACGGCTAACTTAGCTGGTCAGCTGATTGCTGTTAAGTCGGTGGTGTTGTTGTTGTTGTTGTGTGTGGTTGTTGTGTGATGTGTGTGTGTGGTTGTGTGATGTGTGTGTGTGGTTGTGTGATGTGTGTGGTTGTGTGATGTGTGTGGTTGTGTGATGTGGGAGGTTGTGTGATGTGTGTGGTTGTGCATGTGGCTGTATGTGTATGTATGTGGCTGTGTGTGTATGTATGTGGCTG
>OZ024762.1:4058634-4063634 GCA_964016885.1 Eledone cirrhosa
TACATAAAAGTTATATATAATTGTTTCTACTTTAGGCACAAGGCCAGCAATTACCCAGTGCATTACTGGTACTTTATTTTATCGACCCCGTAAGGATGAAAGGCAAAGTCAACCTCGGCGGGATTTGAACTCAGATCGTAAAGGGACGTAACTATGCTAGAAAGCATGGCGTCCGACCCTCTACTGATACTGCCAATCCACCGCCCTAAAAGTTATATATAATAGAGTCCTGTTGTAAATCAATCCGAGGACTTGACCGGGTAAATATTGAGCGGGAAGGGATAAAGGGCAAAAGTTGAGCTCAGTTGGATTTGAACTGAGAATGTGATGAACTGGAATAAATACAACAAAGTAATGTTTACTGGTGTTCTACTGATTCCAGCAGTCTCAGGTCTGATGGTGGTGGAGGGGGAGGGGGAGGAAGATGGTGGTGGTGGTAGTAATGGTGATGGTGATAATGGAGGGGGAGGAGGAGGGGATGGTGGTGGTAGTAATGATGATTGAAGGGGGAGGAAGAATATGGTGGTGATAGTATAGTGATGGTGGTGGTGGTGGTGATGATGTTGATGATAATGATGATGGTGGTGGTGAGGAAGAGGTTGGAGATGATAGTGATGGTGGTGGTGAGGAGGAGGTTGGAGATGATAGTGATGGTGGTGGGGGGTGGAGATGGTGGTGGTGGTGAGGAGGGTGGTGGTGGTGGAGATGGTGACATGCCTCACTGAATAACTTCAATTGCTATCGATTTCTATATTGATCAAGTGATCGATCACGTGAAGGCCACCTACTGCTGGCACGTGGTGCACAGTCTACTGCTGACACACACACAGATACACTGACAGACACACACACAGATACACAGATACACTGACATACACACACACACAGATACACTGACTGACACACACACACAGATACACTGACAGACACACACACAGATACACAGATACACTGACATACACACACACACAGATACACTGACTGACACACACACACAGATACACTGACAGACACACACACAGATACACAGATACACTGACATACACACACACACAGATACACTGACTGACACACACACACAGATACACTGACTGACACACACACAGATACACTGACAGACACACACACATACACTGACAGACACACACACAGATACACAGATACACTGACAGACACACACACAGATACACAGATACACTGACAGACACACACACATACACTGACAGACACACACACAGATACACAGATACACTGACAGACACACACACATACACTGACAGACACACACACAGATACACAGATACACAGATACACTGACAGACACACACACACAGATACACTGACATGCACACGCACAGATACACTGACAGACACACACATATACAGACATACACTGACAGACACACACACATACAGACATACACTGACCCACACACACAGATACACTGACAGACACACACACAAACACAGACACACACACACAGATACACACTGACACACTGACAGACACACAGACACACAGATACACGCTGACAGACAGACACACAGACACACACACACAGACACAGAGACAAGGACACACACACAGCAGTATGGCTCAGCTGTGGAGAATAATACAAACCATGATTGTTACTTATAAACTGACACACAGACACACACACATGCACACATTTAACACACACACATGCATACACATAAACACACACATGCATACACATAAACACACACACATGCATACACATAAACACACACACATGCATACACATAAACACACACACATGCATACACATAAACACACACATGCATACACATAAACACACACACATGCATACACATAAACACACACACATGCATACACATAAACACACACACATGCATACACATAAACACACACACATGCATACACATAAACACATACATGCATACACATAAACACACACACATACATACACATAAACACACACACATGCATACACATAAACACACACACATAAACACACACACATGCATACACATAAACACACACATGCATACACATAAACACACACACATAAACACATACATGCATACACATAAACACACACACATGTATACACAAACACACACACACATGCATACACATAAACACATACATGCATACACATAAACACACACACATGTATACACATAAACACACACATGCACACCTACTTTCACAAACACACACATGTATACATTTTTTGGGGACATCCTCTATGTATGTATATATATATATATATATATATACAGTATGTCCCACAAAAATGTATACATACTTCGATTAGGATGCTGTTGAAGTGAGTATACATGTTTGGTGAAACCCTGTATATATATATATACACATATATATATATATGGGCTTCCATACAGTGTCTGTCTACCACTAGAGGGGAATTCTAAATGACTATGTAGCTGTGAAAGAGCTAACATTCCAACACAGATACAATAGCAATCAGTGGGATCAATCAGATCAATAGAAATATATCGGTTAAAATATGTGTAGCAGAGAGGACTGATGTTTAGGTAGGTGAATGACCACTGTAATGGCAGAACATGTAGTAGTGGGGGTGTGGTGTGTAGTAGTGGGGGTGTGGTGTAGTGGGGGTGTGGTGTGTAGTAGTGGGGGTATGGTGTGTAGTAGTGGTTGGTGTGGTGTAGTGGGGGTGTGTAGTAGTGGGGGTGTGGTGTGTAGTAGTGGTTGGTGTGGTGTGTAGTAGTGGGGGTATGGTGTGTAGTAGTGGTTGGTGTGGTGGGGGTGTGTAGTAGTGGGGGGTGTAGTAGTGGTTGGTGTGGTGTGTAGTAGTGGGGGTGTGGTGTGTAGTAGTGGTTGGTGTGGTGTAGTGGGGGTGTGGTGTGTAGTAGTGGGGGTGTGGTGTAGTGGGAGGGTGTAGTAGTGGGGGTTTGTAGTAGTGGTTGGTGTGGTGTAGTGGGAGGGTGTAGTAGTGGGGTGTGGTGTAGTGGTTGGTGTGGTGTGTAGTAGTGTTTGGTGTGGTGTAGTGGGAGGGTGTAGTAGTGGGGTGTGGTGTAGTGGTTGGTGTGGTGTGTAGTAGTGTTTGGTGTGGTGTAGTGGGAGGGTGTAGTAGTGGGGTGTGGTGTAGTGGTTGGTGTGGTGTGTAGTAGTGTTTGGTGTGGTGTAGTGGGAGGGTGTAGTAGTGGGGTGTGGTGTAGTGGTTGGTGTGGTGTGTAGTAGTGTTTGGTGTGGTGTAGTGGGAGGGTGTAGTAGTGGGGGTGTGTAGTAGTGGGGCTGTGGTATGTACTGTGTTGTATGTATGTTCATTTGGTAGTAACACTACTACCACCACCACCACCACTGCTGTTGCTGCTGCTGCTACTACTACTACTACTACTACTGCAACAATAACAACAACTACTATTACTACTACCACTACTACTACTACTACTACTACTGCAACAATAACAACAACTACTACTACCACCGCCACTACTACTACTGCAACAATAACAACAACTACTATTACTACTACCACCACCACCACTACTACCACTACTACTACTACTACTACTACTACTATTACCACCACCACTACTACTACAGCAACAATAACAAGTATGGGGGAAGTATGGTACTCTCAGTCGCTTCACTCACCAGAGTCCAGGAGAAGCAGCTGCCTAATGAGTTCCCAGAGCTCGTGACACACTTTGGACTTGATTATGTTTTTTGGTAAAACCTTTGTAAAGTTGGGCACCAATAGTCAGCTTATCAACACAGTACTCTCTTAATTATATATACTCTTCACCCACCTCACAAATTTCTGTTTCTTCATAGTGACCACTGGCTACTGTTTTCTGTCCTTTGTGGGGTAACTTTACTTCACTCCCATGCTGTTGTCATTGACAGCATTCGGATGTCTTAACAGCCCTTCCCCACGTTTCAGTTTTCAACTGTTTCTATAAATCTCAAATACCCTCAATACTTCGTCTCAATAATTTACATTACATCCAATGAGAAAGTTCATTATTTTCAAAATGATTTGAAAATAGCCTAACAAATGTTTTATTGTAAAAAAAAATGCAAGTGTCTTTTGTGGTTATGGAAACGGAAAAGTAAGGGAAGAGCTAGGGCTACAGGGTTGCAGAAGAATGAGAGAATGATGGGCTCTAGGCCTAGTGCACGGCGGTATTAGGGCTATGGACAAGACCGCAAAAGCATTCCCATGGACAATGGCCAGTGACACCCACTGCAAGAGCCACGCCACCTCTTGGGGGCTCCTTTCTCAGACGGGCTGCTGACGTTCCAATCTTGCAGAGGAGCTTGGCAGTGCAATGTGGTATCGGAAAGGTTAAGGAGTTCACTTTTCAATCACAAGGTTCTCGGTTGAATCCTACTGGCTGACACCAGCCTCAGGTAAACCAATACATCATTACTATCTCCACCATTGCCACTGCCACTATCTCCACCACCACTAAATTCCTGAGGGGGTCATGGAGGCAGGGTCTTCAAACACTCCTTCCAGTGGGTCCTGTCAGAAGCAGTCGTCTCCAACTGATCCAGCTGGATCCTCAAGTGAGACCAGCTGAGCTCAGGGATGTTATCCAACCATCTTGCTTGGGGTCCACCCCTGGGTCTCCTGCCGGTTGGGTTAGCCTGTAAAATCTGTCCAGTCATTCTTTCCTGAGACATTCTAACCACATGTCCCCAGTATCAGAGCTGTGATCCCTCAGTCAGAGAAGTAGCAGCTCTACCTGGAGTGACTCTCCAGTGATTCTTTCCTGAGACATTCTAACCACATGTCCACAGTATCAGAGCTGTGATCCCTCAGTCAGAGAAGTAGCAGCTCTACCTGGAGTGACTCTCCAGTGATTCTTTCCTGAAACATTCTAACCACATGTCCACAGTATCAGAGCTGTGATCCCTCAGTCAGAGAAGTCGCAGCTCTACCTGGAGTGACTCTCTCATCTCTAAGTTACGCACTCTATCAAGAAACATTACTCCAAGGACCCTTCGGAGTAACCCCATTTCA
>OZ024762.1:4066134-4101134 GCA_964016885.1 Eledone cirrhosa
TAATTATTTCATTACTAAGATAGTAACATGATATATATTTTTTGGGAAGGATTTTAATTCAATTAGGAACCCTTGAAAATGATTGGTTTTGTTTCATAGAACCAGAGCTGGTTTTGGTTGGGTTGGTATCAAAAGTGTTCAAACCCTACAATACAACTTTATATAACACTAGCAAAGGAGCCGTTGTTGCTGGGCACACCTTTCTCCACTGTAAATAAAGACCCCCTCTTACCTCAGAATGGCCGTCTTTAAATAGCCCCAGAACTCTGCTATATTAGAGGAGAGCAAGATTTAAACTATATGTTGACATGCTGCGGGAGCTAAATAACCTATGTATCAAATTTGAACAAAATCGGATGGAAAATGTGGAAATACATTGCATACATACAGACAGACATTTTTGTTTATATATATATATATATATATATATATATATATATGAGATTTAGCTGCTATTTCTAGCAGCTTGAGCAACCACACAAAGGATTCCAAAAGTTCCCTTCCACTGCCTGTATTCCTTCTTCCATAAGATACTCAACAAGATAGAGATGATGGGGAGGGCGAGAGAGATGGAGGCTCTTCTGTGTTCGGACACATTTGTTGGGAGGTTTCTTGGCTGTTTTAATTGCTATTAATTGTGACATATTATCCCAATTTTTCCCATGCGGAAGAGACAGTGTTTTGGGGGAAGCAAGACATTACATACACATAAAGAAAGAATTATTATTAGGCTTCTACTGTTTTGATATGCTTCACTGTAGGAGATAGAGATGGGTAAGTATGTGAGATTTGGCTAAACCAGTTGACACATTGAATAGCTATGTTAGCAGGAGCAAACGCTGGCCTTAAATGGTTTCTATATATAAATATAAAACTACAGGAAGTACGTTGATTGTAGGGTTGAAGTGGCCTAATAACCAGCTAAAAACCATGTATTAACTACCTGACTAATTGTTAATGTGGTCACCTTTTCCTTCTTCTTCTTCAGAGATCACAAACTGTTGATTCCAGGATATTCTACAGCTCAACTAACGACGATGATGATGATAATGATTATAATTACGTAGTAGATTCAACATGGTTTCAAGTGGTTCCTGTCTTAATTAAACAGGGGAGAGAACTGATTGGTTTTAAGTGTTTGTAATATACCAGAACTTTATTCGATGGTCGAATATGTTTTCCTAATTAAAACTAATTGCTTTTTCAGTTTGTTTATTTATCTCAGTTTTCTGTCGTCAGAAACACGACGAAAGCTTTCAATTCAACTCGCCACCATGTTCTAAACCAGAGGTTCTGAAAGTTCGCGCTACCATCTCCCGGGGGCCCTGGAGCCTTGGGGGTGTGGTAGAGATGATATAATAGAATATTAGATATCAAATGATACATATAGTAAAATAAAAAAAAATATAATATTTATGTATACATAATATATATTATCTATTATATATAAATTGACAATTTTATTTATTATATATTATTTACAATTTGCGTGTAGGCAGGTCTCTCTGGAAATAGGGGTGAGGGTATTATGTGGCCGTAAGGGGGGGGGGGGGGGGGGGGGCAAAACGTTTGATAACCTCTGTTCTAAACACCGGTGCATATCATCATCATCGTGATTTTAACATCTGCTTTCCCTGCTAGCATGGGTTGGACAGGTTTACATAGACCAAGTCAGTACTGAAGCAGGGCTACTGACTTCTCAGACAAGCTAGGGGTCTGTTATCTCATTTGTGTATGGTTTCACAATCTACCGAGTTCAAAGGAGAGGTTGTCATGCCTATTTTATAGCTTATTTAAAGACCTTTAAAATTCACTTCTTTAAAATTTTCAAATGTCAACACTTCCGGTTAGCGGCCGTTATATTATAACACTTATAAAAATATCGCATATATTTCCGTCACTAATTTTCTCCTAATGCAGTTTATATATAATGTCGTCTTTTTTTAAATGTATCATGGATTACATTACTGATTACATAAGACAGTGTAACAACGTCTTCGTTCAATCTCTGTGTATATTGTCAATTACGATTTTATTTGATGTATCATATCTACATCTACATGCATATATATTTGTGTATAATATCAATACACACACTACACATGCTAGCAGAAAAACGCCCCGTGGGCTGGTTTTTCTGCTAGTTATTAATAATTGTTTCTACTTTTGGCACAAGGCCAGCAAATACCCAGTGTATTACTGGTACTTTATTTTATTGACCCAGTAAGGATGGAAGGCAAAGTTAACCTCGGCGGGATTTGAACTCAGAATGGCAGTTATTAATAATGGTATATCGTGCAATGGCCATACTCGATAACGAGGGGGCAGCCATCATGTTTGTATGTATGTATGTATGTATGTATGTATGTATGTATGTATGCATGCATGCATGCATGTATGTATGTATGTATGTATGCATCTATGCATGTATGTATGCATGTATGTGTGCATCTATGCATGTATGTATGCATGTATGTGTGCATCTATGCATGTATGCATGCGTCTATGTATGTATATATACACATGTATATATATATATATATATATGTGCGTGTATATATAATTAAGTCTACATCCATGTAAGTAAGCATGTGTGAGGTTGTACGTGTATATTTACAACTTTCAAACTAATTAAATGACTTAATCAGTTAATTAATACATAAATTGCTAATTTAGGAAAATGCTGACTAGGAAAGTAATAGAGTCACAAAGTTGGAATTGTTATATAAATCATGTGTGTGTGTGAGAGAGACAGTGTGTGTGTGTGAGTGTATGTGTGACTGAGTGTGTTTGTGAGAGTGTGTGAGTGAGTGTATGAGTGAGTGTGTGTATGAGTGTGAGTATATGTGTGTGTGTGAGTATATGTGTGTGTGTGTGTATATGTGTGTGTGTGAGAGAGTGTGTACTTGTGTATTTGTGTGGTGTGTGTATGCATGTGAGAGAGAGTGTGTGTGTGTGAGTGTATATGTGAGTGTGAGTATATGTGTGCGTGTCAGTGTATGTGTGAGTGAGAGAGTGTGTGTGTGAGAGAGTGTGTGTATTTGTGTGAGAGAGAGAAAGAGTGTGTGTGTGAGTGTGTGTGTGTATGAGTATATATGTGTGGGTGTGAGTGTTTGTGTGTATGTGAATAAGGAGAGAGAGAGAGAGAAAGAGAGAAGAAGGAGGAAATATTTCTAGCTATCCATATTTAGCTATCATAAAGATATCATCATCATCATAATCGTTTTACGTCCGTTCTTCCACGCTAGCATGGGTTAGACAGGTTGTCCTGTTGTGGGCAGTGTCCGGTCAGCTGACCTTGTCTTGCTCATACAGGAACTGATTCTGGCTTCATTTCTACAGCTGGCTGCCCTTCCTAACACCAACCTCACTTCTACAACTGGCTGCCCTTCCTAACACCAACCTCACTTCTACAGCTGGCTGCCCTTCCTAACACCAACCTCACTTCTACAGCTGGCTGCCCTTCCTAACACCAACCTCACTTCTACAGCTGGCTGCCCTTCCTAACACCAACCTCACTTCTACAACTGGCTGCCCTTCCTAACACCAACCTCACTTCTACAGCTGGCTGCCCTTCCTAACACCAACCTCACTTCTACAGCTGGCTGCCCTTCCTAACACCAACCTCACTTCTACAACTGAGTAAACTGGAGCGATGTGAAATAAAGTGAAACAACGCATCACCCGGTCCGAGAATTGAACTCACAACCTTTTGATTGCAAGCCCAATGCTCTAACCACTAAGACATGCACCTTTATATCTATGTATATATATATCTGGTGTGTGTGTGTTTATATGTCAGATCAGTACTGGGGCAGTCCTCTCTCCTCCCCCAGCTGGTACCCCCAGTACCGGAGCAGTCCTCTCTATCACCCCCAGCTGTCACATCCTGGATGTTAAAGTAACCCCCCCCCCCAGTACCGGAGCAGTCCTCTCTATCACCCCCAGCTGTCACATCCTGGATGTTAAAGTACCCCCGCCCCCCCCCAGTACTGGAGCAGTCCTCTCTCTCACCCCAGCTCTATATGTATATGTCAGATCAGTACTGGTGTAGTCCTTTCTTTTACCCCTTGATGTTCTCCTGGATCAAGGAAGGGAGGCTTTGAGAGGATGTCTGTTTATGACTGCATCATCACCTAAAACTCTTAGCAAAAGCATGGTACACACTATCAAACAGGGTCTCATTAGGCCCTTTTAAGGGTCTAAGCACTTAAAATATTATGGTGCCCCACTATGTACAAAATCAGCAAAGAACAAAAAAATGTTTTGGAATGACAAATATATTTAATTTAAATAAAATAGTGTCCTTTTTTCCTTGTCTCATGGCTTAGATTTGGATTTGCAATCATGAGGTTGTGAGTTCGATTCCTGGATCAGACGATGCATTATGTCCTTGTACAAGACACTTTATATTTCATGTTGCTCTTTCTGCCAGGAGTTAGACTGGTAGATAGTATCAGCAATGGAGACCCTACCAATGGAGTCCCTACCAATGAGGACACTCCCACACAGTGACGCAAAAGCATGAAACGTTGTACCCCAGTCAGCTTTGTCACATGAAATATAAGAGACATGGCTTTATATTGATGCCAGTCTCGAATAACTCACACAGCCAGCGAGACAGGAATAGTCCTAGGGTTGCTGATGTCCTGGTCAAGCTGGGTTTTGGCCCCGTTACATGTATGTATATACCAGAGTTATGACCGGTATGTAGATTGTATCAGCAATGAAAGACCAATGGAAATATTGTTTCCTTGGTCTGATTTGACAAGTTTCATCCTACAGGGTCAATGGACCAGACACTGCCCACAACAGGACAACCCGTCTAACCCATGCTAGCGTGGAAGAACGGACGTAAAACGGTGATGATGATGATGATGATGGTAAGTTAACGAGGGTTGGGATCTTGTTGATTAATTCAATTGACTCAATCATTATGATTGATCTCCAGTTGGTGCTCTTAGCAGGTGCTTAATGGCTCCCCACCTTTCCATAGCTACTAAGTCATATTCGATTGATGGCTGTAGCTATGTGTGTACGTGGTTATGATTGACAACAGAGGCAGAAAGTCAGAGGTTTTGGGTTAGGGTTAGGGTTAGGGTTAGGGTTTTGTTGATTCCATTGACCCCTTCCCCCAGTACCAAAGGAAAGTGAAGTGAAGTAGAGTGGAGTGAAATCTATCCTGGTGGGAATTGAAACCTAACCACTTCACATGGAAATGTACGCCTATACTAAAACACTCTACTGGCGAAATGTTTATGTTTGTATGCAGAGTGTATATAATTATGTAACTAAGTATATATGCATATATATATACCCCCCCCCCCATATATATATATATATATATATATATATATACACACACATATATACACATATGCAGGATACCCGTAGCTAAAAAAGGCCAAGGAAAACAATGCTCAATCTAATGCAAGAGAGATTATTTAGTTTATATTAGATTTCATACACTTAACATGTATGAGTGATCTTAGGTGTCGGGGTCCAGTTATTTCTAGTATGCTAGCTTATTGTAAGCTGCTATATTACTGGTTTACTACAATACAGACAAAGCTGGGTTTTTAAACCCTATATATATATATCATCATCATCATCATCATTTTACGTCCGCTTTTCCCTGCTTGTAAGGGTGGGACGGGAACTGGTTCTGGCTTGATTTCTACAGCAGCATGCCCTTCCTAACACCAACCTCATTTACAGTGAGTGCTGGGTGCTTTTTTTCCGTGGCACCTCCACGACCACTTTGCAGTGGAATGATAGGGACCCCAGTCCCTATCATCTCATTTCTACAGCTGAGTAAACTGGAGCAATGTGAAATAAAGTGTCTTGCTCAAGGAAACAACACATCACCCGGTCTGAGAATTGAACTCACAACCTTTCGATTGCAAGCCCAACGCCCTAACCACTAAGCCAAGTGCCTCCATATATATATGGCAACATGACCCTCCCAAAGTATAACAATATATATATATATATATATATATATATATATATATATATATATATATATAACCTGATCACAATATATGTTGACCCCCACACCCCCACCTATTTTATATGTGAGAAATAGGCAAAAATCCAAACTCCGTTTATAAGCTGAGGCAGCTAATCAACACATGGTTAGTAGGTGTGGTTTTGAAATTTTCATGAGTATAAAAAAATATATTTCTATAAAAAATATATTTCTATAAAAAATATATTTCTATAAAAAATATATTTCTATAAAAAAATATATTTCTATAAAAAATATATTTCTATAAAAAATATATATTTCTATAAAAAAATATATTTCTATCCGAGAGATAGAAATAACCCGAATGTGGAGGTTGAAGACAGAAACAATACCTATAATTATAGGTGCTCTGGGAGTGATAAAAAAGCATGGACAAAGATACATCACCAAAACTCCAGGACTCACAAATATATACAGCATACAAAGAATAGCACTACCGGGCATTGCACACATGATAGGAAGAGTACTCTCAATGCAGTGGAGCAAACACCACCAAAAACGACACGGCCCATACCCAACACGCACAGAACTACCCTTGGTAATGAAGTGATAACATGCAAAATAATAATAATAATAATAATAATAATTGTTTCTACTTTTGGCACAAGGCCAGCAATTAATCAGTACATTACTGGTACTTTATTTTATCGACCCCGTAAGGATGAAAGGCAAAGTTAACCTCGGCGGGATTTGAACTCAGAATGGAAATTCCGCTGAGGTTAACTTTGCCTATATATATAATATACACACTATATAGACACTATTTAACCCATTAGCATTTAAACTGGCCACATCCGGCCAGAACTCTCTCACCTGTCTCTGTTCAAGTTGGCCGTAACTGGCCGCTCGTACAGACGTTGTGGTATTTTTCTCGAAAAAGATAACATAAAAATCTCATAGATTTGATATTATGTGAGATAATTATGTAAGATAAAGTGTTTACCACAAAAATACAATAGTATATATAGAGTAATGTAAATGCTGAAAGGTTAACCAGCCCTGGAAACATTTCGAGATAGTACCTAGTGCTCCTATGATGATAGGGATGATCTTGATCTCATCACAGTCCCAAATCCTTTTTAATTCCTACTTTAAATCCTGGTACCAGTTAATTTTCTCCTTTTCCTTTTCTAACATTCTTGTGTGATAGGGGCAAGCTACATTTATAATCAAGCAAGATCTTTTTTCTTTGTCATAAACCATCAAGTCAGGCCTATTGTGATCTAATTCTTTGTTCGTTTGTATCTTGAAATCCCGTAGCACCTTCATCCAATCGGTTTCTATTACCGACTCTGGCTCAATGGACGTTAAACGACGGCGACGATTTGTTCAGTTTACATAAATGCCAGTGAATCACCTTTCCTATTAAATCATGCTTCCATCTTTTATAGTGAGTCTGGCCTTAGGTATTTACTCTCTGATACAATGTGAAGCACAGTTTCCCCTCTCTCTCTCCACAGATCCTACAGAGCAGGCTAGCCTCCTCCTACATTATTATTATTATTATTCTGAGTTCAAATCCCGCCGAGGTCAACTTTGCCTTTCATCCTTACGGGGTCGATAAAATAAAGTACCAGTAATGTACTGGTTAATTGCAGGCCTTGTGCCAAAAGTAGAAACAATTATTATAAAAGAATATTATAGACATGTTATAATGGTGGTGAATAGTGAGCTGAACTCCCAGAAAACACTGAATTGAAGCTATAAATTCCCTGGCTGTACCTGTTGTCCAGTATAGTCTTATGTAATCAATTGGAATTTGAATGAACACCAACATATGGACATAAAAACTAGGAAACTGTTGACATTAAACAGGATGTAACAACAAAAAGCAGACGTCCATAGGCCTTATCTTCCACGAAAAGAGGGCAGTAGTGGTCTAATCCAACTTGAAACATCCTATAAAAAGACATGATATGACTCCAAATGTACATCCAAAGTAACACCGAGTGGACAATACAGTTGGTAGGACAACAGGAATAGGGTAGGAAACTCCACCGAAAGCAGACATATTAATACAGACAAGAGCTTAACCTCCCTGATCAGGATGTTGATAATGAGGACATGCTACCCACTAAGGCAGCAAAAAGATGTAAAACAAAAGCCAAACAGGAAAGTTTGAAGGAAATGTCAAGACTGTGGCAAGATAAACCATTGCAATAACACAAACAAGCTGGGGAAGCTGATGTAGATATGAAAAGGACCCATCAGTAATTGTATAGCACTGGTTTGAAAACTGAAACACAAGGATTTATCCGAGCAGCACAAGATCAGAGTCTCCTCATGTAATCTATCAAGCTAATGTCTTGCAAAATGAGGCAGACACAAAGTGCAGACTCTGTGATGACATGCTTGAGAACATTGACCACACTGTTGCCAATTGCTCAGTCCTTGCTCCTAGAGAATATAAAAACAGGCGTGATTGAGTTGGCCAATACTTGCACTGGAGAATATGCCGGACCACTAAAAACTGATATGAACACCATCCACAGCCAGTCAACGAGGGAGAGAATGTTACTATCCTATGGGATTATGGGATACATACAGACAGGAAAATAAATGTTAACAGATCAGACAATGTTATCAAAGACCCAAGACAAAAAACATCCCTGTTAATTGAAATGGCAGTGACTACTGACAGAACATCTCAGTGAAAGAATTTGAGGAACTATCTAAATACAAGGACCTTGAGATTAAGATAGATTAAAAATCACAATTATCCCCGTTGTTGTGGGTGCCCTAGGAATGATTAAGTGTTGTTGTGGGAGCCCTAGGAATGATCAAGTGTTGTTGTGGGAGCCCTAGGAATGATCAAGTGTTGTTGTGGGTGCCCTAGGAATGATCAAGTGTTGTTGTGGGAGCTCTAGGAATGATCAAGTGTTGTTGTGGGTGCCCTAGGAATGATCAAGTGTTGTTGTGGGTGCCCTAGGAATGATCAAGTGTTGTTGTGGGAGCCCTAGGAATGATCAAGTGTTGTTGTGGGTGCCCTAGGAATGATCAAGTGTTGTTGTGGGAGCTCTAGGAATGATCAAGTGTTGTTGTGGGTGCCCTAGGAATGATCAAGTGTTGTTGTGGGTGCCCTAGGAATGATCAAGTGTTGTTGTGGGAGCCCTAGGAATGATCAAGTGTTGTTGTGGGTGCCCTAGGAATGATCAAGTGTTGTTGTGGGAGCTCTAGGAATGATCAAGTGTTGTTGTGGGAGCTCTAGGAATGATCAAGTGTTGTTGTGGGAGCTCTAGGAATGATCAAGTGTTGTTGTGGGAGCTCTAGGAATGATCAAGTGTTGTTGTGGGTGCCCTAGGAATGATCAAGTGTTGTTGTGGGAGCTCTAGGAATGATCAAGTGTTGTTGTGGGAGCTCTAGGAATGATCAAGTGTTGTTGTGGGAGCTCTAGGAATGATCAAGTGTTGTTGTGGGAGCTCTAGGAATGATCAAGTGTTGTTGTGGGAGCTCTAGGAATGATCAAGTGTTGTTGTGGGAGCTCTAGGAATGATCAAGTGTTGTTGTGGGTGCCCTAGGAATGATCAAGTGTTGTTGTGGGAGCTCTAGGAATGATCAAGTGTTGTTGTGGGAGCTCTAGGAATGATCAAGTGTTGTTGTGGGAGCTCTAGGAATGATCAAGTGTTGTTGTGGGTGCCCTAGGAATGATCAAGTGTTGTTGTGGGAGCTCTAGGAATGATCAAGTGTTGTTGTGGGAGCTCTAGGAATGATCAAGTGTTGTTGTGGGAGCTCTAGGAATGATCAAGTGTTGTTGTGGGAGCTCTAGGAATGATCAAGTGTTGTTGTGGGAGCTCTAGGAATGATCAAGTGTTGTTGTGGGAGCTCTAGGAATGATCAAGTGTTGTTGTGGGTGCCCTAGGAATGATCAAGTGTTGTTGTGGGAGCTCTAGGAATGATCAAGTGTTGTTGTGGGAGCTCTAGGAATGATCAAGTGTTGTTGTGGGAGCTCTAGGAATGATCAAGTGTTGTTGTGGGTGCCCTAGGAATGATCAAGTGTTGTTGTGGGTGCCCTAGGAATGATCAAGTGTTGTTGTGGGTGCCCTAGGAATGATCAAGTGTTGTTGTGGGAGCTCTAGGAATGATCAAGTGTTGTTGTGGGTGCCCTAGGAATGATCAAGTGTTGTTGTGGGTGCCCTAGGAATGATCAAGTGTTGTTGTGGGAGCTCTAGGAATGATCAAGTGTTGTTGTGGGTGCCCTAGGAATGATCAAGTGTTGTTGTGGGAGCTCTAGGAATGATCAAGTGTTGTTGTGGGTGCCCTAGGAATGATCAAGTGTTGTTGTGGGTGCCCTAGGAATGATCAAGTGTTGTTGTGGGTGCCCTAGGAATGATCAAGTGTTGTTGTGGGAGCCCTAGGAATGATCAAGTGTTGTTGTGGGAGCCCTAGGAATGATTAAGTGTTGTTGTGGGAGCTCTAGGAATGATCAAGTGTTGTTGTGGGAGCTCTAGGAATGATCAAGTGTTGTTGTGGGTGCCCTAGGAATGATCAAGTGTTGTTGTGGGAGCCCTAGGAATGATTAAGTGTTGTTGTGGGAGCTCTAGGAATGATCAAGTGTTGTTGTGGGTGCCCTAGGAATGATCAAGTGTTGTTGTGGGAGCCCTAGGAATGATCAAGTGTTGTTGTGGGAGCCCTAGGAATGATTAAGTGTTGTTGTGGGAGCTCTAGGAATGATCAAGTGTTGTTGTGGGAGCTCTAGGAATGATCAAGTGTTGTTGTGGGTGCCCTAGGAATGATCAAGTGTTGTTGTGGGAGCCCTAGGAATGATTAAGTGTTGTTGTGGGAGCTCTAGGAATGATCAAGTGTTGTTGTGGGAGCTCTAGGAATGATCAAGTGTTGTTGTGGGAGCCCTAGGAATGATTAAGTGTTGTTGTGGGAGCTCTAGGAATGATCAAGTGTTGTTGTGGGAGCTCTAGGAATGATTAAGTGTTGTTGTGGGAGCTCTAGGAATGATCAAGTGTTGTTGTGGGAGCTCTAGGAATGATCAAGTGTTGTTGTGGGAGCTCTAGGAATGATCAAGTGTTGTTGTGGGAGCCCTAGGAATGATCAAGTGTTGTTGTGGGAGCTCTAGGAATGATCAAGTGTTGTTGTGGGTGCCCTAGGAATGATCAAGTGTTGTTGTGGGAGCTCTAGGAATGATCAAGTGTTGTTGTGGGAGCCCTAGGAATGATTAAGTGTTGTTGTGGGAGCTCTAGGAATGATCAAGTGTTGTTGTGGGAGCTCTAGGAATGATCAAGTGTTGTTGTGGGAGCCCTAGGAATGATTAAGTGTTGTTGTGGGAGCTCTAGGAATGATCAAGTGTTGTTGTGGGAGCTCTAGGAATGATTAAGTGTTGTTGTGGGAGCTCTAGGAATGATCAAGTGTTGTTGTGGGTGCCCTAGGAATGATCAAGTGTTGTTGTGGGAGCTCTAGGAATGATCAAGTGTTGTTGTGGGAGCTCTAGGAATGATTAAGTGTTGTTGTGGGAGCTCTAGGAATGATCAAGTGTTGTTGTGGGAGCTCTAGGAATGATCAAGTGTTGTTGTGGGAGCTCTAGGAATGATCAAGTGTTGTTGTGGGAGCTCTAGGAATGATCAAGTGTTGTTGTGGGAGCTCTAGGAATGATCAAGTGTTGTTGTGGGTGCCCTAGGAATGATCAAGTGTTGTTGTGGGAGCTCTAGGAATGATCAAGTGTTGTTGTGGGTGCCCTAGGAATGATCAAGTGTTGTTGTGGGAGCTCTAGGAATGATCAAGTGTTGTTGTGGGAGCCCTAGGAATAATTAAGTGTTGTTGTGGGTGCCCTAGGAATGATCAAGTGTTGTTGTGGGAGCTCTAGGAATGATCAAGTGTTGTTGTGGGAGCTCTAGGAATGATCAAGTGTTGTTGTGGGAGCCCTAGGAATAATTAAGTGTTGTTGTGGGTGCCCTAGGAATGATCAAGTGTTGTTGTGGGTGCCCTAGGAATGATCAAGTGTTGTTGTGGGAGCTCTAGGAATGATCAAGTGTTGTTGTGGGTGCCCTAGGAATGATCAAGTGTTGTTGTGGGTGCCCTAGGAATGATCAAGTGTTGTTGTGGGAGCTCTAGGAATGATCAAGTGTTGTTGTGGGTGCCCTAGGAATGATCAAGTGTTGTTGTGGGTGCCCTAGGAATGATCAAGTGTTGTTGTGGGAGCTCTAGGAATGATCAAGTGTTGTTGTGGGTGCCCTAGGAATGATCAAGTGTTGTTGTGGGTGCCCTAGGAATGATCAAGTGTTGTTGTGGGAGCTCTAGGAATGATCAAGTGTTGTTGTGGGAGCCCTAGGAATAATTAAGTGTTGTTGTGGGTGCCCTAGGAATGATCAAGTGTTGTTGTGGGTGCCCTAGGAATGATCAAGTGTTGTTGTGGGTGCCCTAGGAATGATCAAGTGTTGTTGTGGGAGCTCTAGGAATGATCAAGTGTTGTTGTGGGTGCCCTAGGAATAATTAAGTGTTGTTGTGGGTGCCCTAGGAATGATCAAGTGTTGTTGTGGGTGCCCTAGGAATAATTAAGTGTTGTTGTGGGTGCCCTAGGAATGATCAAGTGTTGTTGTGGGTGCCCTAGGAATAATTAAGTGTTGTTGTGGGAGCCCTAGGAATGATCAAGTGTTGTTGTGGGTGCCCTAGGAATGATCAAGTGTTGTTGTGGGTGCCCTAGGAATGATCAAGTGTTGTTGTGGGTGCCCTAGGAATAAATAAGTGTTGTTGTGGGTGCCCTAGGAATGATCAAGTGTTGTTGTGGGTGCCCTAGGAATAATTAAGTGTTGTTGTGGGTGCCCTAGGAATGATCAAGTGTTGTTGTGGGTGCCCTAGGAATAATTAAGTGTTGTTGTGGGTGCCCTAGGAATGATCAAGTGTTGTTGTGGGAGCCCTAGGAATAATTAAGTGTTGTTGTGGGTGCCCTAGGAATGATCAAGTGTTGTTGTGGGAGCCCTAGGAATGATCAAGTGTTGTTGTGGGTGCCCTAGGAATGATCAAGTGTTGTTGTGGGTGCCCTAGGAATAATTAAGTGTTGTTGTGGGTGCCCTAGGAATGATCAAGTGTTGTTGTGGGTGCCCTAGGAATAATTAAGTGTTGTTGTGGGTGCCCTAGGAATGATCAAGTGTTGTTGTGGGTGCCCTAGGAATAATTAAGTGTTGTTGTGGGTGCCCTAGGAATGATCAAGTGTTGTTGTGGGAGCCCTAGGAATAATTAAGTGTTGTTGTGGGTGCCCTAGGAATGATCAAGTGTTGTTGTGGGTGCCCTAGGAATGATCAAGTGTTGTTGTGGGTGCCCTAGGAATAATTAAGTGTTGTTGTGGGTGCCCTAGGAATGATCAAGTGTTGTTGTGGGTGCCCTAGGAATAATTAAGTGTTGTTGTGGGTGCCCTAGGAATGATCAAGTGTTGTTGTGGGAGCCCTAGGAATAATTAAGTGTTGTTGTGGGTGCCCTAGGAATGATCAAGTGTTGTTGTGGGTGCCCTAGGAATAATTAAGTGTTGTTGTGGGTGCCCTAGGAATGATCAAGTGTTGTTGTGGGAGCCCTAGGAATAATTAAGTGTTGTTGTGGGTGCCCTAGGAATGATCAAGTGTTGTTGTGGGTGCTCTAGGAATAATTAAGTGTTGTTGTGGGTGCCCTAGGAATGATCAAGTGTTGTTGTGGGTGCCCTAGGAATAATTAAGTGTTGTTGTGGGTGCCCTAGGAATGATCAAGTGTTGTTGTGGGAGCCCTAGGAATAATTAAGTGTTGTTGTGGGTGCCCTAGGAATGATCAAGTGTTGTTGTGGGTGCCCTAGGAATAATTAAGTGTTGTTGTGGGTGCCCTAGGAATGATCAAGTGTTGTTGTGGGAGCCCTAGGAATAATTAAGTGTTGTTGTGGGTGCCCTAGGAATGATCAAGTGTTGTTGTGGGTGCTCTAGGAATAATTAAGTGTTGTTGTGGGTGCCCTAGGAATGATCAAGTGTTGTTGTGGGAGCCCTAGGAATAATTAAGTGTTGTTGTGGGTGCCCTAGGAATGATCAAGTGTTGTTGTGGGTGCCCTAGGAATGATCAAGTGTTGTTGTGGGAGCCCTAGGAATGATCAAGTGTTGTTGTGGGTGCCCTAGGAATGATCAAGTGTTGTTGTGGGTGCCCTAGGAATGATCAAGTGTTGTTGTGGGTGCCCTAGGAATGATCAAGTGTTGTTGTGGGTGCTCTAGGAATAATTAAGTGTTGTTGTGGGTGCCCTAGGAATGATCAAGTGTTGTTGTGGGTGCTCTAGGAATAATTAAGTGTTGTTGTGGGTGCCCTAGGAATGATCAAGTGTTGTTGTGGGTGCCCTAGGAATAATTAAGTGTTGTTGTGGGTGCCCTAGGAATGATCAAGTGTTGTTGTGGGAGCTCTAGGAATGATCAAGTGTTGTTGTGGGTGCTCTAGGAATAATTAAGTGTTGTTGTGGGTGCTCTAGGAATAATCAAGTGTTGTTGTGGGTGCCCTAGGAATGATTAAGTGTTGTTGTGGGTGCCCTAGGAATGATTAAGTGTTGTTGTGGGTGCCCTAGGAATGATCAAGTGTTGTTGTGGGAGCCCTAGGAATAATTAAGTGTTGTTGTGGGTGCCCTAGGAATGATTAAGTGTTGTTGTGGGTGCTCTAGGAATGATCAAGTGTTGTTGTGGGAGCCCTAGGAATGATCAAGTGTTGTTGTGGGAGCTCTAGGAATGATCAAGTGTTGTTGTGGGTGCCCTAGGAATGATCAAGTGTTGTTGTGGGTGCTCTAGGAATGATCAAGTGTTGTTGTGGGTGCCCTAGGAATGATCAAGTGTTGTTGTGGGTGCCCTAGGAATGATCAAGTGTTGTTGTGGGTGCCCTAGGAATGATCAAGTGTTGTTGTGGGTGCTCTAGGAATGATCAAGTGTTGTTGTGGGTGCCCTAGGAATGATCAAGTGTTGTTGTGGGAGCTCTAGGAATGATCAAGTGTTGTTGTGGGAGCTCTAGGAATGATCAAGTGTTGTTGTGGGTGCCCTAGGAATGATCAAGTGTTGTTGTGGGTGCCCTAGGAATGATCAAGTGTTGTTGTGGGTGCCCTAGGAATGATTAAGTGTTGTTGTGGGTGCCCTAGGAATGATCAAGTGTTGTTGTGGGTGCTCTAGGAATGATCAAGTGTTGTTGTGGGTGCCCTAGGAATGATCAAGTGTTGTTGTGGGTGCCCTAGGAATGATTAAGTGTTGTTGTGGGTGCCCTAGGAATGATCAAGTGTTGTTGGAGGTGCCCTAGGAATGATCAAGTGTTGTTGTGGGTGCCCTAGGAATGATCAAGTGTTGTTGTGGGTGCCCTAGGAATAATTAAGTGTTGTTGTGGGTGCTCTAGGAATGATCAAGTGTTGTTGTGGGTGCCCTAGGAATGATTAAGTGTTGTTGTGGGTGCCCTAGGAATGATCAAGTGTTGTTGTGGGTGCCCTAGGAATGATCAAGTGTTGTTGTGGGTGCCCTAGGAATGATTAAGTGTTGTTGTGGGTGCCCTAGGAATGATCAAGTGTTGTTGTGGGTGCCCTAGGAATGATCAAGTGTTGTTGTGGGAGCCCTAGGAATGATCAAGTGTTGTTGTGGGTGCCCTAGGAATGATCAAGTGTTGTTGTGGGTGCCCTAGGAATGATTAAGTGTTGTTGTGGGTGCCCTAGGAATGATCAAGTGTTGTTGTGGGTGCCCTAGGAATGATCAAGTGTTGTTGTGGGTGCCCTAGGAATGATTAAGTGTTGTTGTGGGAGCCCTAGGAATGATCAAGTGTTGTTGGAGGTGCCCTAGGAATAATTAAGTGTTGTTGTGGGAGCCCTAGGAATGATTAAGTGTTGTTGTGGGTGCCCTAGGAATGATCAAGTGTTGTTGGAGGTGCCCTAGGAATAATTAAGTGTTGTTGTGGGAGCCCTAGGAATGATCAAGTGTTGTTGGAGGTGCCCTAGGAATGATCAAGTGTTGTTGTGGGTGCCCTAGGAATGATCAAGTGTTGTTGGAGGTGCCCTAGGAATAATTAAGTGTTGTTGTGGGAGCCCTAGGAATGATCAAGTGTTGTTGGAGGTGCCCTAGGAATAATTAAGTGTTGTTGTGGGAGCCCTAGGAATGATCAAGTGTTGTTGGAGGTGCCCTAGGAATGATCAAGTGTTGTTGTGGGTGCCCTAGGAATGATCAAGTGTTGTTGGAGGTGCCCTAGGAATAATTAAGTGTTGTTGTGGGAGCCCTAGGAATGATCAAGTGTTGTTGGAGGTGCCCTAGGAATGATCAAGTGTTGTTGGAGGTGCCCTAGGAATAATTAAGTGTTGTTGTGGGAGCCCTAGGAATGATCAAGTGTTGTTGTGGGAGCCCTAGGAATGATCAAGTGTTGTTGTGGGTGCCCTAGGAATGATCAAGTGTTGTTGGAGGTGCCCTAGGAATAATTAAGTGTTGTTGTGGGAGCCCTAGGAATGATCAAGTGTTGTTGTGGGTGCCCTAGGAATGATCAAGTGTTGTTGGAGGTGCCCTAGGAATGATTAAGTGTTGTTGTGGGAGCCCTAGGAATGATCAAGTGTTGTTGGAGGTGCCCTAGGAATAATTAAGTGTTGTTGTGGGAGCCCTAGGAATGATTAAGTGTTGTTGTGGGTGCCCTAGGAATGATCAAGTGTTGTTGGAGGTGCCCTAGGAATAATTAAGTGTTGTTGTGGGAGCCCTAGGAATGATCAAGTGTTGTTGGAGGTGCCCTAGGAATGATCAAGTGTTGTTGTGGGTGCCCTAGGAATGATCAAGTGTTGTTGGAGGTGCCCTAGGAATGATTAAGTGTTGTTGTGGGAGCCCTAGGAATGATCAAGTGTTGTTGGAGGTGCCCTAGGAATAATTAAGTGTTGTTGTGGGAGCCCTAGGAATGATTAAGTGTTGTTGTGGGTGCCCTAGGAATGATCAAGTGTTGTTGGAGGTGCCCTAGGAATAATTAAGTGTTGTTGTGGGAGCCCTAGGAATGATCAAGTGTTGTTGGAGGTGCCCTAGGAATAATTAAGTGTTGTTGTGGGAGCCCTAGGAATGATCAAGTGTTGTTGTGGGAGCCCTAGGAATGATCAAGTGTTGTTGTGGGTGCCCTAGGAATGATCAAGTGTTGTTGGAGGTGCCCTAGGAATAATTAAGTGTTGTTGTGGGAGCCCTAGGAATGATCAAGTGTTGTTGTGGGTGCCCTAGGAATGATCAAGTGTTGTTGGAGGTGCCCTAGGAATAATTAAGTGTTGTTGTGGGTGCCCTAGGAATGATCAAGTGTTGTTGTGGGTGCCCTAGGAATGATCAAGTGTTGTTGTGGGTGCTCTAGGAATGATCAAGTGTTGTTGTGGGTGCTCTAGGAATGATCAAGTGTTGTTGTGGGTGCCCTAGGAATGATCAAGTGTTGTTGTGGGTGCTCTAGGAATGATCAAGTGTTGTTGTGGGTGCCCTAGGAATGATTAAGTGTTGTTGTGGGTGCCCTAGGAATGATCAAGTGTTGTTGTGGGTGCCCTAGGAATGATCAAGTGTTGTTGTGGGTGCTCTAGGAATGATCAAGTGTTGTTGTGGGTGCCCTAGGAATGATCAAGTGTTGTTGTGGGTGCTCTAGGAATGATCAAGTGCAAGTGTTGTTGTGGGTGCCCTAGGAATGATCAAGTGTTGTTGTGGGTGCCCTAGGAATGATCAAGTGTTGTTGTGGGTGCCTCTAGGAATGATCAAGTGTTGTTGTGGGTGCCTAGGAATGATCAAGTGTTGTTGTGGGTGCCCTAGGAATGATCAAGTGTTGTTGTGGGTGCCCTAGGAATGATCAAGTGTTGTTGTGGGTGCCCTAGGAATGATCAAGTGTTGTTGTGGGTGCTCTAGGAATGATCAAGTGTTGTTGTGGGTGCCCTAGGAATGATCAAGTGTTGTTGTGGGTGCCTAGGAATGATCAAGTGTTGTTGTGGGTGCCCTAGGAATGATCAAGTGTTGTTGTGGGAGCCCTAGGAATGATCAAGTGTTGTTGTGGGTGCCCTAGGAATGATCAAGTGTTGTTGTGGGTGCTCTAGGAATGATCAAGTGTTGTTGTGGGTGCCCTAGGAATGATCAAGTGTTGTTGTGGTGCCTAGGAATGATCAGTGTTGTTGTGGGTGCCCTAGGAATGATCAAGTGTTGTTGTGGGTGCTCTAGGAATGATCAAGTGTTGTTGTGGGTGCCCTAGGAATGATCAAGTGTTGTTGTGGGTGCTCTAGGAATGATCAAGTGTTGTTGTGGGTGCCCTAGGAATGATCAAGTGTGTTGTGGGTGCCTAGGAATGATCAAGTGTTGTTGTGGGTGCCCTAGGAATGATCAAGTGTTGTTGTGGGAGCCCTAGGAATGATCAAGTGTTGTTGTGGGAGCCCTAGGAATGATTAAGTGTTGTTGTGGGTGCCCTAGGAATGATAAGTGTTGTTGTGGGAGCCCTAGGAATGATTAAGTGTTGTTGTGGGAGCCCTAGGAATGATCAAGTGTTGTTGTGGGAGCCCTAGGAATAATTAAGTGTTGTTGTGGGAGCCCTAGGAATGATTAAGTGTTGTTGTGGGAGCCCTAGGAATGATTAAGTGTTGTTGTGGGTGCCCTAGGAATGATTAAGTGTTGTTGTGGGTGCCCTAGGAATGATTAAGTGTTGTTGTGGGAGCCCTAGGAATGATCAAGTGTTGTTGTGGGAGCCCTAGGAATGATCAAGTGTTGTTGTGGGAGCCCTAGGAATGATCAAGTGTTGTTGTGGGTGCCCTAGGAATGATCAAGTGTTGTTGTGGGAGCCCTAGGAATGATTAAGTGTTGTTGTGGGTGCCCTAGGAATGATTAAGTGTTGTTGTGGGAGCCCTAGGAATGATCAAGTGTTGTTGTGGGTGCCCTAGGAATGATCAAGTGTTGTTGTGGGAGCCCTAGGAATGATTAAGTGTTGTTGTGGGTGCCCTAGGAATGATTAAGTGTTGTTGTGGGTGCCCTAGGAATGATTAAGTGTTGTTGTGGGAGCCCTAGGAATGATCAAGTGTTGTTGTGGGAGCCCTAGGAATAATTAAGTGTTGTTGTGGGAGCCCTAGGAATGATCAAGTGTTGTTGTGGGAGCCCTAGGAATAATTAAGTGTTGTTGTGGGTGCCCTAGGAATGATTAAGTGTTGTTGTGGGAGCCCTAGGAATGATTAAGTGTTGTTGTGGGTGCCCTAGGAATGATTAAGTGTTGTTGTGGGTGCCCTAGGAATGATTAAGTGTTGTTGTGGGAGCCCTAGGAATGATTAAGTGTTGTTGTGGGAGCCCTAGGAATGATTAAGTGTTGTTGTGGGTGCCCTAGGAATGATTAAGTGTTGTTGTGGGTGCCCTAGGAATGATTAAGTGTTGTTGTGGGAGCCCTAGGAATGATCAAGTGTTGTTGTGGGAGCCCTAGGAATAATTAAGTGTTGTTGTGGGAGCCCTAGGAATGATCAAGTGTTGTTGTGGGAGCCCTAGGAATAATTAAGTGTTGTTGTGGGTGCCCTAGGAATGATTAAGTGTTGTTGTGGGAGCCCTAGGAATGATTAAGTGTTGTTGTGGGTGCCCTAGGAATGATTAAGTGTTGTTGTGGGTGCCCTAGGAATGATTAAGTGTTGTTGTGGGAGCCCTAGGAATGATTAAGTGTTGTTGTGGGAGCCCTAGGAATGATTAAGTGTTGTTGTGGGTGCCCTAGGAATGATTAAGTGTTGTTGGAGGTGCCCTAGGAATGATTAAGTGTTGTTGTGGGAGCACTAGGAATGATCAAGTGTTGTTGGAGGTGCCCTAGGAATGGTCAAGTGTTGTTGTGGGTGCCCTAGGAATGATTAAGTGTTGTTGTGGGTGCCCTAGGAATGATCAAGTGTTGTTGTGGGAGCCCTAGGAATAATTAAGTGTTGTTGTGGGTGCCCTAGGAATGATCAAGTGTTGTTGTGGGAGCCCTAGGAATGATCAAGTGTTGTTGTGGGTGCTCTAGGAATGATCAAGTGTTGTTGTGGGAGCCCTAGGAATGATTAAGTGTTGTTGGAGGTGCCCTAGGAATGGTCAAGAAAGGCACCAACTAATTCATTGACCAGGTCCAAAGGAAACAACAATCTATGAGGTTCAAAATAATTGTTCTAACTTCAACCATTCTCCTTCTCAGGAAACCTCTCTGTCTGATGTGTACATGCTTCAGGCCTCTGCTTGAGACCTGGTTGGAAGATGAAATAAAATGGAAATCAAATGAAAAAAAAAAAAAAAAAAAAAATAATAAAGTGTTTCTACTTTTGGCACAAGGCCAGCAATTCGAAGGGAAATGTAAAGTCAATTAAATCCCATTGAGGATGGAAGGCAAAGTTGGCTGTCACAGGATTTGAACTCAGGTGCTTTCTTATTTTATCAACCCCTGGAATGACGAGAGTCTAAGTTGACCTTGGCAGGATTTGAAATCGGAATATAAAAAAATTTAAATAAATACCTTATGAAATATTACTTGGATACTCCAAGAAGTCTGCAAACAAAGTAAATATTATCCACTGAACTGAAGACCCAGTATATTCCAATGTAAGGTCGACTGAATCTGGTTGAAACGATCTTTCTGTTGTTATATAAGTTTATGTGTATTTAATGTTGCCTCAGTTGAGCTGAAGACCCAGTATATTCTGATATATTCCAATGTAGGATCTTAAGGCTGACCAAATTCTTCTGTTGTTACATAAGTTTATGTGTATTTAATGTTGCCTCAGTTGAGCTGAAGACCCAGTATATTCTGATATATTCCAATGTAGGATCTTAAGGCTGACCAAATTCTTCTGTTGTTACATAAGTTTAATGTGTATTTAATTTTGCTTCACTCAAACTGTCACCAACTGTGAATATTTCTACTTTAGAACTTTTATATATTAATAGGAGATTAACATACATGGTGGTAGTGGTTGTAGTAGTAGTGGTGCTGTTGTGGGGGTGATGATGGTGGTGGTGGTAGTAGTAGTAGTAGTAGTCGGCGACGTAATAGTAGTAGTAGTAGCAGCAGCAGCAACAGTAGTAGTCGTGGGGTAGTAGTAGTGGTGGCAGTAGCAGTAATAGTACTAATAGTAGTAGCTGTAGTTGTGGTAGTGGTAGTGGTGGTGTAGCTACGATGGCAGGGGGTAAACATCACATCTTTATTAACAAAACAATGGTACTTCGTTTTATTTTACTTTACTTTACTTTACTTTACTGTTTTTGTAATTAATTTCCCAGATCAAACTAAATTAAACTTCTGGGATGATGATGATGGCAACTTAATAGTAATTAGAATCTCACACACATTATAATTACTGCATATGTGCACCTACATGCATATATATATATATATATATATATATATATATATACTTCTAAATAATTACGGGATATTATACAGCAATATTTAAAACTTATTGCCATTTCTGCAATTTCAATATACATCTAAAAGTCTGTGATTGCTTGTTTGTCTGTAATGTGATACAGCCGAAAGGGCGCATAATGGGAAAATACTTTGAAAGGGAGTTGACCCTGGAATGGGAATACAAATGGAATAAAACAAGTTTCGCGTAAATCGAAGCACGGGTTCCTGAAATATTGGGTTTTTCAGGGTACCTTCATAAACAGATAGAGAGAGAAAGAGATAGTGGTTGTGAGTGAGCAGATTGAAAGAGAGACATAGAGAGAGAGAGAGAGAGAGAGAGGGGAGACAGAGAAAGGAAAATGCAAGAGAGAGAGCTGGTGGTGTTGTTGTGTATATATATATGTGAGTGTGTGTGTATATATGTATATGTGAGTGTGTGTCTATGACCAGAGTATATAGATCACAGACACCCACACACACACACACATATATATATATATATATGTATACACATACACATTTATATATACATACATATGCACACGTATATATATATATATATATATATATATATATATATATATATATATATGGGCCTTCCAGTTTCATTTCACATTATATTCATGTCTGTGTATATTTTAATTATTTAAAAATTATTTTTAAGTGAAGATGATTTAAAAAAAAAATTTTGAAGTGAACATGATCCAACGGGTCATGGGAGGTCTAGTATATATATATATATATATATATATATATATATATATGTATGTGTGTGTGTGTGCGTGTGCATGTGTATGAATGTATACACACACACATATATATAAAGTTTTGTAGTTAATAGGAAGCATTGTGAGATATGTAATAAAAGAGCAATAGTTTTAAAAAAGCCGGTACAATGTGGTAGAAATATATAAAGGGCAAATGATGACAAATAAAACAGAACCAAGTATAGTTCAACATGATATTTCAGAGTTATTACCCTCTTTTCAAATGTGTGGATGAAACAGTTCAAAAGAAGATGAACGATTAATATGTTTTATCTTAACTGACCTATGTGTCTGAAACATATACATAAAGCATAAATGAACTAAGTGAGAAATTAGGAATAAGAGGGATCAGATGCTGTTTACTCGAGAGAAGACTATGTTGGTATGGTCACGTGATGCGCATGAAAGACGACAGCTGTATAAAAAAGTGCAGGGCGATCAAAATAGATGGAAGCTACAGAGTAGGCAGACCCAGAAAACCCTGGGACGACTTGATAAATTCCGACCTTACACCTCGCCAAGACAATGTCACTGGACCGAGATTTTTGGCGCTACGCAGTAATACAGAAGACCCGCCTTGCCTAAGTACAAAGCGAAACCTACAGTCAGTAGGCACCTCTTAACCAAAAATACACCCCCATCCCGCTACCCCTACCCCACCCCTTTCTCTGTAAAGTTATGTTGGTACCACAACATCCAGTCCAAAATAAATGAGGTCGTGTAGGTGTCACGACAAAAAAACACAGTACACTCTGTAATGTGGCCGTGTAGGTAACACGTTAAAAACCTCCCAGTTCCACACTGTAAACGTGGTTGGTGTTAGGAAGGGCATCCAGCCATAGAAAACCTGCCAGACAGTCCTATACGAGCGAGACACGGTCACCCGACCAATCTTGCCTCAAGTGGGACAACTCCCGTCTAACCCATGTTAGCGTGGAAGATAGATGTCAAACGATGATGATGATGATGATGATGATGATGATATATTCATACACACACACACATATATGAGGCTATCTACCTAAGGTACCAAGCAGTTTCAGTGAAAACAAATCTGAGTGTTTGTGAAGAGAACTCTTTAACTCCATAGACATACCTACACTTAATTCTAATATATAATTACTTATTCTTACTTATGATATATATTTTTCTTGTGAAGCTTTGAGAATAAACACCAAAACCACAACAAGGAACCTACCTTTCTTTGGTGAGGAGCAAAGACGCATAACATCGTGAGGGTGGTGAACCAAGCACTTACCTAAAATAAAGAAGAGACGTACAATAATTAAAACATGAATTACTGTTGATCAACTACAACTACAACAACAATGGCAATGACACTAGAAGAATGTTGAACTACTTTAGTGTAAGGAGAAAAATAACTTTTAGTAAAATAATAGACATCCAACTTATTAATGAAATATAAATATTTAATTGTTTCTACTTTTGGCACAAGGCTATCATCTCAGTGCATTACTGGTACTTTATTTTATCGATCCTGTAAGGATGAAAGGCAAAGTTAACCTCGGCAGGATTTGAATTCAGAACGTAAAGGGCCATAATGCTATGGTGCAAAGCATAGTGTCTGATGAATGACTGAAAATCTAATGCTGCCCTTTATGAAATTCTTCTACTTAACGATTGACCATTAGAGACACGACAATTAGTACCCAGTCCACCCTGTAAGGTGGTCGTGCTGGTGACATGATGAAAAAGTACCCAGTTGAACCTATTAGTTGGTCATTTTGGTGCCATAATATAAAAATTTGAGAGGACTTTCAATCATGTCAAAGATACGACAACCTCCCCAGTGCTGGTCTAAGTCTAAAGTTTGTCTTCAGCCATTTAAGGCTCATTAGGCTGGTGTTTATCCTGGTTTCATGGCTAAAGTGACTGAGGGTACAAGACTACCCCTGGACAGGACGCCAATCCATCACAGGGTTAAACTCCCAGCTATTGCTGGTACTCATTTTCAGCTGAGTATACTGGAGCAACGTGAAATGAAGTGTTTTGCTCAAGAACACAACACAACCCAGGAATTGATCCCACAACATTATTATCATAAGTCCAACACCCTTACCACTAGGCCATGTGTCTCCCTAGTGCTGGTGTCATAACGAAATGCACCGAGTACATTCTGTAAAGTGGTTGGCATTAGAAATAACATCCAGCAGTAGAAATCAGACCCAAACTATGACATATATAAAGAAGACATGGTGTCCTGTCTCAAAGGGCAGTAACTCTTAAGGACTGACTTCTGTAAGGACTGACTTCTGTAATGACCATTTCAACTACTATAACACTCATATACTATAACTCTCTCTCTCTCTCTTTTCTCTCAGTGTTCCTCTCTCTCACTCAGTCTTTTCTCCTTATCTTCCTTCTCTTTCCCCTCTCACTCACTCTATCTTTTCTCCCTACCTTCCATCTCTCTCACTCTTTCTGTCTGACTGTCTCTCTCTTCCGTCTCACTCTCCCTATCTTCCCCTCTCTCTGTCTCACTCACTCTATCTTTTCTCCCTACCTTCCATCTCTCTCACTCTTTCTGTCTGACTGTCTCTCCCTTTCGTCTCACTCTCCCTATCTTCCCCTCTCTCTGTTTCACTCTTTCTATCTTTTCTCCCCTATCTCTCTCTCTCTCTCTCTCTCTCTCTCTCTCACATTCCCTCTATTAATTCTCATGCCCTCATTATCACTCACTTTCTCTCTTTCTCAATCACTCACTAACTGTGCCTCGCACTCTTTATCCCACTCTCTCTATTAGTTCTTACCCTCTCACCTTCTCCCCCCCCCCCTCCCCACACCCCCATGTACTTTCTGTCTGTTAAATTGACTTTCATTGCCTCTAGCACTGAATGTCTGGCGAAACACACCTGCACACATGGACACACACACATACATGCACACACACACATGCATATACATGCACACACACATATGCATACACAAACACACATATGCACACACACACACACACACGCACATGCACATACACATGCACACACATACAGTCACACATTCATATGCACATATACGCACACACTTGCACATATACACGCACACACATGCACATATACACACACACACAAACAGTCAAACACATACATACAAATAGACAAACAAGGTAAAGCTAACTTCAACAGGATTTGAACACAGAATACAAAAGGGACGTAACTATATGCCACAAAGCCTGTTGTCTGACGCTCTACCAATTCTGCTTAATAATGGAAGAGTTTGTTATATTACTAAATCCCTCCAAATTCTTGGTTATTTTCAAAGTTGCTTTAAAATTAAAGGCAATGTTTTTATTAGAAAGATGGGTGAGACGGGGAGAGGGGGAGTGTGAGGTGGAGAGAGGGGGAGTGTGAGGGAGAGGGGGAGTGAGGTGGAGAGAGAGGGGTGAGGTGGAGAGAGGGGGAGTGTGAGGGAGAGGGGGAGTGAGGTGGAGAGAGAGGGGTGAGGTGGAGAGAGAGGGGGAGTGTGAGGGAGAGAGAAGAAAATAAATATATAAATTTTCTGTTTGGTACTAACCCCCCCCCATCTCTCTTGCAACTTGTTGACCTTTGTACAGCCCCCCCCCCCACAACACTACCACCGTTTCCTCTACCCTACCTTCACAACAACGCTGCCACCCTGAAAATACCTCTACCACCATCACCGTGACAACACCCCTAACCATCACCACCACCACCACCACAACAACAACACTGCCACCCTGACAACACCTCCACTTCAATCACCATGACAACACCCCTAACCACCACCACCACCATGACAATTCCCCCCCCCCCCCCCATCACTATGACCCCCCACCATGACCCCCACCCCACCACCACCACACAATCTCTAATTACAGGAGAAAGGAAAACACATCTTAAGGAAGTTTAATAACTTAAATCACTTATGTTTCTATGGAAGAAGAAGAAGAAGAAGAAGAAGAAGAAGAAGAAGAAGAAGAAGAAGAAGAAGAAGAAGAAGAAGAAGAAGAAGTTGTTGTTGTATTTTGACTAGCATTAGGTAACCATTGAGGACACGTGGTGGCCTAGTGGTTAGGGTGTTCGGCTCATCATTGTAAGGTCATAGGTTTGATTCCCAGACAGGGCAGCTGGTTGTGTTCTTGAGTAAGACTGGGTACCCTATCATTAAAACACCCAAGAACATTTTTATGACATTGTTATAATGGTGTGACACACCTGTTTTGTATATCTGCACGAAATGAGGGTAACACCTAAGGTTTACACCAGGTGTAATTCTGAACTACCAATGTGAGACTACAACAAGACTCAGTACACGCAGTTCCCGTGACAGTTCACTTCAGCTCTTATTTATAGAGTTTCGCCTAGTCCACTTTTAGTTACATGGGGGTATTTAGGGGTTTTTCCCCCACAACAGACATACTACATATATGAGGCCAGCTAAACCTACATAGGTGTTAGCTGTAATAATATGGTAGAACTGGGGACCCTATCATTAAAACGCCCAAGAAACCTCCTGTAAGACACAACCTTGTAGAAGACCAGCTAAAGCCACATAGGTGTTAACTGTAATAACAACATGATAGGACAGGGGACCCTATCATTAAAACACCCAAGAAAGTTCGCATGAGATACAACCATGTAGAAGACCAGCTCAACCTACATGGGTGTAAGCTGTAACAACATGATAGGACTTGAGCCCATACTATTAAAACACACATGAAACCTGCTATTAGATAAGATGAACTAAACCTACATGGGTGTGAGCTGTAAGAATAACATGATAGGACTTGGGACCTTATCATTAAAACACCCAAGAAACCTCCGATGAGATACAATCTCAAGGAGGTTCGTTAAACCACTCATGCACCTAACACAAACACATACCACACTGCCTGTGACAATACTGAATTGTAACGTTGACACAAAACCTCAAGAATTTCTCACTAAATGCACTGCTTTTGATTTTCAAATAAATTTGAAACTATTTGAAGAATATGGAGGGATTTAGTAATATAACTAACTAAAGTCTGTCTTAAGCCAGTGCTCATCCTGGTTTCATGGCGTGAAGCGACCAAGAGTACAAGACTCCCCTTGGACACGGCACCTGTCCATCGAAGGGTTAAACTCCCCAACTATTGCTGGTACTTATTTTCAGCTGAGTATACTGGAACAACATGAAATGAAGTGTTTTGCTCAAGAACACAACACACAACCCAGGCCCAGGAATTGAACCCATGGAATTATGATCATAAGTCCAACACCCTTACCAATAGGCCATGTGCCTCCACAATATAACTAACTGGTGTTTGGAATATAATTTAACAAGGTTAAGGTTTTTAGATAAATATACACACTTTAACCATTTGTTAACATATTTGTAATGAAAGACATTGCTTATTGTTTTCAAATCATTTTGAAAATAATCAAGAATTTGGAGTGTTTTAGTAATATAACTAACTTTTTCATTATTAAGCTGGTGTATGGAACATAACTTAACAAATGTTCTTATATGAAATTATGATGGAAGGTTTTTAAATAAATATAATCACTTTAACCCTTTTGTTATCATATTTCTAATGAAAGACACTGTTTATGGTTTTTGAATAATTTTGAAAATAATCAAGAGTTTGAACGGATTTAATGAAATAATTAATTTTCTCATTATTTAAGTTGGTGTTTTCGAAAATAGTTTTAATGAAACACACAGCATATGATTAATTTTGAAAATCATCAAGAACCTGGAGGAATTTAGTAATATAATTAATTTTCTTATTATTTATCTGGTGTTTGGAACATAATTTAAAAGTTCTTACATGAAATTATGTTAGATAAATATAAACACATTAACCCTTTCGTTAACATATCTCTAATGTAAGATACTACTTACGAATTTCAATTAATTTTGAAAATAATCAAGAATTTGAATGGATTTAGTAATATAACTATCTGGTATTTGAAATAAAACTTTCTTACATAAATTTATGATGAAAGGTTTTTAGATAAATATAACCACTTTAACCCCTATTACCATATTTCTAATGAAAGGCACTGCCTGTGGTTTTCAGATAACTTTGAAAATAATCAAGAACTTGGGGGAGGGGGGGGGGTTAGTAATATAATTAATTTTCTTGTTATTTATCTGGTGTTTGGAACATAACTTAAAGGTTCTTACGTGAAATTATGATGGAAGTTATTTTTAGATAGATATAAACCAACACTTGGGGGCAGTTTCAAGCTGTTTGATATTAACAGGGATAATTCAGCCTGTTTAGATCATCATTGTAAGGTCTTGAGTTCAATTCCCAGAGTGTGTAGCACATTATGTCCTTGAGCAAGACACTTTATTCAATGTTGTTCCAGTCCACTTAGCTGGCCAAAATGAGTTATACCAGTAAATTAAGGGGGCTTAACGGTACACATGCCTGTGGAATACTCAATCAAGGGCTAGCCTTGTGACAATGTGTCATGCTGTATCTCCCTGAGAACTACGTTAAGGGTACACATGTCTGTGGAATAATCAGCTACTGAGTATACTTGAGCAATGTGAGATAAAGTGTTTTGTGTTCTTGAGCAAAACCCTTCATTTCACATTCCTCCAGTATACTCAGCTGAAAATGAGTAGCAGTAATAGCTGGGGGTTTAACACTGTGATGGACTGGTGTCCTGTCCAGGGGGAAGTCTTGTACTGTCAGTCACTTAACACGACAGAAACCGGAACAAACACCGACTTGATGAGTCTCTAGGCTCGAGATCATCATCATCATCATCATCGTTTAACATCCATTTTCCATGCTAGCATATGGATAGGACTTTAACCTTTTAGCATTTACATTACTCTATATATACTGTTGTATATTTTGTGGTAAAGGCTTTACCTCACATAATATTGAATCTACGAGATTTTGATGTTATTTATTTTGAGAACAATACCTTAACATCAGTATGAGCGACCAGCTACAGCTGGTTTGAACAGAAAGAGGCGAGAGAATTCTGGCTGGATACAGTTGGTTTAAACGCTAAAGGGTTAGATTCCAATACACCACCGCAACTAACACAACCACCACCACCATTGCTGACACTCCCCACCACCATTGCTGACACTCCCCACCACCATTGCTGACACTCCTCACCACCATTGCTGACACTCCCCACCACCACCACCATTGCTGACCCCCCCCCACACCACAACCATTTCTACAGTTCTAGATAATTCTAGCCCACTTGACACTTTTCTCTCAGAATCAGCATTTATAGCACAACTGTGGTGTTGTTGTTGTTGTTGTGGTTGTTGTGGTGTTGTTGCTGTAGTAGGTGTTGTAGTAGGTGTTGTTGTTGGTGTTGGTGGTATTATAGTAGGTGGTGTTGGTGGTGGTGTTGTTGTTGGTGGTGTTGTTGGTGGTGTTGGTGGTATTATAGTAGGTGGTGTTGGTGGTGGTGTTGTTGTTGGTGGTGGTGTTGGTGGTATTATAGTAGGTGGTGTTGGTGGTGGTGTTGTTGTTGGTGGTGGTGTTGGTGGTATTATAGTAGGTGGTGTTGGTGGTGGTGTTGTTGTTGGTGGTGGTGTTGGTGGTATTATAGTAGGTGGTGTTGGTGGTGGTGTTGTTGTTGGTGGTGTTGTTGGTGGTGTTGGTGGTATTATAGTAGGTGGTGTTGGTGGTGGTGTTGTTGTTGGTGGTGTTGTTGGTGGTGTTGGTGGTGGTGTTGTTGGTGGTGGTGTTGTTGTTGGTGTTGGTGGTATTATAGTAGGTGGTGTTGGTGGTGGTGTTGTTGTTGGTGGTGTTGTTGGTGGTGTTGGTGGTATTATAGTAGGTGGTGTTGGTGGTGGTGGTGTTGTTGGTGGTGTTGTTGGTGGTGTTGGTGGTATTATAGTAGGTGGTGTTGGTGGTGGTGTTGTTGTTGGTGGTGTTGTTGGTGGTGTTGGTGGTATTATAGTAGGTGGTGTTGGTGGTGGTGTTGTTGTTGGTGGTGTTGTTGGTGGTGTTGGTGGTATTATAGTAGGTGGTGTTGGTGGTGGTGTTGTTGTTGGTGTTGGTGGTATTATAGTAGGTGGTGTTGGTGGTGGTGTTGTTGTTGGTGGTGTTGTTGGTGGTGTTGGTGGTATTATAGTAGGTGGTGTTGGTGGTGGTGTTGTTGTTGGTGGTGTTGTTGGTGGTGTTGGTGGTGGTGTTGTTGGTGGTGGTGTTGTTGTTGGTGTTGGTGGTATTATAGTAGGTGGTGTTGGTGGTGGTGTTGTTGTTGGTGGTATTATAGTAGGTGGTGTTGGTGGTGGTGTTGTTGTTGGTGGTGTTGTTGGTGGTGTTGGTGGTATTATAGTAGGTGGTGTTGGTGGTGGTGTTGTTGTTGGTGGTGTTGTTGGTGGTGTTGGTGGTGGTGTTGTTGGTGGTGGTGTTGTTGGTGGTGTTGGTGGTATTATAGTAGGTGGTGTTGGTGGTGGTGTTGTTGGTGGTGTTGGTGGTATTATAGTAGGTGGTGTTGGTGGTGGTGTTGTTGGTGGTGGTGTTGTTGGTGGTGTTGGTGGTATTATAGTAGGTGGTGTTGGTGTTTATGTAAGAGGTGTTGTTGTTGGTGTTGGTGGTATTATAGTAGGTGGTGTTGGTGGTGGTGGTGTTGTTGTTGTTGTCATATTTGTTGTTGTAGTTACTGTTGCTTTTGTTTATATATCATCATCATCAACATTATCACTGGGTTATATACACACACACACACACACATATATATATATATATATATATATATATATATAGAGAGAGAGAGAGAGAGAGACATATATACATACACACACATATATACATATATATATATATATATATATATATATATATATATATATATATATATATATATATATATAGAGAGAGAGAGAGAGAGAGACATATATACATACACACACATATATACATAACCATCTAAAATATCATTAAAATAATAGGTCACATATTTGACATATTTCTCTAAACTCCCTATTACAGTCTTTCCTCTCCTATAAACCCCATTGTCTTCCTCTCTCTCTCTTTCTCCCTCTCTTTTATTATGTCTCTCCCTCTCACCCTTATGAGTTTCTCTCTCTCTTTCTCTTAATCTGTTTTTTCCATTTCTGTCATCTCTCTCTCTCGTTCTACATCCTCTATCAACATCATACTTCTCTGTCATTCAGTCTCTCTCTTCCTCTTCTCCCTTGTTCTCACCTTTCACTCTCTTCCGCCTATCCCCCTCCTTTTCAGTCTTAACCCTTTCATTACCATATTTCTAATGAAAGACACTGTCTATGTCATTAACCCTTTCATTACTATATTTCTAATGAAAGACACTATGTATGTCTTTAACCCTTTCATTACCATATTTCTAATGAAAGACACTGTCTATGTCATTAACCCTTTCATTACTATATTTCTAATGAAAGACACTGTCTATATCTTTAACCCTTTCATTACCATATTTCTAATGAAAGACACTGTCTATATCTTTAACCCTTTCATTACCATATTTCTAATGAAAGACACTGTCTATGTCTTTAACCCTTTCATTACCATATTTCTAATGAAAGACAGTGTCTATGTTTAACCCTTTCATTACTATATGAAAGGGTTAAAGAGATAGATAGTCTTTCATTAGAAATATGGTAATGAAAGGGTTAATGACAGACAGTGTCTTTCATTAGAAATATGGTAATGAAAGGGTTAAAGACATAGGTAGTGTCTTTCATTAGAAATATAGTAATGAAAGGGTTAAACCTTTGGGAGACACCCTGTATATATATATATATATATGAAGGATATCTGTTGATAAAAGGTCAAGAATGAATGCTCAATCTATTGCAAGAGAGCTTATTTAGTATATTTTAAATTTCATACACAACATGTATGCTCAACCTCTACTTTTGGAGTCCAGTTATGGCCACCACTGCATAGTTAGAGGAGCCAATTCAAAACTGGCCTCTCATCAGCCAGCCAACAGGATAACATTACAAAAATAACTGTTAGCCTGCTATATAATTTTGTTCTGGCGCCTGACAAGCGGCCACTTTACAGTGGTGGCCATAACAGGACCTTGAAACCTAAGGTCATACATACATGTTAAGTGTATGAATCTTTAAACATACTAAATATATATATATTTATCTATATATATATATATATATATATGTGTGTATGTGTGTGTGCGTGTATATATATATATATATAAAACTGTATATGTGCATGTGCCTTGATGTGTGCGTGTATAGAAAAGAGTGCACCATCCTCTTCCCCGCTACACTGTCTATGTAGAGGGAGTAGTGTAAGTCTCTTCTCACCCTACACTATGGGGGGCCAGGGGTGTAGTATAAGTGATTGTGTTAGAGGGAATCAACCAGTAAAGAATTGAGGCTGTATGTAATGATGTTGACGTTAAAGGAGGGCAGAGGGAGGGCAGAGGAAATGCCATCTTAGGATGTGGGGGTGGTCCTTGTAATGTATGCTATTGTTTATACATACATATATATATGTATATATGTATTTATATATATATATATATATATATGTGTATATGTGTGTGTGTGTGTCCCAGCTTTCCTGATGATTTCCTTTGAATAAAACAATTCTATCCTGTAGAAGTTATTTGTATATATATATATATATATATATATATATATATATACATATATATATATATATATATGATATATATATATATATATTATATATATATATCTCATCATCATCATCATCATTTTACATCCACTTTTCCCTGCTTGCAAGGGTGGGACGGAAACTGATTCTGGCTTGATTTCTACAGCTGGATGCCCTTCCTAACACCAACCTCATTTACAGTGAGTGCTGGGTGCTTTTTTGCCGTGGCACCTCCACGAGCACTTTGCAGTGGAATGATAGGGACCCCAGTCCCTATCATCTCATTTCTACAGCTGAGTAAACTGGAGCAATGTGAAATAAAGTGTCTTGCTCAAGGAAACAACATATCGCCCGGTCTGAGAATTGAACTCACAACCTTTCGATTGCAAGGCCAATGCTCTAACCACTAAGCCATGTGCCATATATATGCTAGTGTGGAAGAATGGATGTAAAAGAGTGATGATGATAATGATGATATACATATATACATATACAAACACACATAATTGTTTCTACTTTTGGCACAAGGCCAGCAATTACCCAGTGTATTACTGGTACTTTATACACATAATGTATATATAATAGACATATATGCATACAATCATATATACCCACATACATATACAAATATACTTTTGTATGTATATATATTTATCTATGTGTGCATATATATATGTATTCGTTGGATGTGTAATAGTAATATACGTGAACGGCAAAGCATAGATGAACTAAGTGAGAAATTAGGAATAAGAGGGATCAGATGCTGTTTACTTGAGAGAAGACTACGTTGGTATGGCCACGTGATGCGCATGAAAGACGACAGCTGTATAAAAAAGTGCAGAGCGATCAAAATTGATGGAAGTTACGGAGTAGGCAGACCCAGAAAAACCTGGGACGATTTGATAAATTCCGACCTTACACACTTGCACCTCTCTAAGACAATGTCACTGGACCGAGATCTTTGGCGCTATGCAGTAATACAGAAGAGGGCCCACTTGAGGCAAGGTTGGTCGGGTGACCGTGTCTCGCTCATATGGGACTGTCTGGCAGGTTTTCTATGGCTGGATGCCCTTCCTAACACCAACCACCTTTACAGTGTGAACTGGGAACTTTTTACCGTGTTACCTACACGGCCACATTACAGCGTGGACTGTGTGGGTTCTTTTGTGACACCTACACGATCTCGATCTCATTATCTCATTTATTTGGACTGGATGTTGTGGTACCAACTTTACAGAGAGAGGGTGGTGTTGGTGGGAGTGGGAGGATAGGGTAGGGGTAGTGGATTGGGGTGTATATTTGGTTAAGAGGTGCCTACTGACTGTAGGTTTCGCTTTGTACATAGGCAAGGCGGGTCTTCTGTATTACTGCGTAGTGCCAAAGATCTTGGTCCAGTGACATTGTCTTAGAGAGGTGTAAGTATAGGAAGTAAGAAAGCTATGGAAGTAAGAAAGCTAAGTATTGGGGTTTACTTTTAGCTAGGGATTTAGCAGCATCCAAATCACGCACAGAGAATGTATGTGAGCCCGCGGAATGTGGGTCACTACAGGTATTTCTCCTGTAGTTGTCGTCCAAGGAAAGGAGCGTCTGTGGTACTTTTACCCAAACTGCATTTCATCTAGATCAATACACTCTCTGATTAGTTGCGCTATAACTCTTTCTGTGTGTATATATGTGAATGTATGTATGCATGTGTATGTGTGCATATGAGTGTGCCTGTTTGTGTGTGTATGTGCATTCATACCAGTGTATGTATGTGTATATGTGTGTGTGTGTGTATGTATATGCTTGTATGTGTGTGGCAGTTAGGGTCACAAGCCCCTACCCTACCTACACTACCATGGCATCAGTGATTTAACGGAAGGAAAAACTCCTGTGTGTGTATGTCTTACTCTCACCCTGTCCTGCCCCCTTATTTTACATATGGAGTGAAGAAGGGCTGCACCCACAAACATTTTCAGGGTCTCCAAGATTTGTGGGAGGAGAAGAGGAAGAAGGAAGGGCAGACACCTGAGTCATTTCTAGGGCCTCAGATGTGGGGGTGGGGAGGATAAAGGAAGGACTGTCCCCCCTGATTCATTTCCAGGGCCTCAGAATTAGGGGTTCAGCGGTAAGGAAGGAGTGTCCTCAAAAGGACTGGACACGACTGACTTGACACAGCCCACCTTCCTCATCACATCTTCCTCCTCATCACCGTCATCTTCCTCCTCATCATCATCACCACCACATCCTCTTCCTCCTCCTTCCCATCATCATCACTACCACATCCTCTTCCCCCTCCTTCCCATCATCATCACCACCTCATCCTCTTCCCCCTCCTCCCCATCATCACCACCTCACC
>OZ024762.1:4108634-4111134 GCA_964016885.1 Eledone cirrhosa
TCTATATTTCAATGGCATTGCTGTGTAAGATGCTGGCCACATCAGGTTCTATATTTCAATGGCATTGCTGTGTAAGATCCTGGCCACATCAGGTTCTATATTTCAATGGTATTGCTGTGTAAGATCCTGGCCACATCAGGTTCTATATTTCAATGGTATTGCTGTGTAAGATCCTGGCCACATCAGGTTCTATATTTCAATGGCATTGCTGTGTAAGATCCTGGCCACATCAGGTTCTATATTTCAATGGTATTGCTGTGTAAGATGCTGGCCACATCAGGTTCTATATTTCAATGGTATTGCTGTGTAAGATCCTGGCCACATCAGGTTCTATATTTCAATGGTATTGCTGTGTAAGATCCTGGCCACATCATCAGGTTCTATATTTCAATGGCATTGCTGTGTAAGATCCTGGCCACATCAGGTTCTATATTTCAATGGCATTGCTGTGTAAGATCCTGGCCACATCAGGTTCTATATTTCAATGGCATTGCTGTGTAAGATCCTGGCCACATCAGGTTCTATATTTCAATGGCATTGCTGTGTAAGATCCTGTCCACATCAGGTTCTATATTTCAATGGCATTGCTGTGTAAGATCCTGGCCACATCAGGTTCTATATTTCAATGGCATTGCTGTGTAAGATCCTGGCCACATCAGGTTCTATATTTCAATGGCATTGCTGTGTAAGATCCTGGCCACATCAGGTTCTATATTTCAATGGCATTGCTGTGTAAGATCCTGGCCACATCAGGTTCTATATTTCAATGGTATTGCTGTGTAAGATCCTGGCCACATCAGGTTCTATATTTCAATGGCATTGCTGTGTAAGATCCTGGCCACATCAGGTTCTATATTTCAATGGCATTGCTGTGTAAGATCCTGGCCACATCAGGTTCTATATTTCAATGGTATTGCTGTGTAAGATCCTGGCCACATCAGGTTCTATATTTCAATGGCATTGCTGTGTAAGATCCTGGCCACATCAGGTTCTATATTTCAATGGCATTGCTGTGTAAGATCCTGGCCACATCAGGTTCTATATTTCAATGGTATTGCTGTGTAAGATCCTGGCCACATCAGGTTCTATATTTCAATGGTATTGCTGTGTAAGATCCTGTCCACATCAGGTTCTATATTTCAATGGTATTGCTGTGTAAGATCCTGGCCACATCAGGTTCTATATTTCAATGGTATTGCTGTGTAAGATCCTGGCCACATCAGGTTCTATATTTCAATGGCATTGCTGTGTAAGATCCTGGCCACATCAGGTTCTATATTTCAATGGTATTGCTGTGTAAGATGCTGGCCACATCAGGTTCTATATTTCAATGGTATTGCTGTGTAAGATCCTGGCCACATCAGGTTCTATATTTCAATGGTATTGCTGTGTAAGATCCTGGCCACATCATCAGGTTCTATATTTCAATGGCATTGCTGTGTAAGATCCTGGCCACATCAGGTTCTATATTTCAATGGCATTGCTGTGTAAGATCCTGTCCACATCAGGTTCTATATTTCAATGGCATTGCTGTGTAAGATCCTGGCCACATCAGGTTCTATATTTCAATGGTATTGCTGTGTAAGATCCTGGCCACATCAGGTTCTATATTTCAATGGCATTGCTGTGTAAGATCCTGGCCACATCAGGTTCTATATTTCAATGGCATTGCTGTGTAAGATCCTGGCCACATCAGGTTCTATATTTCAATGGCATTGCTGTGTAAGATGCTGGCCACATCAGGTTCTATATTTCAATGGCATTGCTGTGTAAGATCCTGGCCACATCATCAGGTTCTATATTTCAATGGCATTGCTGTGTAAGATCCTGGCCACATCAGGTTCTATATTTCAATGGCATTGCTGTGTAAGATGCTGGCCACATCAGGTTCTATATTTCAATGGCATTGCTGTGTAAGATCCTGGCCACATCATCAGGTTCTATATTTCAATGGCATTGCTGTGTAAGATGCTGGCCACATCAGGTTCTATATTTCAATGGCATTGCTGTGTAAGATCCTGGCCACATCATCAGGTTCTATATTTCAATGGCATTGCTGTGTAAGATGCTGGCCACATCAGGTTCTATATTTCAATGGCATTGCTGTGTAAGATCCTGTCCACATCAGGTTCTATATTTCAATGGCATTGCTGTGTAAGATGCTGGCCACATCAGGTTCTATATTTCAATGGCATTGCTGTGTAAGATGCTGGCCACATCAGGTTCTATATTTCAATGGCATTGCTGTGTAAGATCCTGTCCACATCAGGTTCTATATTTCAATGGCATTGCTGTGTAAGATCCTGGCCACATCAGGTTCTATATTTCAATGGCATTGCTGTGTAAGATCCTGTCCACATCAGGTTCTATATTTCAATGGCATTGCTGTGTAAGATCCTGGCCACATCAGGTTCTATATTTCAATGGCATTGCTGTGTAAGATCCTGGCCACATCAGGTTCTATATTTCAATGGCATTGCTGTGTAAGATCCTGTCCACA
>OZ024762.1:4123634-4126134 GCA_964016885.1 Eledone cirrhosa
GTGGTTTCTGGATGGTTTAACTGAACATTTCCTGTTTTCTGCTTCTTCGGTAACTTTGAGACTCATTTCTTTCCCAGTGTTTTTCACTCTGATTATTCTCCAGGGGTCTTCAGGTGTCCCCGAGGAGATTGAAACCAGAACCTAACAGAACTGGACCAAAATATAAATACACTATTAAAGACTTCTACTAATAATTTGATCCTTGACTGTTACCACTCTTTGTTGACATCAGAACCTGACTGTTACCACCCTTTGTTGGCATCAGAACCTGACTGTTACCACCCTTTGTTGGCATCAGAACCTGACTGTTACCACCCTTTGTTGACATCAGAACCTGACTGTTACCACCCTTTGTTGACATCAGAACCTGACTGTTACCACCCTTTGTTGGCATCAGAACCTGACTGTTACCACCCTTTGTTGGCATCAGAACCTGACTGTTACCACCCTTTGTTGACATCAGAACCTGACTGTTACCACCCTTTGTTGACATCAGAACCTGACTGTTACCACCCTTTGTTGACATCAGAACCTGACTGTTACCACCCTTTGTTGGCATCAGAACCTGACTGTTACCACCCTTTGTTGGCATCAGAACCTGACTGTTACCACCCTTTGTTGGCATCAGAACCTGACTGTTACCACCCTTTGTTGACATCAGAACCTGACTGTTACCACCCTTTGTTGACATCAGAACCTGACTGTTACCACCCTTTGTTGACATCAGAACCTGACTGTTACCACCCTTTGTTGGAATCAGAACCTGACTGTTACCACCCTTTGTTGGAATCAGAACCTTCTAGAATTAGGCTGGGTGGTGCCATATTTAAGGAGGATAAGGAGGCCATATCTGATAATGAGCCAGCAGTCGGTGGCCAGCAAAAACAGGCTTTCAGCTACATTGGTGTTTATTTATCCATCTTTCATGTAAGATGTGTTTCACTGAAACTGACTGTGTGCATGTGCGTGTGCCTGTGTGTGTGTGTATGTGTATATATGTATGTATGCATGCATGTATGTAGGTGTGTATGTAAATTAACTATAGGGATATAAAATAAACTGAAGTAAAAACCAACCCAAACCAAACAGTGAGTGTGTTTTACTATATATTTCTGGCAATATTATAACAATATGACCCTCCCCAAATATAACAATATTTGTTTCAACATATGATTTCATATCAAAAACTTTGCAGAACATGTATATATATATATATATATATATCTGTGTGTGTGTGTGTGTGAGTGTATATATATATATATATATATATAAACGGAAAAAATGAAACAAAATTTCATTTCTCACTCTTAGTACGGCTGTTACTTAAATATATATACTTATATTTATATATATATTATATATATATATTTATACACACACACATATATATGTATAAATGTGTATGTATGTATATACATATATGTGTACTCTTTTATATTTTGTGTTCAAGGATATATGCATGTATGTACATAAATATAAATGCAATCCCCCCTCCCCCCACACGCACACGTGCACACACACGCACACGTGCACACTCTCAGGATCAAGCAACAACACACGCCATCTAAAATGCCATGTTCATAATAATCACATATCTAAGCTGAGCTGATTGTGTGTTAACAATGTAGAGCCACTTATCTGATCATTATCAGAATGCCAAGCAACAACACCCCCTAGTGGTGCGTGTATGTACCTCTCTAAATGTCCACCTCATTATTTATTCATATATGTCTGCAGTGGCTACATAATTATCAACATCCTGTAGAATGGAAAAGTGACTTTGTAGTCGGTGACAAAGGGAAATAATTGTATTAAGAAAATACTCCTCCTCTGTTTTATATACTATTTTGGTGGTTTGGCAGAATCGGTAGAGTGTCAGACACTATGCTTTGCAGCATAGAGTTATGGCCATTTACATTCTGAGTTGTCCTGGTGAGAACCAGTTCAGTTCGAAATCCACATTGACAATTGTCCCCCTTGCTTCTGCTGGACACCACCAGACAGCGTTAACCACTGGTGTTTTGGCATAGCCATGGCTCTCTAAATGTTTATTTTAAACATACCGTATTTCTTTAGAAATACGAAATTCCAATACATATCTGTATAAAACTATGCCTGAAGCTAAATTCTAATTACATTATATATATAATTGTTTCTACTTTTGACTCAAGGCCAGCAATTACCCAGTGCATTACTGGTACTTTATTTTATCGACCCCGCAAGGATGAGAGACAAAGTTAGCCTCGGCGAGATTTGAACTCAGATCAGAAAGGGGCGTAACTCTGTGCTGCAAAGCAGGTTGTCCGACCCTCTACCGAACCACACATTATATATATAATTGTTTCTACTTTTGGCACAAGGCCAGCAATTACCCAGTGCATTACTGGTACTTTATTTTATCGACCCCGTAAGGATCGATTATTATATACATAATGCCAGATAGTCCTATACGAGCGAGACACAGTCACCCGACTAATCTCGCCTCAAGTGGGGCAACTCC
>OZ024762.1:4131134-4146134 GCA_964016885.1 Eledone cirrhosa
GCGTCCGACCCTCTACCGATACTGCCAATCTACCGTCCTTAGAGTAATAACATTACGTTTAAATAGTTTGACAAATTGAAAATTGCAGTAGGCAAAACCCAACCACACCATACCAAAACAACGAAAGATCTAATCAGGTTAAATATATATATACACACATATATATATATATATATATATATATATACATACAGGGAGATGAGAAGATTATTGTATGCTGTGGTCTTCAGACTGACATTTAATTAGTGAGGCGTGGTCACCAAGTTAGCTTTCAACTTAACAGACTGTCAAATAATATTCTTCACTTCACATGTCATTACTTGTGTCTCATGGATAAACTTCCAAACAACAACAACATCAATAGTTGTGGTGAATCACCAATGGAGCCTCTGTCTACTGTGTCAATTTAGATACTTGGAAAAAAAAAAGAAAGCAGTCCCCAAATCTCCCTTAAATTGTATACATGTCTTCGTGGGGAAAAAAAAAGGTGTATATTTGTGGTGGTGGTGGTGGTGGTGGGACACACATACACACACACACACACACAGTGTACAATGACTCAAATAAATACCTTATTCCTGACAATTCCACCAGCAAATACAAATCTTGCTCTCAGATCCATTATTAATCCTTTAGCTTTTAAACTGGCCATATCCGGCCAGAATTCTCTCACCTCTTTCTGTTCAAACTGGTTGTAACCAGCTGTTCATACTGATGTTGAGGTATTGTTCTCAAAATAAATAATATCAAAATCTCATAGATTTGATATCATGTGAGATAATTATGTGAAGTAAAGCCTTTACTGCGAAAATATAATAGTATATACTAGCAGAATGGCCCAGCGTTGCTCGGGATTTACTCTAGGGTTTTTATATATTTTATATCTATTTATCCTTATCGAGCCTCGTGAAATAAATACGTTTGTTTATATTTTGTTATTGTGTATGTAAAAATATCTGTACACGAATATATAATTATATATATATATATATATATATATATATATATACTAAAATAACAGATTAAAGTTAAAGCAAAGAATCGCTACTTTCACCCTTAACGGGATCTTCTGAAACTAAAAAACTCAATCTGTGAACGCAGAAGTAAATATTTTGAAAAACGTTACACACTATATATATACACACACACACACAGCGTCAAAATATTGTAATGCAGACAGCCAGACATACAGACACATATTATAAGGGCGCAACGTTATATCTATGTATCTATCTAAAAAGAAAGACTAAGAATTATAGAGAGAGATCGCTAAATCGCCTAATGCGAATTGAAAGTTTGAAATATTTTTTGCTCAAAACACTCACTCGACCATAAGTATTACATGTGTAAAGTTTGAAAACAATCGGTTGGGTGGTTCTCGAGTTTTAGGGAGTGAGACAGACAGACAGACATTCTCTGTTTTAGATATATAGATAGAGTAATCATCATCATCATCATCATCACCGTTTTACGTCCGTTCTTCCACGCTAGCATGGGTTAGACGGGTTGTCCTGTTGTGGGCAGTGTCTGGTCGGCTGACCATGCCTTGCTCATACAGGAACTGATCTGGCTTGATTTCTACAGCTGGATGCCCTTCCTAACACCAACCTCATTTACAGTGAGTGCTGGGTGCTTTTTCGTGGCGCCTACACGTCCACTTTACAGTGTGGGCTGGGTGCTTTTTTGCCGTGGCACCTCCACGACCACCTTGCGGTGGGGGGGGGGGGGGGCATATTGTTTATATGCTTCAGCATGTACCCATGGGAGGTCGGGTACCCTGTATTACTGCGTGACGCCAGAAGTCACGGTCGTGTGTCATTGACTTTGAGAGGTGTAGTTGGGTAAGGTCGGCTTTTATCACCTCATCCCAAGTCATCTTGGGTCTCCCCACTCCGCGGTTTCCATCAACTTCTAGTGCTCTGCACCTTTTTATGCAGCTGTCATCCTTCATACGCATCACATGTCCATACCAGCGTAACCGCCTCTCCTGCACGCAGCATTTGATTCCTCTTATGCTCAGTCTCTCTCTCAATTCATTTATGCTTTGTCGTTCACGTATATTACTGTTACACATCCATCGGAGCATGCAGGCTTCGTTTCTCTCTAATCTACGTAAGTCTTCCACCTTCAGCGCCCAGGTCTCACTACCATGCAACATCGCTGTTCGGATACACGCATCATACAGTCTGCCTTTCATTCTGAGGGAGAAGCCTTTTGCAGCTAGCAGTGGTAGTAGTTCCCTAAACTTCTTCCATCCCGTTCTTACCCTAGTTATTGTACTTTCTGAGCACCCACCTCCGTTGCTAATTCGGTCACCTAGGTAGCAGAAGCTGTCTACTGTTTCTACAGGGCCCTCCCAGAGATTGGTGGTACTTGTTTCCTGTGGCTGTTTGCTTGCTGTTTCAGCACAGCTGCTGCATGTGAATCCTACATTCTTAATTAAGCTTCCTGAGATCCCGCTACATCTCTTGTGTACCCATTGTTTGCATTTGGGGCAGAGAATGGAGTTCCTACCTACACCTTTCCTACATACTGAGCAAGGCCATTTCCCTGAGGGGATCTGGGTTCTGTTTTCTCGTCTACTTATAAGGACCTTAGTCTTTGTCATGTTGACTTTGAGGCCCTTTCTCTCTAGTCCCTGCTTCCAGGTTTGGAATTTATTCTCTAGTTCTACCATAGATTCAGCTATGAGTGCGAGGTCATCAGCATACAGGAGTTCCCATGGGCATCCGGTCTTAAACTCCTCCGTTATTGCCTGCAGGACTATGATGAACAGGAGAGGGCTAAGAACAGAGCCCTGGTGGACCCCAACCTGTACGCTAAATTCCTCGCTATACTCATTGCCAATCCTAACTTTGCTGACTGCTCCCCTATACATGGCTTGTACCGCTTTCACAAGCCATTCATCTACTCCTAGTTTTCTAAGAGCCCACCAGATTACTGCACGTGGAACTCTGTCAAAGGCTTTCTCAAGGTCGACAAATGCCAAGTAGAGTGGCTTACTTTTAGCTAGGTACTTTTCCTGTAATTGCCTCACAAGGAAGAGCGCATCAGTGGTGCCTTTCCCTGGAACAAACCCAAATTGCATCTCGTCTATATTCACCCGGTCCCTAATCAGCTGTGCTATAACTCTTTCTGTTACTTTCATGACCTGTTACTTTCATGACCTGTTACTTTCATAACTCTAAAGAGTTAAATATAAATAAAGACAAATGCTGCCCTTATATGGATATTAAAACCTCATGTAATAATTGTTTCTACTTTAGGCACAAGACCATCGGTTTTTGAGGAGGAGAAAGTCGATGAAATCAACCTCAGTGTATGACTGGTACTTTATTTCATCGACTCTGTAAGCATGAAAGGCAAAGCTAACCTTGATGGATTTGAAATCAGAACGTAAAGGGCCATAACTCTATGCTGAAAAAGCATGGTGTCTGACGCTCTTGATTCTGCCAGTCTAATGTAATAACCACATCAATAATTGTTTCTACTTTTGGCACAAGGCCAGCAATTATCCCAGTGTATTACTGGTACTTTATTTTATCGACCCCCGTAAGGATGAAAGGCAAAGTTAACCTCGGCGGGATTTGAACTCAGAATGGAAAGGGCCGTAACTCTATGCGTCAAAGCATGGCGTCCGGCCCTCTACCGATACTGCCAATAATAGTGGTGAATCAGCAATGGAGCTTCTATTTACAGAGAGGAAAGGAGAGGGAGAGAGAGAGTGGGAGGGAGGGAGGGAGAGAGAGAGTGGGAGGGAGAGAGAGAGTGGGAGGGAGAGAGGGAGAGAGAGAGTAAGTGAGTGAGGGTGTGTGTGTGTACTGTAGAGCCATACACTTGAAAATACGGCTCAACGGTGTGTCCTGGAGTCACAGGGTACTTTAGAGGAGGCTTTTACAATCATACATTGTATGTGTCTAAGTGTGTATGAGAGAGTGTGTGTGTGTGTTTGAGAGAGTGTGTGTGTGTGTGTGTATGAGAGAGAGTGTGTGTGTGTGTGTTTGAGAGAGTGTGTGTGTGTATTGGAGAGCCATACACATGTAAATACTTGGACATATCATCCATGTTGTGTCCTGGAGTAGTGTGTCTATGTGTGTATCTCTGTGTGTATCTGTCTGACTGTGTGTGTGTATTTCTGTGTGTATGTGTGTATCTGTGTCTATGTGTATCTGTGTGTGTATCTGTCTGACTGTGTGTGTATATTTATGTGTATCTGTCTGTCTATGTGTGTGTATTTCTGATGTATTCTAATGTTTTGTGTATGGGCCCCCCACTTCAAACCTTAAATGTCCCAAGACCCCAAGGTCTAAAACCAACCCTGTCAGTGTGTTTGTATATCTGTGTGTGTGTGTGTGTGTGTGTGTGTGTGTGTGTGTGTGTGTGTGTGTGTGTGCATGGAATAGCTGTACTAATTTATCCACATGTGTGTGGACAGGAGCAATGTGAAATGAAGTGTCTTGCACAAGGACACGAGGGTGGGAGAGGGGGGGGGGGGCATGTTTTCTGTGCGTGGACTTGAGCAATGTGAAATGAAGTATCTTGTTCAAGGACTTGAGAAGTCACCTGTTCTGGGGTTTGAACCTTATGACCATATGATCATAACACCAGCAGGTCTGAACACAGCCAATTTCTTCCAGAGAAGGAAAGAGTGTATGTGATGGAGAGGGAGTGAGAAAGATATACAGAGGAAAAAAATCGACCCCAGTACTTTATTGGTACTTTTTTTATTGACCTTAAAAAAATTGAAAAGTAAAGTTGACTCCATCGGAATTTTAACTGAGGGAAGAGAAAGCCGGAACAACTACCACAAGGCACTCTAGCTGACGTTCTAACGACTTTGCCAATTTGCCGCCTAGCAATTAAATAGATGTTATCTTGTTGGTGAGAATTAGGTGTACATCATTACGTGACAAGATAAGATTATTTTAAGCTGCACAATAATCTTATTACAATCCACCCCACCACCCCATTTATTATATATAAAGAAAAGTTCATTAATTCCACTGTTGACAAATTTATTACTTCTAACTATTGTTTAGTCCCCCTCCTGGGTAATGTCTCAGGCAACTGAGACCTCAGTCCCCCTCCTGGGTAATGTCTCAGGTAACTGAGACCTCAGTCCCCCTCCTGGGTATTGTCTCAGGTAACTGAGACCTCAGTCCCCCTCCTGGGTAATGTCTCAGGCAACTGAGACCTCAGTCCCCCTCCTGGGTATTGTCTCAGGTAACTGAGACCTCAGTCCCCCTCCTGGGTAATGTCTCAGGCAACTGAGACCTCAGTCCCCCTCCTGGGTATTGTCTCAGGTAACTGAGACCTCAGTCCCCCTCCTGGGTATTGTCTCAGGTAACTGAGACCTCAGTCCCCCTCCTGGGTAATGTCTCAGGCAACTGAGACCTCAGTCCCCCTCCTGGGTATTGTCTCAGGTAACTGAGACCTCAGTCCCCCTCCTGGGTATTGTCTGAGGCAACTGAGACCTCAGTCCCCCTCCTGGGTATTGTCTCAGGTAACTGAGACCTCAGTCCCCCTCCTGGGTATTGTCTCAGGCAACTGAGACACGTGTTTTTTTTCAAATTGTTTTTCCATTCCTTCCCCTTCTTACTCAATATTTCTATTTCATCTTTTATTTCTCATTTTATCTTCTGATGAAGGACATGTGTCTAAAACTTTAAGACTCTTTTCTTACTCTATCAAGTGTTAAACTAATATATTTCTTCAGTGTACTGTATTGTTTGCTTTGTTGTTCGCTTTTTGCATATATAACACAGAGTCCATGGGGCATGGCTGAGGCACGGCTCCAACGGAGGGTGTAGTGCCTGTCTCTTCCCCTCTCCCTTTCTTATGTTGCTTGATTCTTTTTTCTTTTCCATCTCTTTCATTTCCTTCTTTTTGTTCCCTTTAATAGTTTAATAGTTTCTGTATCAACATGAAAACAGCCAGGAAGTGAGAGGAAGTGAAGATGACAATAATCCCTCATGAGAGTTGTTGGCCATTTTAAATAAGTCAACCATGCAATGGAATAATACAATTAAACTTATGACCTTTCTTATATTCCTCATAACTATATTGTTGCTATGGAAATAGTGGTGGTGGTGGGTGGTGATGGTGGTGGTGGGTGGTGATGTTGGTGGTGGTGGTGGTGTTGGTGGTGGTGTTGTTGGTGGTGGTAGTGATGTTGGTGGGGTGGTGGTGGTGGGTGGTGATGGTGGTGGTGGGTGGTGATGTTGGTGGGGTGGTGGTGTTGGTGGTGGTGTTGTTGGTGGTGGTAGTGATGTTGGTGGGGTGGTGGTGTTGTTGTTGGTGGTGGTGGTGGTGATGTTGGTGGGGTGGTGGTGTTGGTGGTGGTGTTGTTGGTGGTGGTAGTGATGTTGGTGGGGTGGTGGTGTTGGTGGTGGTGTTGTTGGTGGTGGTAGTGATGTTGGTGGGGTGGTGGTGTTAGTGGGGAGGTAATGTTGGTAGTGGAGATGTTGGTGGGGTGTTTGAGGAGGTGGTGGTAGTGGTGTGGTTGTGATGGTGTTGGTAGTGGAGGTGGTGGTCGTGGTAGTGCTAGCAGTGGTAGTATTGTTGTTGTTGTTGTTGGTGGTGGTGGGTCATTGGGGTGGTGGTGGTAGTGTTGTTGTTTATGGTGGTTGGGTGTTGTTCGTGGTAGTGGTATTGTTGTCGTGGTAGTGGTGTTGATGGTAATGTTGGTGTTGGTTTTTTTTATTAATGCTGTTGTTGTTGTTGGCAGTGTTGTAGATGTTATCACTGTTGTTGTTGCTTGTGGTGGTGGTGGTGTTGATGGTAGTAGACGGTTAGTTCTCTTGGTTGACTTAACCAGGATGTATTTCTTAGCAATACCAGGCTCTCCTGGGTATTGAACTCTATACTACTAAGAGGAAATACCAACAGTGTTTTGTCTTTTGGGGAGAATGTTACAGAGCAGATGAGAATAATAATAGTGGTTGTATGTATTGTGTATGCTGTGTGTGTGATCACCAGATGATATATATATATATACACAGATAAATCCACCAATCAATGGTTGGGTCTAAACCGTATGAAGAACTCAATGTAATCTGTATGTAGAAGATGTCGTGAAGCAAAGTTTAAAATACAAAATTTTCAACGATATAATTCATTGGATACAGAGTCAAAAATAGAAATATTAAAACAATGAAATTAAACAAAAAACGGTTAATTTATTACTATGAATTAACCGTTTTTTTTTGTTTAATTTCATTGTTTTAATATATATATATATATATATATATATCATCAGCATCATTTTACGTTGTAATATACAACTGATAAGTTTCAGAAAGCCAGTACAATGTGGTAGAAATATATTAAAGGGCAAAGGATGACAAATAAAACAACGACAAATAAAACTCAGTATATTTCAACATGATATTTCAGGGCTATTACCCTCTTTTCAAATGTGAAATATCATGTTGAAATATACTGGGTAAAACATTACTTTGTTTTATTTGTCCTCATTTACCCTTTATAAATTTCTACTGCATTGTACTGGCTTTCTGAAACTTATCATTTGTATATTACACACACACACACACACACATATATATATATATATATATATATATATATATATATATAAATATCAAAAGTGAAAGAATATAATCAAATCTCAAAGGAGAGTAGAGACAGATATATAATATGTAATTGCCAACCAGAAAAAGTAGCAATTGCTCAATATATATTTCATGCAAAAAAAAAAGTGTTGGGTGAGGTTGATATATACAGCTTGAAGTGAGTTATATTTTTGAGTGGCTTATTATTGTTTTTTTTTATTGTGAAGACGGTGTGAACTTTTATATAGATAAAAGCTGACCATGCCCAATTGCACCTCTCCAAGGCGATGACACAGGACCGAGACCTCTGGTGTTACGCAGTAATACAGAAGACTCAACTTCCCATGGGAACAAGCTGAAGCTGAAGCATATAGACAATATGCCCCTATCCCCTCCCACTGTAAAGTGGTTGTGTAGGTGTCACGACAAAAAAAGCACCCAGTCCACACTGTAATGTGGTCGTGAAAGTGCCACAGTAAAAAAGCACCCAGTACTCACTGTAAATGAGGTTGGTGTTAGGAAGGGCATCCAGCTGTAGAAATAGAGCCAAAATCTGTTCTGTATGAACAAGAGATGGTCACCTGACCTGGCATTGCCTACAACAGGACAACCCGTCTAACCCATGCTAGCATGGAAGAATGGATGTAAAACAGTGATGATGATGATGATGATGATGATATAACAGTGTTGTAGTTTGCTTGAAGCATTGTGAAATAGGAAATACAAATTTAAAAAAGTTTAAAAGCCCTACTACAACGCATTGAAGGGCTTTTAAACTTATTTAAGTAAACTGGAGCAATGTGAAATAAAGTGTCTTAATGTGTTGTTTCCTTGAGCAAAACACTTTATTTCACATTTTAGTCTTCACATAAATGTGAAGACTAAAATCAAAAGAGGGCTTGATAAGGAAAATATATATCAAATATATAAGAACCATAGGGCAAACATTTATTAAAATAACAGATTAAAGTGTAAGCAAAGAATCACCCTTAAGGCTGAAAGCAGCAATTCTTTGCTCAAACTTTAATCTGTTATTTTAATAAATAAATAAATATATATATATGTGAAGGCGCATGGCTTAGTGGTTAAAGCATTGAGCTTGCAATCGAAAGGTTGTGAGTTCAATTCTCGGACCGGGTGATGTGTTGTTTCCTTGAGCAAGACACTTTATTTCACGTTGCTCCAGTTTACTCAGCTGTAGAAATGAGTACCGGCCTGCCCACCCAGCCAGTGGGATGGCGTTATCTTATGGCTAAAACAGCACGCCGTGCTGTGACCAGCGGCGCCGATTGGCACCCGACAGACTGGTTGGTCAAGGTGATCAAGCTGATATATCATCATCATCATCATTTTACGTCCGCTTTTCCCTGCTTGCAAGGGTGGGACGGGAACTGATTCTGGCTTGATTTCTACCGCTGGATGCCCTATATATATCTAGGGCGGGTAAAATTCCCGAGATCTATGGACGAGTTCTCTCCAGGGGTCTCTGTCCCTCATTATCGCTGCACTGTAATGTAGTCATGGATACAATTCAATTCAAGCAATATCAACATCATGTTACTTTTTCAAAACAAAATTATTTTAGTCTGCTCCCTTGCACCCAAGATTGTCTTGGAAACGGTAACATTTTACTGTCCAATGAAATCATGAGAATGGTTAAATAATCATGTGACCATCAGCCTCATTCAAATATATATCACGACCTTGTTAATAAAGGACTCTTTAACATCTACAACTTCACATTTTCCTCATTCTATATATGTGTATATATATATATATATATATATATATTCATTAGTTAAGCAAAACAAGACCACAAATTTCACAAGGAAGACATTATTAAAAGATTGTCAACATATTTAGTTTGATGCAAAGAATGTAGAGAATGATAATAATAATAATATTAATAATAACTCACCAATCTTTCCTCTCATATCTCCTCTACTATCTCAATCTCTCTCTTTAAGATTGGTTACTCTTGAACTGTGTGTATATATATATATATATATATATAGGAACAAGTATGACCCCGACGGCAGAGTTCAAGCTGTTTCGACGGCTATTTCTGGACTGAAATAGCCGTCGAAACGGCTTGAGCTCTGCCATCGGGGTCATACTTGTTCCTATTACCCACTCTACTACCTTAAGTATTGAGTACTTTGATGCGTTATGGTCCATCTGGTTCCTTACCACAATTCCTTTGTTATATATATATATATATATATATATATTTATATATATATATATCCTAATGGTGTGACAATAGTAAGCCTTAGTTTATAGGTAGTGTGGGGTGGGGTGGGGTGGGGTGGGTGTGTGGGATGGGGCTGGGGGGTGGGGTGGATGATGTTGAACTGAATTGTAAACACAGCAAATAACTAGTTCATAGCATTGGGACACACCCTGATGTCACCCTTAATGTATACAGTTGCAGGCACACATATATATATACAAACATACACGCAAACATGTACTCTCTGACACACACACACACACTTGTACACACACATCAAAACATGTTCTCACACACATATATACATACGTGCACACAGAAACATGTATACACACACACATATATACATACGTGCACACAGAAACATGTATACACACACATATATACATATGTGCACACAGAAACATGTATACACACACATATATACATACGTGCACACAGAAACATGTATATACACATACAGATATATACATACGTGCACACAAAAACATGTATACACACACATATATACATATGTGCACACAGAAACATGTATACACACACATATATACATACGTGCACACAGAAACATGTATACACACACATATATACATACGTGCACACAGAAACATGTATACACACACACATATATACATACCTGCACACAGAAACATGTATACACACACACACACACACACACACACACACACACTCTCTAGAGCCCCCCCCCCTCTCCAAGAAACCCAAGTAAACTGACAGGAAATCTCCCACCATCACCACTCCCCCTGGAAATTTCTTCTGGGAATTCTCAAATGATTCTCATTTTGGGGGTCACGCCTTCAATGGGGTCAAAGGTCACTTAGTATGTTCTGCTCTAGAAGGGGCCAATGTTTGTGTAGAATCGCTTATGTTATATAAACACGAGTTTCCATATACACACATATATGAATACATATATACATACACACACATACATTCACACACATATACATACACACATATATACCTACACACATATATGAATACATATATACATACACACATACACACACATACATACATACACACATATACATACACACATATATGAATACATATATACATACACACACATATACATACACACATATATGAATACATACATACACATAGATGCATGTGTATATATATATATGTATGTATATACACATGCATACATACATACATACAAAAACATAGACATGAAGACACACAAGTACATACACACACACACACACCCATGCACACACACACATGCACACACACACAGATACATCCCTGCAGCTTACATGTATACACACATACATATATAGGTATGAATATATGTATGTGTAATACATACATACATATATAGGTATGTATGTATGCATATATGCCCTTCCTAACACCAACCCCATTTACAGTGAGTGCTGGGTGATTTTTTGCCGTTGCACCTCCACGGCCACTTTGCAGTGGAATGATAGGGACCCCAGTCCCTATCATCTCATTTCTACAGCTGAGTAAACTGGAGCAATGTGAAATAAAGTGTCTTGCTCAAGGAAACAACACATCACCCGGTCTGAGAATTGAACTCACAACCTTTCAATTGCAAGGCCAATGCTCTAACCACTAAGCCATGTGCCTCCATATATATATGTTTATATCTAGTGGAACCTATATTTATATATTGGTTCTATAATATTGGTTCTATAATAAAGTAAGACGTGCGGGACTGCGTACGGTTTATAATCTTTTAACCCCCTAGTAAAATATGTTGGATTACTTTGAATAAATAATTGTTTCTACTTTTGGCACAAGGCCAGCAATTACCCAGTACATTACTGGTACTTTATTTTATCGACCCCGTAAGGATGAAAGGCAAAGTTAACCTCGGCGGGATTTGAACTCAGAATGGCAAGGGCCGTAACTCTATGCGTCAAAGCATGGCGTCCGACCTTCTATTACTTTTAATAAATAATGAATGAATATTACATAATTTATCTACTAAATTATGATGTTACAGCTCACCCCTATGTAGGTTTGTCGGGCCTCCTATGAGGTTATATCTCGTAAGAAGGGTCTTGGGTGTTTTAATAATTATGGCCCCAGTGTTATGATTGAAAGCAATGTAAAATGAATTGTCAAGAAGGCAACACAGCCCTTGGTCTGGGAATTGAACCAACAACCTTATGATCACGAGTTCAATACATTAACCACCCTCTTGTGTGACTTTGGTTGATACCAGAGTAATCAATCAATTGATTGTTCATGGCATAGATCTTTACTTTGATGCCAATGCCAATATCAATATCACCACCACCACCACCACCACCACCACCACTGCTACCACTAACACTACCTCTTCCAACCCTGCTACCACCATTGCCACAAGCAGAAGAACCATCTCCATCACCAATCCTACCATCATCATTCCCACAAGTAGAAGCAGACCCCCCCAACACACACACCAACATTACCACCACCAGCACCACCACTGCCAATACCACCATCACTACTGCTACCGCCACCACCACCACCACCACTGCCAATACCACCATCACTACTGCTACCGCCACCACCACCACCACCACTGCCAATACCACCATCACTACTGCTACCGCCACCACCAGCACCACCACTGCCAATACCACCATCACTACTGCTACCGCCACCACCACCACCACCACTGCCAATACCACCATCACTACTGCTACCGCCACCACCAGCACCACCACTGCCAATACCACCATCACTACTGCTACCGCCACCACCACCACCACCACTGCCAATACCACCATCACTACTGCTACCGCCACCACCACCACCACCACTGCCAATACCACCATCACTACTGCTACCGCCACCACCACCACCACCACTGCCAATACCACCATCACTACTGCTACCGCCACCACCACCACCACCACTGCCAATACCACCATCACTACTGCTACCGCCACCATCACCACCACCACTGCCAATACCACCATCACTACTGCTACCGCCACCACCACCACCACCACTGCCAATACCACCATCACTACTGCTACCGCCACCATCACCACCACCAGCAATCCTACCACCATTGTTGTCTCAAGTTGCAGCAACCCCACCACCTCCAATACTTCTACTGGCACTACAACCACTACTGCTGCTGCTGCTGTTGTTGGCACAAGCAACAGTGAATAACCCTAACCACCACCACCACCACCACCCATCATAACCCTAACCACCACCACCACCACCACCACCACCACCACCCATCATAACCCTAACCACCACCACCACCACCACCACCACCACCCATCATAACCCTAACCACCACCACCACCACCACCCATCATAACCCTAACCACCACCACCACCACCACCACCACCCATCATAACCCTAACCACCACCACCACCCATCATAACCCTAACCACCACCACCACCACCACCACCACCACCACCCATCATAACCCTAACCACCACCACCACCACCACCACCACCACCCATCATAACCCTAACCACCACCACCACCACCACCCATCATCACCCTAACCACCACAACTACCACCATCATCACCACCATCACCATCACCCCTCCTCACCACCACCACTGCACTTACAGCAGTAGCATTCCAGCACTGCTACAAGCAGTCCCACCCCCACCGCCAATACAACCCCCATTGCTCCCCCTCCACCACTACCATTACTTCCCTGCCACTGCCTCCACCCTCCCCACCACCACAGTAATTGTATATTTCATGGTTCATTAGTTTTACCAAGACTTATCAAGCCAATCAGTTGAAACAGTGCAGAAGTATAACTAATCAGGTTAACTGAAGCGTGACAAGATGAATGAATCAATTATATTTACTGCCACCCAATCAAGGCATGTGGCTCAGGGGTTAGAGTATTGCCTTCACAATCATAAGGTCGATGGTTCAATTCCTAGGATATCATCCATGTTGTATTGTGTTTTTGGACTTACTTTTACTAAAATTTGAGAAATTTCACACTTCAGTGCTTCTAGTGACAGTACTTAGCAATGTCTAAAGTCCGTCTCAAGCCCAGATGCTCATCAGACTGGCGCTTTTTCTAGTTTCTGTGGTGTTAAGTGACTGAGGGTACAAGACTTCCCCTGACAGTGTAAGATTAAAACCCCATCTATTTCTGGTACTCATTTTCAGCAGAGTATACTGGAGCAACGTGAAATGAAGTGTTTTGCTCAAGAACACAATACATAACTCAGTTGAGGAAACAAACACCAACATTATGACCAGATGTCCAACACCCTTACCACTAGGTCATGGACACCCACCGTTCTTATTTATGGAAGTTAATTATTGATTGTGTATGTGTGTGAGATATGTATTTACTATTCACTGTTTAGCAGTGAGTAAGGATGTAGTCCGAGGGCCAAGAATGCCAGAAGTCTCCACCACTATAGTTTTGACAAGAATCCAATCCACTTCATGGGGCTCACTCCTGTGAGAAGCTGACCCTACACCGATAGCAGAGAGTAATGAAGTGGTCTGAGGGCCAAGAATGCCGGAAATCTCCACTGCTGTAGGATCAACCAAAAACCTATCAGAGGGCGGGTGGTTTTCTGCTAGCATGTGTAGTGTGTATATTGATATTATACGCAGGTATATATACATGTAGATATAATACATCAAATAAAATTGTAATTGACAATATACACAGAAATTGAACGAAGACTGCGTTACACTGTCTTATGTAATCAGTAACGTAATCTACGATACATTAAAAAAGACGATATTATATATAAACTGCATTAGGAGAAAATTAGTGACGGAAATATATGAATGTTTATTTAAGCGATCGCTAACCGGAAGTGATGACATTCGAAAATTTTAAAGAAGTGAATCTTTAAATAAGTAATAAAATATATTTAATCAACAGCTACGAAATGTAGCAGATAAATTATGTAATATTCATTCATTATTTATTCAAAGTAAGAGGGTGGTGAATTGGCAGTATCGGTAGAGGGTCGGACGCCATGCTTTGACGCATAGAGTTACGGCCCTTGCCATTCTGAGTTCAAATCCCGCCGAGGTTAACTTTGCCTTTCATCCTTACGGGGTCGATAAGATAAAAGTACCAGTAATACACTTGGGTAATTGCTGGCCTTGTGCCAAAAGTAGAAACAATTATTTATTCAAAGTAATCCAACTTATTTTACAAACGGGATAAAAAAATATATTCTGTACG
>OZ024762.1:4153634-4171134 GCA_964016885.1 Eledone cirrhosa
AGTAGAAGAGACATATGCCATAGAAAGACGAGAAAGAAAATGGTGAAATATCATCTGAAAGAAGACGAGATGACATTAAAGAGACAGGCGTGGTTGATATGACAGAGTGTAGAACAGACAACATGTGTTGTGTGTCACCTCATAACAGATGGGGTAGCTATGGCCCTCATGAGGATGATAGTTACCATGATGATGATGATGATGATGGTGGGAGTGATGACAATGATAATAATGGTTTCGACAATGATAATAATTGTTTCTAATTTTTGGCACAAGGCCAGCAATTACCCCAGTGTATTACTGGTACTTTATTTTATCGACCCCCCCGTAAGGATGAAAGGCAAAGTTAACCTCGGCGGGATTTGAACTCAGACCATAAAGGGACGTAACTCTATGCTTCAAAGCATGGCGTCCGACTCTCTACCGATACTGAATGACAGACGACGATGATGATGATGACACCGACACTGATGACACTGATGATAATTATGATAATAATGATGACGACTGTGATGACAATGATGATGATGGGAATAGTGCTGATGATGATGATGATGATGATGATGACATTAATGAGGCTAATGATGCAGCTATTTGTATTAAAACACAAATATACATAAAATAGGTTCTATAAACATATATAGGCAAACACACCCCCACACACTGACACACATACACACACACACACACATATATATATATGTGTGGTTACACTGACACACATACACACACACACACACATATATATATGTGTGGTTACACTGACACACATACACACACACTGACACACATTTATTGTAGTCATATACACACACACACATATATGTGTGGTTACACTGACACACATACACACACACACTGACACACATTTATTGTAGTCATATACACACACACACATATATATATGTGTGGTTACACTGACACACATACACACATATATATATATATATATATGTGTGGTTACACTGACACACATACACACACACACATATATATATATATGTGGTTATACTCACTCTCATTCACATACACACACATATATAGGTTACACCCACACACCCCACACATATATATATATATATATATATATATATATATATATATGTGGGTACACTTAGTCACATACACACACATATATAGGTAGTTACACACACACATATTTGTGGTTACACCCACACACCCACACACATATATATATATATGTGGGTACACTTAGTCACATACATATACACATATATAGGTGGTTAAACATACACACACACATATATGTGGTTATGTGGGTACACTTAGTCACATACACACACATATATAGGTGGTTACACACACACACATACACATATATGTGGTTATGTGGGTACACTTAGTCACATACACACACATATATAGGTGGTTAAACACACACATACACACATATATGTGGTTATGTGGGTACACTTAGTCACATACACACACATATATAGGTGGTTAAACACACACACACACATATATGTGGTTATGTGGGTACACTTAGTCACATACACACACATATATAGGTGGTTACACACACACACATACACATATATGTGGTTATGTGGGTACACTTAGTCACATACACACACATATATAGGTGGTTAAACACACACATACACATATATGTGGTTATGTGGGTACACTTAGTCACATACACACACATATATAGGTGGTTACACACACACACACACACATATATGTGGTTATGTGGGTACACTTAGTCACATACACACACATATATAGGTGGTTACACACACACATACACACATATATGTGGTTATGTGGGTACACTTAGTCACATACACACACATATATAGGTGGTTACACACACACACACATATATGGTTAGACTTACAGTCAGTGTCATACACAATTGTTTCTACTTTTGGCACAAGGCCAGAAATTATCCCAGTGTATTACTGGTACTTTATTTTATAGACCCCGCAAGAATGAAAGGCAAGGTTAACCTCGGCAGGATTTGAACTCAGAATGTAAAGGGCCATAATTCTATGCTGCAAAGCATGGTGTCTGATCCTCTACCAATACTGCCAATCTACTGCCCTTACTTATATATAATGTAGTGAAACTCACAGACACATACATACATACATATACACATACATACACACACATACACACACAGACATACAGTGTGTGACAGTGGTAAAACATTGACATAACCAACTCATTTTTTGCTGATCCCAGCATTAAATGACATGCTATATTTATTATCTCCCCTTCTTCTTTGCCTTCTTATCTCTCTTCTTACTTCGCATATTCTTTCTTTATCATCTTTATATCTTTTCTTTACTATCTTTCTCTCTCTCCACCATCTTTCCCCACCTTCTCATTATATTATGTATGCATGTGTGTGTGTATGTGTGTACATGTGTATGTACGTATGTACGTATGTATGTACGTATGTATGTATGTTCTTCTGGTTTTATAATTTCACAAAGTGTTACCAATAGAGAGAGAGAGTCGGTTTCTAACATAGACACAAGACTCTCTCATTGGAATTTACACAACATCAACTAGGTAGATATGTATGCATGCATGTGTAGATATGGATGTTATTGTATGTGTGGCTGAGGATGTTTTGAGTTGTATGTGTGCATGTGTATATGCTTTGTATCTGTACATGTGTATATGTAGTTATTAGATGCAACATTTTTGGAATGTTTTACATATTTTTACTGTTCGATTAATGGATTGTACTTGTAATTTCCTAACTAGTTGTGTTCTTTCTGTTCCTGTGAAGCCTAGCTTCTCGAGATTTGTATGTATGTGTGTATGTATGTGTATATGTATATGTGTATGTATGTGTATATATGTATGCATGTATGTATGTGTGTAGAAAATGTATATATATGTATGTATATGGGTAACAAAACCTCACAAAGGGCAGAAGAACTCATAAGAGTCAACGGCTATCCATAAATGTGTAAATATGTATATACCTATATGCATGTGTATATATGTATATATATATGTATACATATGCATATATATGCACGGGGACATAGAAATAATCGGGCTGGATACCCAATCGCGTGGTTAAACCACTGGGAGTGAAGGACCCCTAGCCCTTGTCAGGGCATTCTCCTAGGAGAAGGCAACTCATGAAACTGGGATAACTCCGATATAAAACCTGCGGCTCAGTAGTTACCGATGATGTTGATCTTTTCTTCTTTTCGGGTTATAGCTACTGTCGCTCAGAGAGTGGGATTGGCTCAGTGCACAGTCTTTCCTCACATTAAAAAAAAAATCTTCACACACAGGCATTGCAAGATGGCATTAATTAAGTGGGTTGGCAGTATCGGTAGAGAGTCGGACGCCATGCTTTCCAGCATAGTTACGTCCCTTTACGGTCTGAGTTCAAATCCCGTCGAGGTTAACTTTGCCTTTCATCCTTTTGGGGTCGATAAAATAAAGTACCAGTAATGTACTGGGTAATTGCTGGCCTTGTGCCAAAAGTAGAAACAATTAATTAATAATTATTAATAATTCTATATCATGCAATAGCCATACTCGATAATGAGGGGGCAGCCATCATGTGTGTATGTGTGTATGTATGTGTGTGTGTGTATGTGTGTATGTATGTATGTGTGTGTGTATATATGTATATGCATGTGTGTATGTATGTGTGTTTGTGTATATGTGTGTATGTATGTATGTGTGTGTGTGTGTGTATGTGTATGTCTGCATGTGTGTGTGTGTGTGTTTGTTTCTGTGTGCTGTTTATATGTATGTTGATGCAACCAGTCCACATATTTAAGGAGTTCACATTGCAACCGTAATACCCCCGGGTTTGATGTCACAGTGTGACATCTGGGCCTTGGGTTGACTGAGGTCGTGTGGGTGTAACTGGGTAGAGACAGGGAGACACACAGACACTGACAGACTGACAGAGAGACACACACAGACACATACATACGGACAGACAGGCACAGACTGACAGGCACAGACTGACAGCCAGACATACACAGAGAGAGACAAACAGAAATAGACAAACTGTTTGACATCTAGGACAAGTGTCATTTACCATAGCCGTATCAGTAAAATTGGGTAGACACACACGCACACACACACACACACACACACACACACAAACATACACACACACACACACACACAAACATACACACACACTAGGAGGCAAGTGTTATTTTCCATCGCCGTGGGTTGGCTGAAGCCCTGTGAGTGAAATTGGGAAGACATACACACACTAACACAAAAGCACACACACACACTAACACAAAAGCACACTCACACAAGCACACATCAATTTTGTTCAAAGTCTTAACAATATTGCCATCGTCGTAAAAGGATACGAAACATGAATTATAGAAAAAAAAACAAAAAAATGGAAAGTGCAAAGATTTGCAAAACCAAACCATATTAGAACAAGGGAGAAAACTCTTTTAACCGAGTTTAGCAAACAGGGGAAATAACTCATTTAGGAAAGTTATCAAATATTTTGACATAAGGAACTGAGAAGTGAAACAACGTTTGTCGCATTACACTAGCACTAGTTTATTTAGCTTCTCAAAGGATCGAATGCATTGTAAGTCTCGCTCTCTCTCTCTCTCTCTCTCTCTCTCTCTCTCTCTCTCTCTCTCTCTATATATATATATATATATGTGGGTGTCTGTGATCTATATATACTGGTCATAGACACACACACACACATATATATATGTATACACACACACTCATATATATATATATATATATATAATTATTTCTTCTTCAGCAAATTATGGAATAAATCAAAGGCACATATAGCACCTGAGCACTGTACACAATAATTTCTTTATTATTACATGTGTGCATGTGTGTGTGTGTGTGTGTGTGTGTATGCACAGGAGAGAACAAACTTGAGCAAAAAGACAAAAACAAGAACAAATGGGGTACTTACCATAGCGCCGATTACCCTCTTGTGGGTAGAGAATCTCTCGTACTTCATCAATACTTGGTCGGTTTTCTGAGCAGGAGAATGCTGAACCCATTGTGAGATCTGTGTATAGTGATGACTATGAGAGATGGGCTGCCCTGCCAGAGTCTGCAGCTATAGAACATTAAACAAATACAATATATTAGATAAATAATTGTTTCTACTTTAGGCACAAGGCCAGCAATTACCCAGTGCATTACTGGTACTTTATTTTATCGACCCCGTAAGGATGAAAGGCAAAGTCAACCTCGGCGGGATATTACCTTCTATGTTTGTTTGTTTCTTTCTTTTTTTCCCGTAACTCCCAAGGAAGTCATTGGGACACCATATTGACATACAGCGTTTCAAGAGTATTTTTTAAAACCTGGCAGACCCCATCTCCTCTCCAGGTCTGACCTGGCAGACCCCATCTCCTCTCCAGGTCTGACCTGGCAGACCCCATCTCCTCTCCAGGTCTGACCTGGCAGACCCCATCTCCTCTCCAGGTCTGACCTGGCAGACCCCATCTCCTCTCCAGGTCTGACCTGGCAAACCCCATCTCCTCTCCAGGTCTGACCTGGCAGACCCCATCTCCTCTCCAGGTCTGACCTGGCAGACCCCATCTCCTCTCCAGGTCTGACCTGGCAGACCCCATCTCCTTTCCAGGTCTGACCTGGCAGACCCCATCTCCTCTCCAGGTCTGACCTGGCAGACCCCATCTCCTCTCCAGGTCTGACCTGGCAAACCCCATCTCCTCTCCAGGTCTGACCTGGCAAACCCCATCTCCTTTCCAGGTCTGACCTGGCAGACCCCATCTCCTCTCCAGGTCTGACCTGGCAGACCCCATCTCCTCTCCAGGTCTGACCTGGCAGACCCCATCTCCTTTCCAGGTCTGACCTGGCAGACCCCATCTCCTTTCCAGGTCTGACCTGGCAGACCCCATCTCCTTTCCAGGTCTGACCTGGCAGACCCCATCTCCTCTCCAGGTCTGACCTGGCAGACCCCATCTCCTTTCCAGGTCTGACCTGGCAAACCCCATCTCCTCTCCAGGTCTGACCTGGCAGACCCCATCTCCTTTCCAGGTCTGACCTGGCAGACCCCATCTCCTTTCCAGGTCTGACCTGGCAAACCCCATCTCCTCTCCAGGTCTGACCTGGCAGACCCCATCTCCTCTCCAGGTCTGAATACAGCAGATTTCTTCCAGAGAAGGATAGCGAGTGAGAGAATGGAAATAAGAAAGAGATATAGAGGAAGAATTGACCCCAGAACTAGACTGGTATTTTTTTTATCAACCTCAAATGGATTAAAGGCAAAGTAGACCAAGGCAGGATTTTAACTAAAATAAATTCTACAAAGCATTCTATCCGACGTTCTAACAACTCTGCCAATTTGTTACCTTCAGCTTCTATGTTACCATATTTCTAATGACAGACACTGCCTATGTCTTTAACCCTTTCATTACCATATTTCTAATGATAGACACTGTCTATGTCTTTAACCATTTCATTACCATATTTCTAATGAAAGACACTGCCTATGTCTTTAACCCTTTCATTACCATATTTCTAATGAAAGACACTGCCTATGTCTTTAACCATTTCATTACCATATTTCTAATGACAGACACTGCCTATGTCTTTAACCATTTCATTACCATATTTCTAATGACAGACACTGCCTATGTCTTTAACCCTTTCATTACCATATTTCTAATGATAGACACTGTCTATGTTTTTAACCCTTTCATTACCATATTTCTAATGATAGATACTGCCTGTCTTTAACCATTTCATTACCATATTTCTAATGATAGACACTGTCTATGTTTTTAACCCTTTCATTACCATATTTCTAATGATAGACACTGCCTATGTCTTTAACCCTTTCATTACCATATTTCTAATGATAGATACTGCCTGTCTTTAACCATTTCATTACCATATTTCTAATGATAGACACTGTCTATGATCTTCATATAATTTTGAAAATAATCAAAGATTTAGAGGCATTTAGTAATATAGAATATATTGGAGTTGATCAGAATTTACTTACTGTATCCCTCAAACCAACATTTCTGGCCTTGTATCAGTGCAAGAAGTTGTTCTTAACCCCTTTTCATACCAAATCATTCCTGGTTCTATGATACAAAACTGTTTGAACAACTTTTGATACCAAACCACCTGAAACCACCCCTGGTTCATCATCATCATTTTCATCATCATCATCATTATTTTTACATCTGCTTTTCCATGCGTGCATGGGTTGGACGAGCATCCTTCCACTTGCCGCGTTCCTTCGTCATCTGTGAATCTCAGCAATTTGGGATCAGCTCTCACCACCTCTGCCCTGTCTTCCTTAGTCTACCTCGACTGCGGCTTCCTCCACTGGGATATCCTAGCAGTTCTTCACCCAACGATCATTGTTTATGCACATCACATGTCCATACCAATGCAGTCTTCTCTCTTGCACACCTCTTTCTCCCTCAGTTCACCCAAGCTCTGCCTTTCTTGCATTTTACATTGCACATCCAACATTTCTCTCCAGTCTACGCATATCCTTTGCAGTCGCTGCCCATATTTCACTACCATGCAACATTGCACTTTGCACACAGGCATCATACAGTCATCCTTTTGTACAGTGCTAGTAGCTCTCTAGACTTTCCCCATCTTATCCTTATTCTAGCTATTATGCTCAGAGCACCTTCCTCCACTGCTATTTAGGTCACATAGATGGCAGAAGCTATCAACCATTCACTTCTATGTATCCTTCCTGTGATTGACAAAGGTTTATATCCTTGATGCTCTTCCCAGCAATTACCCCTGTACATCTAGATACAAAGCCTTCTGTTCCTGTTAGTCTACCTGTTATTCCACTACATCACCTGTGTACCCAAGATTTACATTGTGTATATTTTATAGAGTTTATGTCTACTCATTTTCTACATATTGAGCAGGGCCACTTCCCTGGGAGAATCAGGCTCCTATCTTCTTTCCTACTTACTAGCACTTTAGTTTTGTCTAAGTTTACTCGCAGACCTTTTGACTCCAACTTCTGCTTCCACAGTTGAAAATTATTCTCTAGATCTTTTGGAGGCACATGGCTTAGTGGTTAGAGCATTGGCCTTGTAATCGAAAGGTTGTGAGTTCAATCCACAGACCGGGTGATGTTTTTTCCTTGAGCAAGACACTTTATTTCACATTGCTTCAGTTTACTCAGCTGTAGAAATGAGATGATAGGGACTGGGGTCCATATCATACCACTGCAAAGTGGTCGTGGAGGTGCCACGGCAAAAAAGCACCCAGCACTCACTGTAAATGAGGTTGGTGTTAGGAAGGGCATCCAGCTGTAGAAATCAAGCCAGAATCAGTTCCCGTCCCACCCTTGCAAGCAGGGAAAAGCGGACGTAAAAAGGATGATGATAATGATGATGATGATGATAGGAATGAAAAATGGCGTGCTGTGTTACTGCAAATGTGATATGCAAATTAAAATGAAGAATTATCCTCTCTTTACGTTGCCTCACCTTTCGTGTTTGTTTACCTGTCTCTCTTTCTCCACCCAATTCTTTTTATCCCAATAACTTATTTTAGTTATTGTTCGCGCTAGCCCGAGGTATCTGGTCTTTAATGCGAAGAAATACCTATGATGGCTAGTAGACCACTGATGATGGATAGTCCCGGCTTCTATTTCAAAAAACCCTAATCTAAAACAAGCCTCAACTCTCTCTTACATACACACTTCCACTCCACCAGTCTCTCTCCCTCTCCCTTTATATTTCTCAGTCACTTTCTTACCCCTCCCTCTCCACTCTTTTTTTCTTAGCCTCTCTCTTTCATCCTCTCCCATCTCTCCCTCTCTGCCTCTCTCTGTCACCCATCCCTCTCCCTTTCTCAGCCTCTCTCTCTCTCACTTCCCTCTCTCTCTATTTCTTAGCCTCTCTCTTTCACTCACCCCCTTCAAATTCTCTTCCTTTCTCAGCTTCTCCCTCTCCTCTCACCCCTCTCCTCCCACCTCACCACAGTAAATACAACAGTCACACTAAAGTGATGTAACAAATCAATGACTCAGTCCCACTGCTTCTACTATAGCTTGGGTCACAGTGACCTTAACTGACTAATAGTAGTAGTAGTAGTATTGGAGGTGGTAGTAGTAGTGGTGGTGGTAGTATAGTAGTAGTAGTAGTAGTAGTAGTGGAGGTGGTAGTAGTGGTAGTGGTGGTAGTAGTGGTAGTAGTAGTAGTAGTAGTAGTAGTGGAGGTGGTAGTAGTGGTGGTGGTGGTAGTAGTAGTAGTAGTAGAATAGTGGTGGAGGTGGTAGTAGTGGTGGTGGTAGTAGTGGTGGTGGTGGTGGTAGTAGTAGTAGTAGTAGTAGTGGAGGTAGTAGTGGTGTTAGTAGTAGTGGTAGTAATAGTAGTAGTAGTAGTGGTGGTGGTAGTAGTAGTGGTAGTAGTGGAGGTGGTGGTAGTAGTAGTAGTAGTGGTAGTAATAGCAGCGGTAGTTGTAGTAGTGGTGGTGGTAGTAGTAGTTATAGTAGTAGTAGTAGTAGTAGTAGTAGTAGTAGCAATAGTAGTAGTAGTGGTGGCGGTAGTAGTAATAGGAGTAGCAGTAGTGGTGGTGGTAGTAATAGTAGTGGTGGTAGAAGTGGTAGTAGCGGTGTTGATGATGGTAGTAGTAGAGTAAATGTCCACTATTGGGGGTAATGGTTGGTTCTCCTGAGTTCCTCCACCAAAACAGGACTTAAGGGGTCAGTAGTATTGATGGGGGTCGTTAAGGAGTTGACAACCTCTGAGATTTCGGTTCAATCCTGCAACTTGGCACCCTCAGTGTTTTCTACTATAGTGTAGCAGCCATTGGTGGATTGGCAGTATCGGTAGAGGGTCGGACGCCATGCTTTGCAGCAAAGAGTTACGGCCCTTTATAGTTTGAGTTCAAATCCCGCCGAGGTTAACTTTGCCTTTCATCCTTACGGGGGTCGATAAAATAAAGTACCAGTAATACACTGGGATAATTGTTGGCCTTGTGCCAAAGTAGAAACAATTATTGTCTTGTGAGCAAAATTTGATATATGGAAGCTGTGTAGAACACCATTGTGTGTGTGTGTGTATATATATATATATATATATATATATATATATATATATATATCAATCACCTTGACCGACCAGTCTGTCGGGCGTCCATTCGGCGCCGTTGGTCACAGCACGCCGTCCATTCCTCTCTGGATCGTGCTTTCCTCATCCATGTAGTCCCAATCGTATTCTTCAAATCGTAACTCCACCTTCGTGGAGGCCTTCCGAGTGAAACCAGTAATGTGGTACTCCAGTATGGCCGCAGTCTGACGACTGAAACCAGTAATGTGGTGCTCCAGTATGGTCGCTGTCTGACGACCGAAACCAGTAAGGCAGGGCCCCAGCATGGCCACAGTCAAGTAAAAGAACAAATTAAGGTGATGCCCCAGTATGGCCGTCGTCTAAAGACTGAAACCAGTAATGTGGGGTAGTGCCCCAGCATGGCCCCCACTCTAACGACTAAAACCAGTAAATAAATCTGTGCCTAATTTCCAGCCAATGGCGGCAAAGTTTGAAATACCTTCACATATTTGTACGGAACAGAACAGAGTGTCCCCCCAAAATGTATACACACTTTGATCACCCGAGCAAGCAATATTTATTAGAATGCTGTTGAAATATGTATACATTTTTTGGGGACACCCTGTATATGAAAGAATTAAGTTAAAAAGAAGTTACAAGTGTTTTAAATTTTGATTTAAAATAAAATAAAATAAAATAAAATTGGAAAGAAAACAGTAATTAAGTTTGGAAAGACGTTAGCAACGATGTTTCTCTTTCGTAAATGGATGACTCAGAAGACATGTTCCCCCACCCTAACCCTAACCCTAACCCTAACCCCCTCAAGAAAACACGTGACGTCTTCACTCTGAGTTAATTACATGGCGTCCGTACTGTGTTTCTTTTTAAAGTTTTATCTTTTTTAAAATTCTATTATTCTGTCAGTTTAAAAAATATTTTCCCTCTTTTCATCTTTTCGTTACAATTTAATAATTAAGAGGTAAAGTGCATCAACTGGCGAATTATTCGCATTGCGATAATTCAGCATATTAACTGTTTCACTCTCTCTCACCTGTTCCAGCCGCCTGGCTGAGGCCATGCTGGGGCATCGCCATTAAAGAAGTTGCCATCAGCCGCTATGTGGAAGTGAAACCCCAGATCTCTCATATGCTGGCTAGGTGCTTTAGACCATTATGTCAAGTAGCTGTTTCTTGAACATTTAAATGCAGTTTAACGCGGTGCCCCAGCATGGCCACAGTCTAGTGACTGAAACTAGTAATGTGGTGCCCCAGCATGGGCACAATCTAATGACAGAAACCAGTAAGATAGCGCCCCAGCATGGCCACAGTTTAATGACTGAAACTAATAAGGTGGTGCCCCAGCATGGCCACAGTCTAATGACTAAAACCAATAAAATGAAGTTATGGCATACTTGTCTACTCGCATGGACCCACATTTATCAACCTTGTTGTGAACCCCAGATACTTATCACTGATCAGGTAATCGATAACAACTTGGGACAGCAGTGGAACAAATAATAATAATAATGATAATGAAATTATTGTGTACAGTGCTCAGGTGCACTACAACTCATCAGAGGGGCCTGTATAGTACATAGAGTAATGTACAAATGTTAGGAAAGTAAGCAGTGTATGAGTCATGATATACACACAGATACATGCGTGCGTATGTATGGAGGGGCAATATAAGGTGTAGTGTTGGCGAATTTGTCATTTGTTATCTCCCTCAGGTAATGTGTAACGGCCTTCCTATCAGAGATTTTCTGGCCTCGTTTGAATTTGTAATGCAATAATTTAGAAACCGAATCAGCATGATTCAATGTTAGACAAGGTTGGACCCTTCAATTACAGGTGCTATCCATCTGACAACATTCAACATAGCAGCACTATCAACTTAATTTCATGCTTAGGGCTTTGGTTGACCATCGTGTGTTTTCACTTTTCAGCTAAGGTGACAAAAGCAGACAGATGAATGCTGGGCCGTGTTTTTACTATTCAGCTAAGGTGAGACTAACAGACAGCTGAGGGCCGGGGGTGTTTTTACTGCACAGCTAAGGTGACACTGGCAGACAGTTGAGGGCTGACGGTGTTTATACTGCACAGCTAAGATGACACTGACAGACAGTTGAGGGTGTTTATACTGCACAACTAAGGTGACACTGACAGACAGTTGAGGGATGAGGGTGTTTATACTACACAGCTAAGGTGACAATAACAGACAGTTGAGGGTGTTTTTACTGCACAGCTAAGATGACAATAATAGACAGTTGAGGGCTGAGGGTGTTTATACTGCACAGCTAAGGTGAGACTGACAGACAGCTTAAGGCTTGAACTGTCACTGATTAACAGACTGCCGAGGTGTGTTTTCACTGCTCAGCTAATCAACAGACTGTTGAGAACCAAAGGTGTGTTTACACTGCAAAGTTAAGATGACACTGGTGAACTGACAACTTGCTGCTAATATCCAGAGGTATGTTTTCAATGCTCAGATAAAGCCACACCAAGTAATAGACTGTTGAGGGCCAGAGATGTGTTTTCACCGGAGAACTTAGGTGGCACAAACTAACAGACTGCTGAGGGCCAGAGGTGTGGTTTTACTGCTCAGCTAAGATGACATTGGCTAACAGACAGCTATGGTGTTTTCACTGCTCAGTCATGGCAACACTGACCAACAGACTGCTAAAGGATAAAGGTGTATTTTCACTACTCAGCTAAAAGATTGTTGAGGGCCAGAGGTGTATTTTCACTGCTCAGCTAAAGTGAGACTGAATAATTATCCGCAGAGAACCAGTGGTGTGCTTCCAGTGCTCAGCTCAGGTGACAATAACAGACTGTTGAGAGTCAGACGTGTGTTTTCACTGGTTAGCTAAGGTGACACACACCAACAGACTGCTGAGGGCCAGAGGTGTGTTTTCACTGCTCAGTTAATGTGTCACTGGTTAACAGACAGACGAAAGGCTAAGCATGTTGTCCGACGCTGTACCGACTCTGACAATCCACCGCCCTAAAAAATATCAGTACGCGGTATTGAACCCCAGACGAGAATCTCAACTGTTTACTTTTGGCACAAGGCCAGCAATTATCCCAATGCATTACTGGTACTTTATTTTATCGACCCCGTAAGGATGAAAGGCAAAGTTAACCTCGGCGGGATTTGAACTCAGACCGTAAAGGGCCGTAATTCTATGCTGCAAAACATGGCGTCCGACCCTCTACCGATACTGCCAATCCACCGCCCTCCGTTAATAATCGTTTCTAATTTGGGCACAAGATCAATAAATTGAATGGCTGGAGAGAAAGTCAATTAAATCGACCCCAGTGTGTTACTGGTACTTTATTTTATCGACGTCAAAGCTAACCTTGGTGGGATTTGAACTCAGAACGTAACTGTATGCTGCAAAGGATAGTGTTCGATCCTCTGCCGATTCTACTGCCAATCGACCGCCCTACTAACAACTTGTGGAAGTGGCTGTGGTAAATTGTTCAAATAAAATCAATGAATATTTAGAATATTTCTCTTTCCAATCATGACTCATCCTATTAAATACTGAAACTAGAATTTAATTCACCTTTTGAAATTCCAATTCAATAAAGATTATTTTTCTCTTTCTCTGTCATTTTCCATGCTTAATCCTCCATTTATTTTCTCATTCAATTTATTGATCCATCCCTATTGATTTTTGATCATTGTTCTTTTCTTTAATCCTTTTATTCAAATATTCTACTGGTTTCAGTCATTTCACTGTGGCCATGATGGAGCATTGCCTTGAAGGTATTTTAGTTTCAGGTGGTTTGGTATGAAATGGGTTACAAATTACCAACAAATTACCAACATGTCAAACTAGAACACGAGGGCTCAAATAGATAACTTAGAAATAAAGATCCTATCAACACGTAGAACTGATGCAACACTCAGACAAATTACGGAAGCAACACACATAATAGAAGATAGTCCTAGCCTGAACAGAAAACACGAGTGGAATAGTAACAACCCGCAACTTAATGACTGAAGACAGAATAAAGACACAAACAGCAAATGATACAAACTCCCCACACACATAAAACACACGTAGACACATACACTCAGAGACGCAGGCGCAAATGTATGTGTATACATATATGTGTATGTATATACATATATGTATATGTGTATATATATGTATGTGTGTGTGTGTATATATACATATATATATATATATATGTGTGTGTATGTGTGTATATATGTGTATGTGTATGTATGTGTGTATCTGCTTTTTCTTTGTCTTCAAGTATGGCGTTACATGTTTCTATGGTCATGTATCTCTCTCTCTCTCCACCTCTCATTTCTTCTTTCTCGTTCTCCCCTTTTCTATCCCCCCCACCACCACACTCACCCCCCTTCTCTCACTGTAGTACTGTCTCTCTCTCTCCTCTCACCACTACTCCCCCCTCTCCCATCCACCGCCACCACACTCATCACCCCCTTCTCTCGCCTACTGTAGTCCTCTCTCTCTCTCTCTCTCTCTCTCTACGTGACTCAGCCCCTCTAATAGATTACAACTCTTTAGTTACCCCCACCCCCCTCCCCGCGCCCCTGGGTGGTGACATAAAGATTTACAACTGCAGTGGGTGAAGTTCAAATCCTGGGATCTAATATATCACTGAATATGATGTTTTACTTTACAGTGTAGTAACAACAACTACTACTAATACTACTACTACTACAGCCGTAACAACTGCAGTAGCAAAACTACTACTACTACTACTACTACTGCAGTAACAACTACACTAGCAAAACTACTACTACTACTACTACTACTACTACTACTACTACTACAGTAACAACTGCAGTAGCAAAACTACTACTACTACTACTACTACTACTACTACTACTACTACTACAGTAACAACTGCAGTAGCAAAACTACTACTACTACTACTACTACTACTACTACTACTGCAGTAACAACTACAGTAGCAAAGCAACCACCAACACCACCACCACCACTACTACCACCACTACTACTACTGCTACAAAAACAAGGAGAGTGGTTGCAGAGGTGGAGGATGTAAAGGAATTTTCTACCCTCAACTGGCTTTTTTGTCTTCGCCACCACACTACTTGCTACCACCCCTCCACCAGATTTGGGCCCAGTGAATATGATGTAGGGCCCATGTGAGTCTTGTGTATAAAATATGGGCCCAGTGTATAATAATATTAGGGCCCACTATAATAATATTAGGTCCCACTATAATAATATTAGGGCCCAGTGTATAATAACATTAGGGCCCACTATATAATAATATTAGGGCCTACTATAATAATATTAGGTCCCACTATAATAACATTAGGGCCCAGTGTATAATAATATTAGGGCTCACTATAATAATATTAGGGCCCACTATATAATAATATTAGGGCCCACTATAATAATATTAGGGCCCAGTGTATAATAATATTAGGGCTCACTATAATAATTAGGGCCCACTATAATAATATTAGGGCCCACTATATAATAATATTAGGGCCCAGTGTATAAGATTTGAGTCCTGTGTATAATACTTGTTTCTACTTTAGGCACAAGGCCAGCAATTACCCAGTGCATTACTGGTACTTTATTTTATCGACCCCGTAAGGATGAAAGGCAAAGTCAACCTCGGCGGGATTTGAACTCAGATTGTAAAGGGACGTAACTATGCTTGAAAGCATGGCGTCCGACCCTCTACCGATACTGCCAATCCAATAATACTGGATCCATTGTAGAAGATTTAAGCACAGGGTCTATGACTAGGCCCATTGTATAAGACGACCTATTGTATAAGACAGGGCCCACTGCATAGGATGTGTGTCCAGTGTGTAAGATGTGTGTCCATTGTATAAGATGTGTGTCCAGTGTATAAGATGTGTGTCCAGTGTATAAGATGTATGTCCAGTGTATAAGACTGTGTCCATTGTATAAAATGTGTGTCCAGTGTATAAGATGAGTGTCCATTGTATAAGATGCATTGTATAAATTTGTTGAATAACCATTCAACAAATTTATTTATAACAGATTAGAAGCACTCAACAGATTTCTTCTGGAGTATAATATCAATGATATTAATAAATGGAAACTATCTTTATGAAAGCATATTTATTTTATTATATATATTTCAAGGGTGCCAAAATTTTGGTACGCTCTCATCAGATAAAATAAAAAAGTTGTTTTATAAATAGTGACATATCCAAAAAACAAGAACTTATCGTTTTAACAGAACTTAAAACGATAAGTTCTTGTTTTCTGGTTATGTCACTATTTATAAAACAACTTTTGTATTTTATCTGATGAGAGCGTACCAAAATGTTGGTACCCTTGAAATATATATAAAATATATATGGCTTTATAAAGATAGTTTCCATTTATTAATATCATTGATATATATATATATATATATATATATATATATATATATATATATATATATAATGTAGGAGGTGAGTTTTATTGTAGTACAATAAAGCAATGCAGATATCGGATAAGAAGCACTCTACAGTTTGTAGGACTGGAGTATACATAATGTGTTGATTTAAAACTGCACTATCCACAAGTGTTTTTTAGCCTTCATATCATGTCCTCCTCTTTTATCTGACGAAAACACAAATATTATTGCATGATGATGTTTGTTTTTGAAATGCGCATAATAAAATACATGGAACTCCTTTAACCATCTTTTGTTCTTATATTATATATATATATATATATATGTGTGTATCATTGATACATATATATAAATATATATATATAAACAAACATACATAATTTCAAGAATTTAAGCAGGTCACATTTTCCCAAACCCCCTCTCTTGGTCTTTTCTCTCACATCTCAACACTCCCCTCTCTCTTACTCTTTTCTCTGTTTCTCTCTCTCTCTCTCTCTCTCTCTCTCTCTCTCTCTCTCTCTCTCTCTCTCTCTCTATATATATATATATATAGTGAAAACTGGAACGGGAACAAAAACAGAGAGGCAGTAAAAACAAAGGTTTATTAGTTTCACGCTCTTACATCTCTCTCTCTCTCTCTACCCACCTATCTATCTATCTATCTATCTATCTATCTATCTATCTATCTATCTATCTATCTGCCTCTATCTCACCTTCTATCCCCCTCCCTCCTTTCTTGACCCACCCATAACCATTAAGTCTTACTCAACCAACAACAACAACAACAAATTACCCCCACTTCATTCACTCTTCCTTGAATTAACCCTATTTATATCACAGCACATCCCTCCCCCCTCCCCATTTCAATTAATCTTTTTTTCACTTCATACATTTCTTCTCCCCCCTCTCTCTCTATCTATCTCCCACTTTCTCTCGCCTTCTTCCATCAATCTCTGCCCCTCCTCTCCTTTTCTTAAATAACCCCTTCTACCATGAGTCTTTCTCCTTCTCTCTCTCCCCGCCGTCACCCTCTCCTTTAATTCTCATCTTACTCCACCCTTCCACTCCA
>OZ024762.1:4176134-4183634 GCA_964016885.1 Eledone cirrhosa
TGTGTATGTATCACACACACACACGGTGACATACACACAGTCATATACATACATACACACACATAGGGTCCTACACAGAAACACACACACGCATACACATACATACAGAAAAAAAATAGAATCACACAAATTACAGAAACTGACAGAGCCTGACAGACTCATACACACATACACACACACACACGTGCACGCAATCAGACATATACTAGAGAGAGAGAGACACCTGTCACTATTTCCAAAGCAGTGCAACAGCTATAAACAGACTGACAGACAGACACATATGCACGCACATATATATATATATATATATATATATATATATATATATATATATATATATACATAGTGTAAGAAAGACACACACGCATATATACATAGTGTAAGAAAGACACACACGCATATATACATAGTGTAAGAAAGACACACACACGCATGGACACAGCTTCGCTTACTTGGAAAGCAATCTCTATGACTAATATTGAAATACCGCATTCCTTTCTTACTGTTGAATACAATGGAGAGAGAGAGGGGGAGAGAGAGAGAGGGAGGGAGAGAGAGAGAGAAAGAGAGAGAGAAAGAGAGGGTGAGGGAGGGAGAGAAAGAGAGAGAGGAGGGAGAGAAAGAGAGAAAGAGAGAGGGTGAGGGAGGGAGAGAAAGAGAAGGATAGACAAAAAGTAAAATGTGAAGAGAGAAAGAGAGAGGGAAAGACAGGTGTGGAGAGAGGGAGAAGGGAGGGAGAGAGAGGGAGAAGAGAGGGAGAGAGGGAGAGAGTGGGAGAAGAGAGGGGGAGAAGAGAGGGAGAGAGAGGGAGAAGAGAGGGAGAGAGAGGGAGAGAGAGGGAGAAGAGAGGGAGAAAGAGGGAGAAGAGAGGGGGGGGGGAGAGAGTGAGGAGAAAGCCAAAGAATGAAGAGAGAGAGAAAGATAGGGAAAGAGAAAGCTAAGGCAGGGGTGGAAAGAGAGAGGGAAGGAAGCGATAGAGAAAGCCGGGGGGGGGAGGAGGGGGTAAGACGGATACCAAGAAATAAAGAAATACATCAACAAATAAACAAAGAGGGTTTCCTTGTCGACAAATTGGAAAGGGGAGGAAATGGTGGGTTAAAGGAGAGAGGGGTGAGAGTCAGAGTAAAGTAGATAAGGGAGGGGGAGGAGAGAGGGGTGAGAGTCAGAGTAAAGTAGATAAGGGAGGGGGAGGAGAGAGAGGTGAGAGTCAGAGTAAAGTAGATAAGGGAGGGGGAGGAGAGAGGGGTGAGAGTCAGAGTAAAGTAGATAAGGGAGGGGGAGGAGAGAGAGGTGAGAGTCAGAGTAAAGTAGATAAGGGAGGGGGAGGAGAGAGGGGTGAGAGTCAGAGTAAAGTAGATAAGGGAGGGGGAGGTTACACTGCAGTCAAAAGATGAAAGGCGAGAAAAAGGTATCGGTTTGAGTGCGTGTGTATGTATATATGTGTGTGTATGTGTATGTATATGTGTGTGTATATATGTGTATGTATATATATGTGTGTATGTATGTGTGAGTGTGTATGTATATATGTGTGTATGTGTATGTATGTGTGTGTATGTATATATGTGTATGTATATGTGTGTGTATGTATATGTATGTGTGCATGTGTATGTATGTGTGTGCATGTGTATGTATATGTGTGTGTATGTGTATCTATATATGTGTGTGTATGTATATGTATATATGTCTGCATGTGTATGTATGTGTGCGTGTGTATGTGTAAGTATATATGTGTGTGTGTGTGTGTATGTACATATGCGTGTGCATGTGTATGCATATATGTGTGTGTGTATGTATATATGTGTGCATGTGTATGAATATGTGTGTACATGTGTATGTATATATGTGTGTGTATGTGTATGTATATGCACGTGTGTGTGAGTGCATGCACCTCTGTTGATCTGCATGTTTACGTATATGTGTGGATTTACGCGCGTGCAAATGTGTGTGTTTGCGTATATATATATATATATATGTGTGTGTGTGTGTGTGTGTGTGTGAATGCACGCAGGTACATGTGTGCGATTGCATGAATGTATGTGCCTGTGTATATGTGTTAATGTGCACGTGTTTATATATATATAATATATTACTGATGTTTGTGCATTGCCCTATGTACTGCACATGCACTTTTATGATGAGTTGTGGTGCACCTGGGCACTGTACACAATATTTCATTATTGTTATTATTATTATATCATGACTCATACACTGTTCATTTTCCTGACATTTGTACATTACTCTATGTACTATACATGCACCTTTGATGAGTTGTAGTGCACCTGAGCACTGTACACAATAATTTCATTATTATTATTATTATTATATATATTTAAAGGTTAAACAAGGTTCAATGAATAAATCAAAGAATGAGTTTTACAATAGCTGAGGCGAGGTACACCCACAATGGATTGGTGTCCTGTCGAGCGGGATTATGGCACTCTCGGTTAATGCCACGAAAACCGGGATAAACACCGGTCTGATGAGCTTCAGGGCTCCGGACAGACTTTAGACTTTTAGGAGTGGAGATATATATATATGTATATATATATGTATATGTGTCCATATACCTTCATCTGCCAGTAATATCATTTGTAATGGCTCAGTGACGATTCTTGTTAGTCAGGCGTTTCACCTGTTGTCATCCTGAGAGTTACCAAACTCATCAGCAGAATATCACCGGATTCACACGGAACCCGGTCATTGAAATGATCCTAGTATAATAAACCTTTCAAGGATTTACACAAGTCCAGCCTCCTGTTTCAGCGATCTAAGGTCTGCTCTCACCACCTCTGCCCATGTTTTAAGTGGTCTACCTCTTCTGCGTCTTCCTTCTACTGGGATTTCTTGGTTCTTCTTCACCCAGCGATCATCCTCCATGCGCATCACATGTCCATACCATCTCAGCCTTCTCTCCTGCACACCACAACTACACAAACGAAGACGGTTGAGCTGCTTTACGTTGAGTACTCTCCATATTATTACATCAAGATTGACCATACGGAATGACCAGCTCTATCCAGTGGTGAACCTTCAAACCTAAATATATATATATATATATATACTATATATAGAGTTATAAACTCAAACAGTCTTTTACAATTAAATAGCTCAAAGAAATATTTCTGAGCTAACTTGGTCATTTGCAATACAAACACTTATATACTTGTATTAGTGTTTATCATATATTCATTTGTATATATATATATATATATATGTGTGAATGAATATATATAACGACAAAAGAAGGCCAGAATGAAATCCCTATACATATTTCAATGGTCGAGCTCCATCATCCACATATGATGCAAGACAGGACGATCTTATCAGGTAACTTCGATAGAATTACAAAACAGGGTCACGTAGAACCCAAACACATTGGAGGAGGATAGGGAAAAGAGAATAGGAAAATAAAAAATGAAATTTTTGACTCGGGGACTGCCTGCCAAAATATCGAGTGCTTTGATTCGCTACATCATGATTTGCCTAATGAAAATAACTTAAATATATGAGGTGCTACCAAGGCCATTTTATCATTTGCTATCGAACTAGTTAAACCTAAACCGTAGAAGTGAAATGCTTTCTTCTCAAATTATAGTAGTAGAGACTTCTGATCCTCTGGGTCCCTGCTCTACCCCCTTACTCACTGCAGTTGGGGTGGAGTTGGTCACCGACAGGAGGGAGCTCTGATGAAGTGAACTGACTTCTTGTAAAACCTGTTGAAGGGGAGACTTCTGGTGTTCTAGGTCTCATTATCACCCCCTTACTGCTATCAGAGCGGAGCTGGTTACCTATAGCAGTGAACCATGCCACTACTAGCAACTTCATCACCTCCACCACCACCACCACTACTAGCAACTTCATCACCTCCACCACCACCACCACTACTAGCAACTCCATCACCACCACCACCACCACTACTAGCAACTTCATCACCACCACCACCACCACTACTAGCAACTTCATCACCACCATCACCACCACCACCACCACAGCAAACACTGTCACCAGCACCACCCCCACCCTCATCCTCACAGCCACCACCATCACCACCACCACCACCACCATAACCATCATCCCTACCACCACCCCTCTAGCCACACCGCACTGCTGCCCCCACCCCACTGCCACCACCTTCATTAATTCCTGTAGGTTTCTATCAAGGAAATTACAGGTCTCACAAAAAGGGTTTCAGTTTATGAGGGATGTGACCTAAATTATGAATGACTCATGTGTAACGGTGTGTGTATATATATATATATACATATACATGTGTGTATATATATATATATATATATATACATGTGTGTATATATATATATATATATATACATGTGTGTATATATATATATATATATATATACATGTGTGTATATATATATATATATATATACATGTGTGTATATATATATATATATATATACATGTGTGTATATATATATATATACATACATGTGTGTATATATATATATATAGATGTATATATATATATGAATATACACACACATACACATGTATCGATATAAATACACACATACACACACATATATATATGCATAATATGCATATATATATATATATATATATATATATATATATATATATATATATATAACGAAGGAAATGTGGTAAGGAACCAGATGGACCATAACGCACCAAAGTACTCAATACTTAGGGTAGTAGAGTGGGTAATAGGAACGAGCAGGACCCCGTCGAAACGGTTTGAGCTCAGCCGTCGGGGTCTTACTCGTTCCTATATATATATCTATCTATCTAAGGCGGGTAAAATTCCCGAGATCCATGGACGAGTTCTCTCCAGCGGTCTCTGTCCCTCATTATCGCTGCCATATCCTGCATCTCCTTTGGGAGCAGCCCCTACATGGACACACTAGAAGAGGAAGACCAAGGTTAACATATGTTGATGCCCTAAGGACAGACACTGGTCTATATATATATATATATATATATATATATATATATATATATATATATATATATATATATATGCATACATACATATACATATATACATACAGACACATGTATACACACATTTACATGGCATATATTCATATAAACTTTGGGGAGAGGTAAGTCAATGAAGAAAAGGGGGTTTTAGCACCGAAATATGTTGAAATATACTGGGTAAAACATTACTTTATTTTGTTTCATTTGTCATCCTTTGCCCTCATATATTGCTACCGCATTGTACTGGCTTTTTGAAATTTATCAGTCATTCTCCGTCCCAAGGGGGTAGCTTTACCCGATTTTCTAAAGCTGTTTTCTCAGCTATTCGAGAATTTTCACAGCATTTGAGAATTTCTCTATTTCTAAAAAAACAAAACATTTCAACTAAGTTACGCGACGTTTCAATGTTTATAACCAAAACGTTTATATATATATATATATATATATATATATATATATATATAAGTTTTAATATAGATGAGATTCTACAGGACTATGATTTCTAAAGAATGAAACAGTTCTAGTCCTGTAGAATCTCATCTATATTAAAACTTTTATACTCTGCAATGTATTGAGTACCTTACTTACTGTGGTTACCTCCGATTCAACCCGGAATAACGTACTATATATATATATATATATATATATATATATATATATATATATATACAGATAGATACATACACACACACATATATATATATTGATGTGTGTGTGTGTGTGTGTGAGTGGATGGGTGGATGTATATATATGTGTGTGTGTGTGTGTGTGGAGGGGTGAACGGATGTGTGTATGTGGGGGTGGGGGTGTTGGAATGGATGTGTGTGAATGGATGTGTGTGTGGGTGTGGGTGATTGGAGGTGTGTGTGTGTGTGGGTGAGTGGATGTGTTTGTGTGTGTGTGTGTGTGTGTGTGTCCAACAATATATATAAAATCGTAGGGAGAATAGTTATTATTAGAACAGATTATAGAGCAGAGCATTAGACACTCTGCTTTGCAGCTTAGAGTTACGGCCCTTTGCGTTCTGAGTTAAAACTCCGCCGAGATTAGCTTTGCCTTTCATCCTTACGGGGTCGATAAAATAAAACACCAGTAATGCACTGGGGTCGATTTAATCAACTTTTCCCCCTCCTTCAAATTGTTGGCCTTGTGCCTAAAGTAGAAACAATTCTTAGAACAGATTCTAAGTTTACACAAGAACATTCTCCACTCCACTCAATTATGAGTTGTGACTGTAACTCAAAGGACCGGCCTTGTCGCACACTCTGTCATACTGATCCTCGACCAGCACTACGTTATGGCTACACGTGTCTGTGGAGTATACAGCCACTTCCACTTGCATGTTAATTTCACGAGCTGGCTGTTCCAGTTATTCGAACAACTGGAATGTTCATCGTGAAAACCGACAGAGGACCGCTCCACCATGTATATTTACCCATTTTCAAAAACGGGAGCGGGTTAAATAGTTGAGGAAATATTTAGCTGCAATATCTTGCAGATTAATCAACCATATAGAGGTGTCCTCGGAGGGAAAAGAAGGCCTATATATCGAGATTAGTAGGGTGCCTCCATTACTTGCCAGAGAGTCTCCAGTAGAGGCCTCAATCGGAGACATGGTACAATTAAGAAGCAGGGTCGGTGAGCAACGTCGTGGCTGGAGTGCGGCACACTACCTTACTATCTATCTATCTGTCTGTGGGACGAATCCAGCCGTCAGCCGACAGACAGACAGACAGAGTCCATCACGAGGATTACCCCGGCGCCTTCATTAAACACCGAAGGAGAGGCGGTTTCCCTCTGTCTGGTGGTTATGGCGAAAGAGGTGATATGGTGGACGAGGTTGAAAGGACTGAGGGCAAACACCTTCCTCGCCGGACAACTCTTTAAATACAACTTCATAATGAAGGTGAGAGTGGAGATTCGCTGAAAGGTGGGTGAATGTGGTGAAAATGGGCCGAGTTGAATGGGTCTTCTCTGTATATAAACCTGTAGGTTGAAGAAGACAAAACATGCTCCTGGTGTTGAGGATTGTTCTATCTACGGGGTGTAAAACAACCCAACAGTAACGTTTCCCGGTTATTGGGGATTTCAATTGTTCCATTTCAACTGTTGAATTTATTTACGCGATTATTTGTAAAACCCCGGCCGTCGCGTCTTGTAATGTCCCGTTTCTTGTAAGCCCTTATGGCAACTAAAGAAATATATCTATCTACCAACCCACCCCCCGTCTGTCTGTCTGTCTGTCTACCCATCTATCTATCTTCGTACATATTTACCTACCTCTCGGTCTATCTATCAATGTACCTACCTATCTACTTCGCCCCTCCGCTATCCAACTTCATGCCTACCTATCTGCAAAAATCGCCACCATGCTACAATTGACTGCACCACCACCAGCCCCGCAAACCACACCACACCACACATAACTGCATCAACATCACCACCATCACCACCGTATACCCACACACACACACACTCACACAGACACATACTCTGTCTCTCACACACACAGGCACACGCGCGCGTGCACACTCA
>OZ024762.1:4188634-4191134 GCA_964016885.1 Eledone cirrhosa
TGAGAGGACTGAGGACAGATGCCTTTCTCTCCGGACAACAATTGATTCCCTTCTTTAAGTATCACTTTAGAAGGAGAATCAGAGTGGAGAGAGAGGCACTGCACCCCAGTAAATTTACTGAAAGGTGGGTGAATGTGGCAAAAATGGCCCCAGTGATTGGGCCTTCTCTGTATATAAGCTTGTAGGTTGAGGAAGAGAGCAAAAGGAAGAAAGGAGCACTTGCACAACACGCTCCTGGAGTTGAGGGTTGTTCTATCGACGGGGTATTAAACAACCCATTTGTGGCGCCTCTCCCCTATTGGGGATTTCGATTGTTGTAATTGTTTGTTTTTATATTTTTTACACGACTGTATGTAAAATCCCCGGCATGTCTTTGTATTGTCCCCTTTTCTTGTGCGCCCTTGTGGCTAATAAAGAAATATATCTATCTATCGATCGATCTTTCCACATACATATCTACCTACTTAGCTAGCTATCTAGGTTTAAAATTCCCAAGAAAACGTCGTATGTCACTAGGGCACACCTACGACTCCACAAGGAGTTACAGGTCCACACACACATACACACACACACATACACGCATCTACTATATAATTGAGTGTGTATGTATGTGTGTATGTGGCCGAAAGACTGCGAAGCGGTGCGTCCTAGAGAAAACCGGAGAAGGTTTTTGAGTACATAAAGTTTCTTAATTCAAAAAAGAATCAAGGAAAAAATAAAAGCAAAACAACAAAGAAATAGTAAATACTATCAATCAGTGTTACTGTGACGTTTTAAGTAGCTTGGCTTTTATTGATCGTCAGCTTATTATTCCGTCCATCCAGAAGACATTGTTTTCGCCACGAAGTAGAGCGTTGTCTTCATAGAGGTCATCCGATGTTTATGTGAAGACGATCCCGTTAAAGTACACAACAAACCATTGGTACCACTTCAAAATACAACTCCACTGAGTAAAATTTCCACAGAAACCACATTTGGGGGCGATTGACAATGGGAACGGGCCACATGGAATAAGTAACGGGAGGTGAGGTAAGGGGGTGACATAAAACCAGCCCACTATACTGATATTCAGATGACTAACTTCATCAGGCCACTATCACCCTCAATATATATATACCAGAACAAGTAAATGATCCTCTAAACATTTCCCGATTAAATGACAGACCTTGGAAGAGGGCATAACGATACGGTGTCACGTGATGATGTAATATGTCAGTGGTTCCCAGGTAAAGTTTCAAAGGCAACAGTGACCTTTTGATAGAAATTAGTATGGGCATCGCTTTCCCCAAGGTCCTACCCAGGTGTATGAGCAGTTATATATACGGATGTGATACAGCTATATGTGTAGCGAATCGAAGAAGAGTGATTTGAATGTTTGTTTCCAACTTAGATAAATAGGTCATTGTGACCAGACAAGCTGACCTTTTGACCACAGATATTTACTTCCTTTGTTTTGGGACTCATGTCACCAAATTGTCCCGAGGAATGGTTTTTTTTTAGAGGGTATCTACTGATTGTCATTGGATAACGGATCTAGCTGTAGCTGTCCAAGACAGTTCGCAAGAATTCACGAAAGACGACAGAACGATCTAGTTGCCAGCAGACATACTCTGCTCCGTGAAATATCGGCCTATCAGCAAAGTTTAGTTAGACTACTACGTCAAACATCCACGCCAAACCATCACACAAACACTCACACAATTCTAGTATGGTTAGCTATTGTTTTTTTTCTATGTTGTCACAATAACTTCGGAGCAAGTTATCTATATATATAAAACTGAGAGAGAGAGAGAGAGAGAGAGAGAGAGAGAGAGAGAGAGAGAGAGAGTGTGTGTGTGTGTGTGTGTGTGTGTGTGTGTGTGTGTGTGTGTGCGTGTGCGTGTGTGTGTGAGTTTGAATCCCTACCGATTTTTTTCAAACTTTACACGTGTATTACTTATGTTTCAGGCAGTGTTATACACATAAAAACAAAATTCAACTTTTTAATCCCCGAGGGCCCGCATTTGGTGAACACTACTGGTCACAATAAATCAATCAATTTATTCTCGCTACATATATACAGCTATATGTACAGGTATATATATACAGCTATATATACCTGTATATATACAGGTTTATAGACACGGTGCAATACGGGTGTAATGCTGGTATATAGACGGGTATAATACGGGTATATATATATAGAGGTATAATACAGGTATATATACAGGTATACAGACAGGTATAATACAGGTAGGTATAATACGGGTATATATTCAGATATAATAGTTATAATACAGGTATATATACAGGTATAATATAGGTGTATATACAGATGTATATACACGGGGATAATGCAGTTATATACACAGGTGTAATACCTATATATATATATATACAGGTATAAATATAGGTATATATACACAGGTGTAATACAGGTATAATACAGGTATAATACAGGTGTATGTACATAAACAGGTATGTATATGTACAGGTGCATGAACAGGTATTTGTACAAGTG
>OZ024762.1:4203634-4211134 GCA_964016885.1 Eledone cirrhosa
TTTGTTATGTTTTCATTGCGTTTATTGAGTAGTGATGTGCGTTTCGCTACTGATCAGCTCAAAGTTCGATCTGTATCAATCTAGCCCGACTCTGGAATTAAAAACTTGTACAGTATGTACCCGTAACTCCTGAGGTAGTCGTATGGGTGCTATAGTGGCATACAGCGTTTCTTTGGACATTCAAACCTGGTGGAGCCCATCTCCAGGCCTCAGTATAGTAGATTTCTTCCAGAGAAGGATTTGAGAAAAGTGAGAAAAATCTACTCCAGTACAAGACTGGTACTTGTTTTTATCGATCTTGAATAGATGAAAAATAAAATTGACATCGGCGGGATTTGAACTCAGAGAGAGAGAGAGAGAGAGAGAGAGAGAGAGAGAGAGAGAGAGAGAGAGAGAGAGAGAGAGAGAGCAAAAGGAATACAGCAAAACATTTTACCCGATGTTCTAACGACTACCAATTCGCCCCTTAATACACACACATTATTTAAGATTTTAATCTGTGAAATCCCTATACATATTTCAATGGGCCAGCTCCATCATCCAATTATGATGCAACACAGGACGATCTTATCAGGTAACTTCAACAGAATTACATAAAAGGGTTACATTGAACCCAAACCTCTCATGGGGGATAGGGAAAAGAGAATAGGAAATTGAAAAATGAAAATTCGACCCGGGGACTGCCTGTAAAAAAACTGGTATAGTGTGAAAAGGCGGCCCTTTTATATATATATATATTATATATATATATATATATATATATATATTTATATTCATTATATTAAGGCTGAATAAAATAAAGTACCAGTAATACACTGGGTTATTGCTGGCCTTGTGCTTAAAGTAGAAACAATTATATTAAGGCTGAATAGTGAGTCTTGTTTCTCTAGAGTTTCAGGCGAAACTCCAGAGTAATAAGACTCACTATTGATACAAATTCTTCTTCGGTATTGAGTACTCCTTCCTTTCAGCTGTCAACAACACACACACACACACACACAAGAGAGAGAGAAGGGGAATACAGAGGGGAGAGAGAGAGGGGAAGAGAGAAAGTAAGAAAGAGAGAGGGGAAGAGAGAAAGTGAGAAAGAGAGGAAGTGAGAATGAGAGAAAGAGAGAGCCAGAGATAATTATTTCTACTTTTGGCACAAGGCCAGCAATTACCCAGTGTATTACTGGTACTTTATTTTATCGACCCCGTAAGGATGAAAGGCAAAGTCAACCTCAGCGAGGGAAAGAAGAAATTAGTGTTAGAATGAGATAGAAAGTGTAGGGTAGAAGCAATCTACCACCTCACACTCCCCTTCATATTTCTGTGAATAACTCTAAAAACCAAAGACGTTTCATTCAAACCATTTACACATCACCAGTGTGTGTCGTTGTGTTTATATGTGTGTGTCGGTCTGTGTTTATGTGTGTGTGTCGGTCTGTTTATATGTGTGTGTCGGTCTGTGTTTATGTGTGTGTGTCGGTCTGTTTATATGTGTGAGTGTCTTTCTGTGTCTGTGTGTGTGTCGGTCTGTGTTTATGTATGCGTGCGTGTCTGTGTTTATATGTGTGAGTGTCTTTCTGTGTGTGTGTGTGTGTGTGGGTCTGTGTTTATATGTGTGCGTGTGTGTCTGTGTCTATGTGTGTGTGTGTGTGTGTGTCGGTCTGTGTTTATATGTGTGAGTGTCATTCTGTGTCTGTGTGTGTGTGTGTGTGTATGTCGGTCTGTGTTTATATGTGTGTGCGTGTGTGTGTGTATCTGCGCTTATATGTATATGTATCGGGTTGTGTTTATGTTTGTGTGGGACGCTGCGCGTTTGTGTGTGTTTGTGCTATGTGTGACGGTTTGTGTTTGTGCTTATATGTGTGTGTGTGTGTGTGTGTGTGTCAGTTTGTGTTTGTGCTTATATGTGTGCTTATATGTGTGTGGGACGCTGAGCGCGCGTTTGTGTGTGTGATGTCTGTCTGTGCTTATATATGTGTGTGTGCGTGCCTGTACTTATATGTGTGTGTTTATATGCATGTGTGCCTGTTTGTGGTTATGTGAGTGTATGTCTGTGGTTGTGTTTATGTGTGTGTGTGGGACGCTGTGTGTGTGGGACGCTGTGTGTGTGTGCGTGTGCGTGTGTGTGTGTTTATGTGTGTGTCTGCGTCAGTGTGCTAAAGTATATATGTATGTCTGTGTGTGTGTGTGTGTGCATCAGTGCTTGTGTACTTGTCCATGTGTTTATGAGTGTGTGCGGGATGCTGTGCATTTACATGTGACTGCGTCTGTTTTAGTGTCTGTGTGACGGTGTGTGTGATGGCGTGTGGTGTGTGTGTGTGTGTGTGTGAGAGAGTGTGTGTGACGGGGTGTGTGTGTATGTGTGACGGTGTGTGTATGTGTGATGGCGTGTGTGTATGTGTGACGGTGTGTGTGTGTGTGTGTATGTGTGATGGCGTGTGTGTATGTGTGACGGTGTGTGTGTGTGTATGTGTGACGGTGTGTGTGTGTGTATGTGTGACGGTGTGTGTGTGTGTATGTGAGACAGTGTCTGTGACGGTGTGTGTGTGTGTATGTGTGACGGTGTGTGTGTGTGTGTGTGTGTGAGACAGTGTCTGTGACGGTGTGTGTGTGCGCACGTGTGTAGCTGGTTTGGCTGGCTGGTTTGTTATTGAAAGAATAAGAGGAGGTGAGGGGAAAGAGAAGCAGGATGAGAGAGAGTGTGTGTGTGTGTGTGAGAAAGAGAGAGTGTGAGAAACAGAGAGTGTGTGAAAGAGGGAGAGAGAGAGAGAAACGGTGAGAAATAGATAGATAGATAGATAGAGAGAGAGAGACGTCTATTTCTGAGACAGAAATGTAGGGAACTGTGCTAAACAAACGGGTGCATATATATATAAATACATATATATATATATATATATACATATATATATATATATATATATATATATATGCATATATATATATGCATATATATATACACATATAAATATATATGCATATATATATACATATATAAATATATATGCATATTATATATATGCATATATATGTATATACATATATATATACATATATATATATATACATATATATATATATACATACATATAAATATATATATGCATATCTATATGTATGTATATATATATATATACATATATATATATACATATATTTATATATATGCATATATATATATATATATATATATGCATATATATATATATATATATATATATATATATATATATATGCATACATGCATATATATATAAGCATATATATATATGCATATATATGTATATATATATATATGCATATATATATATATACATATATATATGCATATATATATATATACTAGCAGTGGTACCCGGCGTTGCACGGGCCGCCAGCAGACCTAATCGTGGAAAAACTGCATGCATGGAAATATGTAAAGAAAATAAACCGAATACTCTGATGGCTGGATAATCTTTAATATTTTACTCGATGAGGCAGGAAAAATGCAGGTTTTCACCTTGATCCCTAGGTTTTCACCTAGGGGATCAAGGAAATGAATTTTTTTATGTGCATAATATGACTTGAAATTTCGGGAAAATCGGCTAGACGTAACGCCTCGAAAAAGCCCTAAAAAGCTGAAAAAATTAAGTTTTTCACCTAATGCGGGCTCTAGGCCATAAAAAAGTTGGATTTTTCATGTGCACAACACTCCCTGAAACATAAGTAAGACAAAACCACGTTTATGGTTTAAAAGAAGTCGTAGACTAATATTCTATTAGGTGGTTAATAGAGACGTTCTCTGGCAATGAACGGAAAACACGAAGATAATACGTATAATATATATAAAATTTAATATAGAAATAGCTTCTACGGGATGAGAACTGTTTCATTCAAAATGATCACTTCCTTCGAATGAAACAGTTCTAGTCCTGTAGAAGCTATTTCTATATTCAATTTTCTATTTATTAATGTATTGAATACTTTACTTACTGTGGTTACTCCCGACAATTAGCTGCCCTCTTGACCATAACAATTTGTGTCTCTGTATATATATATGTATATATATATATATATATATATATATATATATATATATGTACACAGAGACACACATTGTTATGGTCAAGAGGGCAGCTAATTGTCTACTCACCAGCATCCTGCGTCTTTAAGAACACACACACACACACACACACACACACACACACACACACACACACACACACACACACAATCTGCTTTCAAAGATAATTATGCTCCACTCCATCATCACCACCACCACCACACATAGTTTCATGTATTTATAAATTTACTACGTAAGTCTACAACTAATTGTCTACCCCATTTAACCGTTCATTCATGCTGTCAGTAAATTAAAACTAAAAGTAGAATAAAGAGAAGTGGTAAGAGAATGGAATTGTAAGGTAAAAGTGATGATGGTGGAAGTGTACGTTGAAAATCATGTGAGGGCTTGATGACCACAACCACAAGGATATGGTCCGAACGTGGACATTCATAAATATTACTACATCTATTTATTTATTTATTTATTTATTTATAATTTCCTTAAGTGTACAAACAATCATATATATATATATATATATATATATATATATATATATATATATATATATATATATATATATATATATATATATATAAAATATTAAATATAAGGAACTGTTTCATTGTTTTATTCATTATTTGTTTAATATTTTATCTTGACTCTGTATTCCGTTTATCTTTCACCGAAAGTGATTTTTCATTACATCTCTTCTTTCCATGATATCCGGAATACATTGAGTTCTTCATACGGATTGGACACTACCGTAAACTCTTGGTAGATTTATCTACATATATATATATATATATATATATATATGGTATGTTCTTTTATGAGGTCCTTGGGCTTCAGCCATTTGACTGTGTCCACATCATCTAAATAACCACTAGTTAATGCATGACACTTTATTTCCAATAGCGTTAAACCTGAGGACAACACTCCTCCCTACCAGATCATTTCTAACACTAATTGAGTCGGGGTTCAACACGTTGAATGCCACAAACAAGACAACACTAACCCCACCGACTCAATGAACACCGCCATCCTTGACCCACAGACTGATGAGAGCCTACACCCCGCAACAGATCTAACCGGATCTCTTTCCGACGATGAAATGCAACTCCTCCGTCTCGGACCCAAGTTCATCTTAACACAGCGACTCGATGACACACTCGACATTGAGGCCAACTTCTACAGAGCCGCCTACAACCTCGAGTAGGTGTCTTTCATCGTCCCTTCTAAGACTTCAACAATGAACTCAAAATGCCCCACTTACCATCTCGACAACTTACTACACCCTCCACCCGCCAACCGTGACTAAACTCAATATCAAACTAGCTCACTCTGGACCTTCCCTGCAAAGATGCCTCTCCACAAGGCAAACCCCCAACGAGGATAACGGATGCACACTCTAGCATCGGTTATCCTCGTGTCTGTGATCAAATCCTCGGAATATATATATATATATATATATATATATATATATATATATATGAGTGTGTGGGTGTGAGGGCTTTATATGTGTGCATGTGTGAATGTGGTTGTAGGCACTGACCAAAGGCATTGCTAGCTTAAGTGAACCTTAAAAATCAGGAGTGGTGCCCCAGAGTGAACCTGTCTATAAAATTATTTCTGCCTTTGTTATTCTAAATATAGTTTTTGAAGAATTCCCTTTTCTTTAAACCCATCAACCAATGACCCCCCATCATCCCAATTACCCCCCCCCCCCTACCACCAGAAAAGATATAAATACCCCATATTACTCGGACAGTAATCGACATATAAATCCTGATGATTTTTTCCGAATGAAACAGTTCTAGTCCTGTAGAAGCCTTTATATATATATATATATATATATATATATATATATATATATACGTAGGTCCCGGGTTGAGTCGGGGATAACCACAGTAAGTAAGGTACTCAATACATGGCAGAGTAAATTTTTTTTATTTTATGGAAGGAGCTTCTACAGGACTAGTACTGAAGATTTCATCTGAATGAAACAGTACTAGTCCTGTAGAAGCTCCTTCTATATATATATATATATATATATATATATATATATATATATATATATATATATGGGATAACAAGTTATCGTTATAAGTAATTCAGTTAGAGGTTGTGTGTACTCTGTGTCGTGGATAGTTTTAACGTACGGCTTTGTTTGACTCAACAAGATGTTGAGTCAAGCCGAGGCTTTAGTGTTTTCTTCTTCATTTCTCCTACACATCTTTTAAAAATAAATCTTCTATCTTTCTCTTTGCTTTTAGTCACGAATGACCATGGAATTTGTACTTAGAAAGTCTCCTCTCAAGCCACAAGCCCGGGAAAGGTGTTTTAGTGGCAGACCAACTGACTATATATATATATAATAAAACCGTTTCGTATTCATTATATTGAAACTCCGGTTGATACCTTACCGAGAAAATCCCAAGGAATGCAAATCGTTGAGTGCTTTACGTCTGTTTACGAAAAAGTCGGTGGATTATATGATCAACCAACTTTCAACAACTGAATTATATATATATATATATATATATATATATATATATATATATATATATATATAGAGAGAGAGAGAGAGAGAGAGAGAGAGAGAGAGAATAAGAATTGCAGCTTTTTGTAAACTTTATATATATATATACACACTGTATATATGATATTGTCTAAGGGAAAGGTAAAAGCCAATAGAGCTTGTTCAGAGACACAACACATGACCCGGTCCGGGAATCGAACTCACAACCTCACGCGCCTTCACTACTACAGACGTTGTAAGCGTATTGTAAATCGAATAAATTCTTTGAGTTATTTCCCTTAGAAGAAATAATTTAAATATTTGAGTTACTTCCCCTGACTTATGTTTTCTTAAATGTAAACTATCTTGTATTTGTCCCCTTCTTTTGTGCCCCTGTGGCTAATAAAGAAACATATCTTTCTATGAACCCGCAAGGGCGTCATATTGACAATCGGCTTTTCCGGGGCATTTTAAAATCTGGCGGAGCCTATCTCCTCTCTAGGTCTGAACATAGCCTAGAAAGTGAGAAAGAGATATAGAGGAAGAAACAACCCCAGTATTGGACTGGTACTTTATTTATCGACCGCAAAATTATGAAAGTTGTCCTTGACAGGATTTGAAGTCAGAGATCAGAAAACCGGAAAGAATCCCACAAAATGTGGTAAGGGTGTTGGAGTTCAGATAATGATGTCGTGGGTTCGATTCCTGGACTGGGTTATGTTGTATTCTTGAGCAAAACACTTCATTTCACGTTGCTCCAGTACACACACATATATTATATATATATATATATATATATATATATATATATACATGCATATATATATATATATATATACATGCATATATATATATATATATATATATATATATATACATGCATATACATGCATATATATATATATATATATATATATACATGCATATATATATATATATATATATA
>OZ024762.1:4216134-4226134 GCA_964016885.1 Eledone cirrhosa
TGAATAAATATTTATAAACAGTTGAAGATCACAAACGAAACTATTGTTTCAGTTATTCTAACGTAGACAGACCTAATTATATAATTACGTAATTATATAATTCGGCTTCATTAATTACCGTTGTTTAATTATCCAGCTTCTGCTCCATCCTCAACTGATGTCGCTTGAGATTTAAATAACTTCCGAAACTACAAAGTCTAGGTTCACCAGACTGGGGAGGGTTGCGGCACGACAAGATTTATCCCTGAAAATTTGTCAACATATTAACACTAATTCACAGCATATATATTTTAATGTGACAACCTTCGGAACAGGCCAAATGATATCTATTTTTATTTTAAACACCCTGCATTAGTACTATATACTGTTGAAGTAAATATTATTTAAATTGATAAACAACACTACTGTGTAACATAATAGTATTATGCAGTAGACATTAATTTATTATAAACTTATATATATACATTTCTTTTCACATAGTACCGTATTTTTCGGAATATAAAACGCGCGAATTTGTTTCGAAGGACAAAAAAAAAAAAGAAGTTTTTCTAGAAAAAAGAAGTTAAACATGAGACACTGGTGTTGTTGATATTTTTTATTGTTGTTATGTTTCTACTTTCCATGTATTGAGGTCAGGGCAGAATTTTGACTCTAAATCTTTGTGGGAAAAGTCATAAGATGAAAATAAACGGTGGATAAAATGAGGAAAGCAAAATTTATGATGTAAACATTGAGAAATAGTGGTTATTTAACATATTTAATCTACAATTTAAAATACAGACACACACTATATATTATTACGTGAAGTGGGTGAACGGAGAGATTCTTTTTTATTTACAGGTTTTACCATTGAAACGTTATTTAAACGGAAGATCTTCTAACCTCCACCACCCAAAATACAACAACAAACAAACAAAAAACAACAAAACTACAACAGAAAAGCAGCAAAAATATACAAAAACAAACAAACAAAACAAAACAAAACATAAAACAAAATAAAAAAGTATCAGTTGTGTTTTAAAAAAATAGAAATATTTGAGAAGGAAGAGTAAAACTCATTGAAACCAATATTTGGATCATAATTACTGTGTATTTATTGATATTGATTAACACATCGACGCCAATATGATATCGATTGGATTAACATCAATATCAGGATTATCATCATATGTACCATCATCATCATCAACATTATCTTTGTTGGTCTTATCTCAAGGTAAGTTCATAGCATTTTATATCTTCTGCTTCTAATTATATATATCGATAGTCGACATTGCTTCTTATTATATATATATCGATAGTCGACACTGCTTCTTATTATATATATATATCGATAGTCGACATTGCTTCTTATTATATATATATATCGATAGTCGACATTGCTTCTTATTATATATATATCGATAGTCGACACTGCTTCTTATTATATATATATATCGATAGTCGACACTGCTTCTTCTTATATATATATATATATATATATAGTCGACATTGCTTCTTATATATATATATATCGATAGTCGACACTGCTTCTTATTATATATATATCGATAGTCGACATTGCTTCTTATTATATATATATCGATAGTCGACATTGCTTCTTATTATATAGATATATCGATAGTCGACATTGCTTCTTATTATATATATATCGATAGTCGACATTGCTTCTTATTATATATATCGATAGTCGACATTGCTTCTTATTATATATATATCGATAGTCGACACTGCTTCTTATTATATATATATATCGATAGTCGACACTGCTTCTTCTTATATATATATATATATATATATATATATATATATAGTCGACATTGCTTCTTATATATATATATATCGATATCGACACTGCTTCTTATTATATATATATCGATAGTCGACACTGCTTCTTATTATATATATATCGATAGTCGACATTGCTTCTTATTATATATATATCGATAGTCGACATTGCTTCTTATTATATATATATCGATAGTCGACATTGCTTCTCCTTATATATATATATCGATAGTCGACATTGCTTCTTATTATATATATATCGATAGTCGACATTGCTTCTTATTATATATATATCGATAGTCGACATTGCTTCTTATTATATATATATCGATAGTCGACATTGCTTCTTATTATATATATATCGATAGTCGACATTGCTTCTTATTATATATATATATATAGTCGACACTGCTTCTTATTATATATATATATATATATATATAGTCGACACTGCTTCTTATTATATATATATATATATATAGTCGACACTGCTTCTTATTATATATATATCGATAGTCGACACTGCTTCTTATTATATTTATATATATATATATATATATATAAATATATATAAATACATATATATAAATATATATATATATAAATATATATATATATAAATATATATATACATAAATATATATATACATATATATATATATAAATATATATATATAAATATATATATATAAATATATATATATAAATATATATATATAAATATAAATATATATATATAAATATATATAAATAAATATATATAAATATATAAATATATATATAAATACATATATATATATAAATATATATATAAATACATATATATATATAAATATATATATATATATATAAATATAAATATATAAATATTTATATATATATAAATATAAATATATAAATATTTATATATATATAAATACATATATATAAATATAAATGACCAAAATATCAAAGTTATGTTCAAATCATTTAATTGCTGACAATTGTTTCTTCCAAACATTCGTTTGGAGTCATCGGAGCATTATCAATGTTTGTACATATAATTAACCTCCTATTCAACTGAACAATCATATAGGTACATATATATTGATGGACAGCAGTTTAGTATTTACAGAATTGTACAATAATTAAAAATAAAAGCACAGAGTGGAATACATGCAACAGATAATACAAGAAATAGTCTAATAATTAGAGAGACATTGAGAAAGAATGAAGACACTAGCAGTACATATGCAAACGTGTAGAGAGTGCACATGCGTTAGTCATATATATGAGAAGGAAACAAGCAAAGGTATTAGGCATATATAAATACTGTATGGCAAGGTATTACATAAAATACAAGCACTTTAAGCGAATATGTTAGTGTATTAAAATTATGGAGGATGTAATGCGATGATAGTTTCTGTAGAGTTCAAATTTGTATGTGTTGAGAATATCAAAGTTATTTTTTTTTTATCCATTACATATGTTAAATTATATTTTAGTTAATGTTTGTATTTAATGTTTTTAGTTAGTTACAGTAATGGATTGTAAATTGGTCTCATTGTATTCTTATTCATGGATTAGAGTTGTTCTACAGCGAGATTTTCTAACGGTTTAATTTCCGGAAGTGATTATGAAATCTAAAATTAAGGGGAGCTAATGCGTAAGGGGAGGTAACTATCTCATTAAATTAAATTATTTAAATTCTTTGCTCTAATAGACATTATATAGTGTCACAATTGAATCCCTTTTACATAACGTTATATATTTATATTTGTTGTTGGTATTGTTTTTGGTGGTGTTGGTGTTGGTATGTTGTTGGTATGTTGTTGGTGTTCATATTGACGTTGGTGCTGTTGATGGCGTTGTTAGTGTTGATGCTGTTGGTGGTGGTGTCGATGTTACTGTTGGTGTTGCTGGATGAGTTGTTGATGGTGTTGATGGTGCTGGTTGTGTTGCAGTTAGTGTTGATGTTGTTGTTGTTGGTGGTGCTGTTGATGGTGTTAGTGTTGGTGGTCATGTTAGTGTTGTTAATGTTGATTTTGGTTGTGGTGTTGATGGTGATGTTAGTGTTAGTGTCGGTTGTGGTGTTAGTGGTATTAGTGGTGGTGATTTTAGTGCTGTTGTTAGTGTTGACGTTGGCTGTGCTGTTAGTGTTAGTAGTATTGTTGATTGGTGTTAGTGTTGGTGATGCTGCTTTTTATTGTGGATGGTGATAGTTGTTCGTTGTCATGGTAGTGACCTGTGTTGTTGTTGGTAGTCATGGTAGTGACGTGTGTTGTTGTTAGTTGTGATGGTAATGACGTGTGTTGTTGGTGGTAGTCATGGTAGTGACGTGTGTTGTTGCTGGTTGTTATGGTAGTGACGTGTGTTGTTGGTTGTCATGGTAGTGGTGTAGTGACGGAGGTAGTACTGGTGGTGGTTGTTGTGGTAGCGGTAGTGGCGGAGGTAGTAATGGTAGTGGTCATAGTAATGGTGGTGGTGGTCATAATAGTGGTGGTGGTGGTCATAGTAGTGGTGGTGGTGGTGGTAGTTATGACGATGGTAGTGGTGGTGGTGGGGCTGAGAACATTATTCTACCCCCCACCCACCCCTCCCACACTTCTATGATCCATATAGTAGAAGAGACGTAAGTGGTACTTCCGGTGGAATTTCCAAAATGGCTATCTTCAATTCAATTCTGCCTTCGTCACAACCCTTACCTCTGGTCATCACCAAACGAATACGATCTCGAATACAAATGGCCGAAATGGGGGTTCCTCCAAAGGGTCTTTGGAGTGACGTTACTAGATAGAGTGTGTAGCGGAGAGATGAGTGAGTCACTCCAGGTAGAGGCACTACTTCTCCGAATTGAGAGATCACAGCTGCATAATATCGCAGCCGTGATCTCTAGAATGTCACAGGAAAGAGAAGACATTCCGCTTCCTGTTTGTATTGTTTAGTCTGCCGTTCCCTGGGAAGGGAACATCCGTCACTGACGTCAACGTCACGTTTAAAGTTTACTTAATATAGATGTCTGTGATGCACTATGTGTGTCAGTGTGTGTATGTATATGTGTGTGTATATGTATGTATGTGTGTGTGAATATATGTGTGTGTGTGTGTGTGTGAACTGGAAAGTGGAGCAACCGCCACGTGACGTCAACGTCACGTTTAAAGTTTACTTAATATAGATGCCTGTCATGCACTATCCATTGTAATAGTGTATGTGTATATGTGTCAGTGTGTGTATGTATGTGTGTGTGTGTGTGAATATATGTGTGTGTGAATGTATGTGTATATGTGTGAATATATGTGTGTGTGAATGTATGTGTGTATGTATATGTGTGTGTGTGAATGTATGTATGTAATATGCTTGCCTGTATATGTGCATGTAGGCGTATATATGAATCTATGTGTGCGTGTGTGTGTGTGACTGTGCTTGTGTGTGTATGTGCGCGTGTTTGTGAGGGGCTCTCCCGTCGATTCAACGTACGAGGTTTCAACAGTCTTTTCAGTACATTGTTTTATGTTTATGCTCAACGAGATTTCTCAAAGTTTTTATACCTTCCTGGCATGTATACGTTGTGTGTGTGTATGTGTGTGTGTGTGTGTGTGTGTGTGTGTGTGTGTATAGGGGGGACGAGTCGGTTTCTAACATAGTCACAAGACTTTCTTATTGGAATTTACACAACATCAACAAGGTAGATATGTCTGCATTCATACATGTGTGTGCAGGTATGGATGTTATTGTATGTGTGGATGTGGATGTTTTGAGTTATATGTGTGCATGTGTATATGGTTTGTATATATACAAGTGTATATGCTGTTATTAGATGCAGAATTTTTGGAATGTTTTAGGTATTTTTAATGGATTGTACTTGTAATTTCCTAACTAGTCGTGTTCTTTCTGTTTCTGTGAAGCCCCAGCTTCTCAAGATTTGTATTGAGGCAGTTACTAACATATCCCAGTTCTCCAATAATCACAGGTATAAATCTGAAGGTATAGTAAGGGTGGAGTATCTGTAGATTTCTCATTAGTTCTGAATAGATATTCTCCTTTTCGCTAATCTTTGATATTATATTGGCATCTGCTGGGCAGATAACTTCCACTACTGTGTATGCCTTCTTTCCCCTGTCCCATATCATTATATCTGTTATGCCTGCATTTTATTGGGGTTTTTGCGGGAACATTCCACCAGTATTAAGTATGTGTATGTCTTCCACATTGTTGTAGCTTTTAATCTTTTATACATTGTACAGTGTTTTGGCCACTACATCATGCCTCATAGGTAGATAGTAGCGTGATGGCATCTTTGGACAGCTGCTGATGACATAGGTAACATCTTCGATGTCACATTTAGGTGTTTTACCCGCATCCCTATCCCTATCTCTTTTGTGAATCAGCTATTTTGTATTGATTTCCAGTTCTTGGATTGTAAAAACGTATCCTTCAAAGTGGGAGCCAATATAGCGGTTGTTGGTCCAAGATAGACTACTTTGCTTATCTATATTACTCTCACCCTGGAGCTTCGTGGCAACACACCCATGCATGATTTTTTACTGATAAGCATGTAGTTTTTCATGCATGGATTCACTGCGGTATTGCTGGGCAATTTCCCTAGGTTTTAGTTTTTTTTTTTATTGTTATGCAGTCTGGAAGTGAGCTCCCGGAGTTCAGCTTCTCGGATTTTTAACAGATCAATGTCCTCAACAAAATCACAGGTTGGAAATGAGTCATCCTCCAATGGAAACTGATATGTCGAAGTCATGGAGAATCTCTTCCATGATGTTTTCCAGGAAGATGTTGAAAGGCACCGGAGAAAGGAAATATCGATGTTGAATTTCCACTGTTGTTATTCAGGAGAACCGGACTGCTTGAGTTGTCATATAGTTCTTTAATTACTTGAATGAGGTTTATGTCAAAGTTACAAACCTTCATTACCTTCCACATAATAACTGTTTCTACTTTAGGCACAAGGCCAGCAATTACCCAGAACATTACTGGTACTTTATTTTATCGACTCCGTAAGGATGAAAGGCAAAGTCAACCTCGGCGGGATTTGAACTCAGATCGTAAAGGGACGTAACTATGCTGGAAAGCATGGCGTCCGACCCTCTACGGATACTGCCAATCCACTCCACATAATAATAATGAAGAAATCAGTGTGCTTGAATCTTACATAATTTTATTGATTATTTTGTTAGTTATATAAATTTCAGTGGTATATATTATGTAATGGATACGACCTCTTCAGACATATATACTTATATTTCAAATATTTTTCAGTCCTCTCTTTATTGGTTGTGCAAAAATCAAGAGCTGAAGGCAAACCATGTGCAGACATGCTTGTCTCATGTCCCTGCGGACCATATCTTAGCGAAGAAGTAGACGTCCCAATTAAAACGTAAGTAAAATTGGCAGACCTGAAAGCAACGTAAAACCCCTTATTTGCAGAAATTTGCAGTTTGCACTGGGGCCCCTCACTTCATCCGACAACGAATTTTTATATACACTTTTCATGGTCAAATTGACAAACATTTCCACCACTGCTACCTTCATCTCCATACCGATACACATGTTTGCCTTTCTCATATATATTTTTTCTCCTACATGTTCCCTTTCTCATTTTGCATCTATGTACCCTTTCCTTTGGTTTTGTTTTGATTCATGTGGTAGAGGAAGATATTAACTAATTGTTTACCTAATTACTACGTTTCATACCTTAATTTATCTTCTGTTCTACTATACGGTACTATCGTGCAATATATTGATAACATATCTGGAGTATCCAATATTGAACCCCTTTTCTAAACTTCTTACTTTAATTTAAACATCTCCCTATTTACTCTTTATAAATATTTTTTTTATTCCCTTCAATCAAGGTTTTAACGTTTAAATTTTAATTTCCACTGTGAAACCATAATATCTAGAAAGTAGTTTATATTCTCATAGCGGCGATGGTCAACCCCATTGTCCAGGCAGAGATTAGGGGTAGTATAACATTTTAACCTGCAAAATTCATGAGTTCGAAGTTTCACACTAAGCTTCCATTTTGCTTCATTTCCATTAAAAAGTCTTTTAAAACAAGCCTATTTGAATACACCGTAAAACAAGCAAATATTTTGTAAAAACAGCATTGATCTATATATATAATCTCGAATAAAGCCTTATGAGATTTTCATTTGGAAGCAATGATTTTAAACGACAGACAGATAACGCATTTTTCATGTCCATCCAATTTCTTTGTTTCAAAATAACTGATAGTTTGGTCACGCTGATGTTTTTCACTGAGACAAGTGTTGCAGTGTTTACATTTTCGATTTTTGTTAATAGATTACCAGTGCAGTTTTAATCCCCAGCATCCTCTTTTGTTTTAACATTCGAGTTATGGTTATGTTTTCTTAACTTCATAAGGCATACTGTTGGTTGAGGGAATATTAATCAAAAGTACCACATGAAAGTCTACACTGTAGACTCTACAGTTTTTAAGCCAATAAAGGAACTTAACATTGTAACTTTAACACAGCTACTGAGCAGCCCCGAGCAACGCCGGGCTTTACTGCTAGTATATATATATATAATTCTTTCTCTGTTCTTCTAGGTGTCATAATTACACATTTGGCTGGTTTTTCCCCAAGTTAAAATGTGTGGAATGTCAAACCCTGATCCCTGAGGCGACCTGTAGAGATTACGAACAGTGCGAGGACTGTAGACATGGGGGCTCCAGTGAATGTATACCGTACAAGAAAGGACGACAGAGTAAGTTGCTGATTACCTTATATGGACATGGGGGGGTGTGTGAGCAGGAGTTGGGAGGGGGGGATAGTGGTGGCACAGTATGGTGGGTTGGGGAGAGGGTAGTGTTGGTGGCACACTATGGAGGGGGTAGTGTTGGTGGCACAGTAGTGGAGTGGGGGAGGTGGCACAGTGGAGTGGAGGGGAGGAGAGGAGGTGGCGGCATAGTAGTGGAGTGGATTGGAGTGGAGTGGAGGAGGTGGCAAAATAGTGGAGTGGGGGTGGTGGCACAGTAGTGGAGTGGAGGTGTTGGCACAATAGTGGAGGAGGTGGCACAGTAGTGGAGTGGAGGTGGTGGTACAGTAGTGGAGTGGAGGAGGTGGCACAGTAGTGGAGTGGAGGGGAGGAGGTGGCACTGTAGTGGTGTGGAGGAGGTGGCACAGTAGTGGAGTGGAGGAGGTGGCACAGTAGTGGAGTGGAGGTGGTGGCACAGTAGTGGAGTGGAGGTGGTGGGACAGCAGTGGAGTGGAGGGGAGGAGGTGGCACTGTAGTGGTGTGGAGGAGGTGGCACAGCAGTGGAGTGGAGGAGGTGGCACAGTAGTGGAGTGGAGGTGGTGGCACAGTAGTGGAGTGGAGGTGGTGGGACAGCAGTGGAGTGGAGGGGAGGAGGTGGCACTGTAGTGGTGTGGAGGAGGTGGCACAGTAGTGGAGTGGAGGAGGTGGCACAGTAGTGGAGTGGAGGAGGTGGCACAGTAGTGGAGTGGAGGAGGTGGCACAGTAGTGGAGTGGAGGTGGTGGCACAGTAGTGGAGTGGAGGTGGTGGGACAGCAGTGGAGTGGAGGGGAGGAGGTGGCACTGTAGTGGTGTGGAGGAGGTGGAACAGCAGTGGAGTGGAGGAGGTGGCACAGTAGTGGAGTGGAGGAGGTGGCACAGTAGTGGAGTGGAGGAGGTGGCACAGTAACACTCTCTCCCTGTCTGTGTTCGTGTTGTATTTGTGAGTGTTTTTGTGCGTGTGTATGTGTTGTATGTTTGTGTGTGTATGGTGTGGCGTGTGGTGTGTGTGCGGAGTGTGTGTATGTGGTGTAAGTGTGGTGTATGTGGTGTGTATGGGATGTATGTGGTGTAAGTGTGGTGTATGTGGTGTGTATGGGATGTATGTGGTGTATGTGTGGGGTGTATGTGTGGAGTGTGTGTATGGTGTGTGTGTGTGTGTGTGTGTGCGTGCGTGTGTGTGGTGTATGTGTGTGTGTGTGTTGTGTGTGTGTGGTATATGTGTGGAGTGTATGGAAGATATCTACTCCGCCATATGTTGCGGCACCCTAACCCCACCTACAACACGGCCAGGAGTTAGAGAGCTGTGGCGAGAGATCATTCATTCATTATTCTAATTCCAGTTCAAAAGAACCACTGCCCACGGCCACTCTACCTGCCAAATGGTTACATCACTACCAGCAAGGAACCGGTACCTGGGTCAGTAGTAAAGTACAGGTGTTCCAAACACCACCTCTTAATA
>OZ024762.1:4231134-4303634 GCA_964016885.1 Eledone cirrhosa
AGTATGGTCGAAGGTGCAACTCCCTTAGCACACACACACACACACACACACACACACACACACACACACACACATATATATATATACAGTATATATAGGGATTGTAACGTCCAGTTACCCTAGGTTGACCAGAGTGACCACTTGATGCGTAGTTTCCAGTAGGTATATTGGTGTTGTACTAAGCAGAATGTAATAATAATTATTTCTACTTTTGGCACAAGGCCAGCAATTAACTGGGCACACGAGCAAAACGACGTGTGTTTTCTTACCGGCGGCATATCAATAAATCGATTTTCATCTGAGGATACTGTTCTCATAACAACAACAAATGCATGAAGGACTTCTCGATTGCATGGAGGACCGTGGAAATAATTATAATGATTAAATGATTTATGTAACCTCAGCATCTTATATATATATATATATATATATATATATATATATATATATAAAACATGGGAAGAAAGAAGATTACTGCGTGGTTGCACATAGGTTACATATGATAAAAATAGTCCTTCGTCAGTGATTTTCCAACCATCATTGGTATTTCATCGCATTAAAAATCAGATACCTCAGGTTGGTGCGAGCAATAACTAAAAAAAGTTATTGGGACCAGTAAATCGCGTATATATATATATTTATTACAATTGCATTTCTCTTCAGGCAAGACGCATTTCCCGTCGGAACAGTTCTCAGTTTCAAATGTCCAAAATATTACGAACTGTACGGCTCAGCCAATCGTAAGTGTACACCGACAAAAGAGTGGACAGGGAGACAACCCACGTGTGTACCAGGTAATGACTAAGTCTCGTCTTATATATATATATATATATATATATATATATATATATATATATATATATATATATATATGTGTGTGTGTGTGTGTGTGTGTGTGTGTGTGTGTGTGTGTGTGTGTGTGTGTGTGTGTGTGTGTGTGTGTGTGTGTGTGTGTGTGTGTGTCCAAGATGATTTGTTGTCTTACGTTTATTGATTGGTGACGCGCGTTTCGCTATTGATCAGCTCAAGGTTCGATCTGTATCGATCTGGCCTTACTCTGAAATCAAAAGCTCGGTGGACCTCTGTTGTTGTAATGGCAGAATGAACGTTCACATGGGACAACTTACAGTAACTTTACGTTAAACTCCCTGGAGATATATATATATCAAATGTATGTGTACAATCCAATCAAGAATTAGAGATTAGTTTGTGAGAATTATAAATTAGTAGCGAAGAGGACAGTATGCTCAATACTTAAAATACGTGGCTTATATTTCTCTTACTTGCTTTCACTGAAAACAAGAAAGAGAAATATAAGCCATACAATAGGTATATAGGCAGAGTATATAGGCAGAGTATATAGGCAGAGTATATAGGCAGAGTATATAGGCAGAGTATATAGGCAGAGTGTATAGGCAGAGTATATAGGCAGAGTATATAGGCAGAGTATATAGGCAGAGTGTATAGGCAGAGTATATAGGCAGAGTATATAGGCAGAGTATATAGGCAGAGTATATAGGCAGAGTGTATAGGCAGAGTATATAGGCAGAGTATATAGGCAGAGTATATAGGCAGAGTATATAGGCAGAGTATATAGGCAGAGTGTATAGGCAGAGTATATAGGCAGAGTATATAGGCAGAGTATATAGGCAGAGTATATAGGCAGAGTGTATAGGCAGAGTATATAGGCAGAGTATATAGGCAGAGTATATAGGCAGAGTATATAGGCAGAGTATATAGGCAGAGTATATAGGCAGAGTATATAGGCAGAGTATATAGGCAGAGTGTATAGGCAGAGTATATAGGCAGAGTATATAGGCAGAGTATATAGGCAGAGTGTATAGGCAGAGTATATAGGCAGAGTGTATAGGCAGAGTATATAGGCAGAGTATATAGGCAGAGTATATAGGCAGAGTGTATAGGCAGAGTATATAGGCAGAGTATATAGGCAGAGTATATAGGCAGAGTATATAGGCAGAGTGTATAGGCAGAGTATATAGGCAGAGTATATAGGCAGAGTATATAGGCAGAGTATATAGGCAGAGTATATAGGCAGAGTGTATAGGCAGAGTATATAGGCAGAGTATATAGGCAGAGTATATAGGCAGAGTATATAGGCAGAGTATATAGGCAGAGTATATAGGCAGAGTATATAGGCAGAGTGTATAGGCAGAGTATATAGGCAGAGTATATAGGCAGAGTATATAGGCAGAGTATATAGGCAGAGTATATAGGCAGAGTATATAGGCAGAGTGTATAGGCAGAGTATATAGGCAGAGTATATAGGCAGAGTATATAGGCAGAGTATATAGGCAGAGTATATAGGCAGAGTATATAGGCAGAGTATATAGGCAGAGTATATAGGCAGAGTATATAGGCAGAGTGTATAGGCAGAGTATATAGGCAGAGTATATAGGCAGAGTATATAGGCAGAGTATATAGGCAGAGTATATAGGCAGAGTATATAGGCAGAGTATATAGGCAGAGTGTATAGGCAGAGTATATAGGCAGAGTGTATAGGCAGAGTATATAGGCAGAGCATAAATATAAAAAAAATATTATAGGAGAATAAACAACCAAAATTCTTGTGACATGAAAGATGTACGTTTATTTTTGTCGCCTCTGTGATTTGTCTGAGCATTGCATCTTTTCTGTGTGTGGATATCATTTTTATCTCTATGTTCTCTAATGTGCCCCTATGTTCTATTTTGGCATGTTGGTAGAGTACTGATGAGTTTTACCCATTCTGGAGTTCTCGCCAGTGTTCACTTAACCTTTCTCTTATGCTACGGGCTGTTTCACCTACGTATGGTATATTCTTATGCCTACACTGTCGCTCAGTACATCTTATGCTATATACTACGTTCCTAGTTTTGCAGTTAATTTGTGGACTTAGGAAATGCATAGTCTGCAAGCTATCAGCAGTGGGGGATCTTTGTATTAGCAAATTAGCAAAACATACCCATTTCAAAGATCCCCTGTGCTGATAGGAAATGCATAGCCTGCAAGCTAAGCCCACAAATTAACATTAAAACGGAAACAAACCCCATAATGTTCAAGAAGTCTTTGGACAAATTCCTTCAAGAAATCCCGGATAAACCTCTTACACCGGGTGCCCAAACCCTGATTTGAAAGACTTAGCCAGGTAGTGCTATTAAATTAGAGATGGACAAAAGTTATCAAAGTTATATATAAATATACTACACACACACCACACATATATATATATATAAAAAATAACAATGGAAAACCAGTTAAGATTTACATGATTTTGCTCTACGAATGTTTCAATGCAGTAGATATTCTGGGCGCAGGTCCGCAGTTCTACATATCTCCAGGAGCATAGATGTTGTTTTAACCATTCCAATACAAACAAGCAAAAGGTGACATAATACAGGTCAGGCTCATAAAGCAAAACAGCTTGTCAGGTTTTATTACATTAAAAACCGACGAAAGGTATGCTTAAATACAGAAAAAGCGGTGAAATAAAGAAATAATATATATATTAGACCACCCGTGAACCGTTGGGTCATGTTCCTTTAAAAATAATTCTTAATTAATTCAAATATATACAGACATGTATATAATGTAAACTGAAATTTTCCATCTATTCTCTCACAACCACTATCTCTTTTTCTCTCTCTATTTATGAAGTTACCCGAAGAAACCCCGTATCACGGGACCCGTGCTCCGATTTACGCGAAACTTGTTTTATTCCATTTGTATTCCCATTTCAGAGGCAACTTCCTTTCAAAGTATTTTCCCATTATGTGCTGTTTTGACTGTATTAGATTACAGACAAGCACACAATCACAGAGTTTTAGTAGTAGTAGTAATAGTAGTATATATATATATATATATATATATATATATATATATAATTTTCGATGATTTAGTGTTAAAGAATAAAAACTAATGATGAAATAGAATATACTTTAAAAATTGAGGCCCTCATACGTGTGTGGCACTAAGCTATAGCTTGTAGGTATGTCAAGCACTGTTGAATTATATGCCAGTTTTTTCATTCCATTGCCATATTCATTACATCTGTTATTTCCTTCGTTCACGTTTATTTTATTTTATTCATTCTAGTATGTGGAAAGATTGAAATACCTATTGAGAACATTGACAATATACTGAACGGCAACGCCTACCGCCGGGAAGCTTTTCCGTGGAATGTGGCTATCTCAACAGACGTAGGACTGAGTGAGACATTGCTGAGATGTGGCGGCACTCTTATCACTGACCAGTGGGTTGTGACAGCGGCACACTGTGTGGCAGCGGGAGGCACCAAGGACTCTTTGCCTCTACGCCAGATTACAGTATATATCAGTAAAGTGTGGGCAAATAATTCTCGAAATGACGATTTTGTCCAGACGTTTCAGGTAAGACAAGGACACTGTCCGTTATTGACAAGTTCACACACACAGGCACACATACAAACACACATACACAGACATGCACACACCGCTATTGACCAGTTCACACACACATGCACACAGAGACACACACACACACCGCTATTGACCAGTTCACACACACAGGCACACATACAAACACACATACACACAGAGACACACACACACACCGCTATTGACCAGTTCACACACACAGGCACACATACAAACACACATACACACAGAGACACACACACACACCGCTATTGACCAGTTCACACACACAGGCACACATACAAACACACATACACACAGAGACACACACACACACACCGCTATTGACCAGTTCACAGACACAGGCACACATACAAACACACATACACAGACATGAACACAGACACACACACACACCGCTATTGACCAGTTCACACAAACAGGCACACATACAAACACACATACACAGACATGCACACAGAGACACACACACACACCGCTATTGACCAGTTCACACAAACAGGCACACATACAAACACACATACACAGACATGAACACAGACACACACACACACCGCTATTGACCAGTTCACACACACAGGCACACATACAAACACACATACACAGACATGCACACAGACACACACACACACCGCTATTGACCAGTTCACACACACAGGCACACATACAAACACAGATACACAGACATGCACACAGACACACACACACACCGCTATTGACCAGTTCACACACACAGGCACACATACAAACACACATACACAGACATGCACACAGACACACACACACACCGCTATTGACCAGTTCACACACACAGGCACACATACAAACACACATATACAGACATGCACACAGACACACACACACACCGCTATTGACCAGTTCACACACACACGCAGGTACAGACACTGACCCCTCCCCTTCACACAGTCCACTTGACCAATCGCCTTCACTTAGCCCACTACTGACCCCTCCCCTTCACCCAGTCCACTACTGACCAATCCCCTTCACCCAGTCCACTACTGACCAATCCCCTTCACCCAGTCCACTACTGACCAATCCCCTTCACCCAGTCCACTACTGACCAATCCCCTTCACTCAGTCCACTACTGACCAATCCCCTTCACCCAGTCCACTACTGACCAATCCCCTTCACCCAGTCCACTACTGACCAATCCCCTTCACTCCGTCCACTACTGACCAATCCCCTTCACAGAGTCCACTACTGACCAATCCCCTTCACCCAGTCCACTACTGACCAATCCCCTTCACCCAGTCCACTACTGACCAATCCCCTTCACCCAGTCCACTACTGACCAATCCCCTTCACACAGTCCACTACTGACCAATCCCCTTCACCCAGTCCACTACTGACCAAACCCCTTCACCCAGTCCACTACTGACCAATCCCCTTCACTCAGTCCACTACTGACCAATCCCCTTCAGCCAGTCCACTACTGACCAATCCCCTTCACCCAGTCCACTACTGACCAATCCCCTTCACCCAGTCCACTAGTGACCAATCCCCTTCACCCAGTCCACTACTGACCAATCCCCTTCACCCAGTCCACTACTGACCAATCCCCTTCACCCAGTGCACTACTGACCAATCCCCTTCACAGAGTCCACTACTGACCAATCCCCTTCACCCAGTCCACTACTGACCAATCCCCTTCACACAGTCCACTACTGACCAATCCCCTTCACCCAGTCCACTACTGACCAATCCCCTTCACCCAGTCCACTACTGACCAATCCCCTTCACTCAGTCCACTACTGACCAATCCCCTTCACAGAGTCCACTACTGACCAATCCCCTTCACCCAGTCCACTACTGACCAATCCCCTTCACCCAGTCCACTACTGACCAATCCCCTTCACCCAGTCCACTACTGACTCCCCACTTCACTCAGTCCACTACTGACCCCCCACTTCACACAGTCCACTACTGACCCCCCACTTCCCCCAGTCCACTAGTGACCCCCCACTTCACCCAGTCCACTACTGACCCCCCACTTCACACAGTCCACTAGTGACCCCCCACTTCACCCAGTCCACTACTGACCAATCCCCTTCACCCAGTCCACTACTGACCCCCCACTTCACTCAGTCCACTACTGACCCCCCACTTCACACAGTCCACTAGTGACCCCCCACTTCACCCAGTCCACTACTGACCCCCCACTTCACCCAGTCCACTACTGACCCCCCACTTCACACAGTCCACTACTGACCCCCCACTTCACACAGTCCACTACTGACCCCCCACTTAACCCAGTCCACTACTGACCCCCCACTTAACCCAGTCCACTCCTGACCCCCCACTTCACCCAGTCCACTACTGACCCTCCACTTCACACAGTTCACTACTGACTCCCCACTTCACCCAGTCCACTACTGACCCCCCACTTCACACAGTCCACTACTGACCCCCACTTCACTCAGTCCACTACTGACTCCCCACTTCACCCAGTCCACTACTGACTCCCCACTTCACACAGTCCACTAGTGACCCCCCACTTCACTCAGTCCACTACTGACTCCCCACTTCACCCAGTCCACTACTGACCCCCCACTTCACACAGTCCGCTAGTGACCCCCCACTTCACCCAGTCCACTACTGACCTCCCACTTCACCCAGTCCACTAGTGACCCCCCACTTCACCCAGTCCACTACTGACCCCCCACTTCACACAGTCCGCTAGTGACCCCCCACTTCACACAGTCCACTACTGACCCCCCACTTCACACAGTCCACTACTGTCCCCCACTTCACACAGTCCACTACTGACCCCCCACTTCACCCAGTCCACTACTGACCCCCCACTTCACCCAGTCCACTACTGACCCCCCACTTCACCCAGTCCACTACTGACCCCCCACTTCACCCAGTCCACTACTGACCCCCCACTTCACCCAGTCCACTACTGACCCCCCACTTCACACAGTCCGCTACTGACCCCCCACTTCACACAGTCCACTACTGACCCCCCACTTCACCCAGTCCACTACTGACCCCCCACTTCACCCAGTCCACTACTGACCCCCCACTTCACCCAGTCCACTACTGACCCCCCACTTCACCCAGTCCACTACTGACCCCCCACTTCACCCAGTCCACTACTGACCCCCCACTTCACACAGTCCGCTACTGACCCCCCACTTCACCCAGTCCACTACTGACCCCCCACTTCACCCAGTCCACTAGTGACCCCCCACTTCACCCAGTCCACTACTGACCCCCCACTTCACAGTCCACTACTGACCCCCCACTTCACACAGTCCACTACTGACCCCCCACTTCACACAGTCCACTACTGACCCCCCACTTCACAGTCCACTAGTGACCCCCCACTTCACAGTCCGCTAGTGACCCCCCACTTCACACAGTCCACTACTGACCCCCCACTTCACACAGTCCACTACTGACTCCCCACTTCACCCAGTCCACTACTGACCCCCCACTTCACAGTCCACTACTGACCCCCCACTTCACACAGTCCACTACTGACCCCCCACTTCACCCAGTCCACTACTGACCCCCTACTTCACACAGTCCACTACTGACCCCCCACTTCACACAGTCCGCTAGTGACCCCCCACTTCACACAGTCCACTAGTGACCCCCCACTTCACCCAGTCCACTACTGACCCCCCACTTCACACAGTCCACTACTGACTCCCCACTTCACCCAGTCCACTACTGACCCCCCACTTCACGCAGTCCACTACTGACCCCCCACTTCACACAGTCCACTACTGACCCCCCACTTCACCCAGTCCACTACTGACCCCCCACTTCACCCAGTCCACTACTGACCCCCCACTTCACCCAGTCCACTACTGACCCCCCACTTCACACAGTCCACTACTGACCCCCCACTTCACACAGTCCACTAGTGACCCCCCACTTCACACAGTCCGCTAGTGACCCCCCACTTCACACAGTCCACTAGTGACTCCCCACTTCACACAGTCCGCTACTGACTCCCCACTTCACAGTCCACTACTGACCCCCCACTTCACCCAGTCCACTACTGACTCCCCACTTCACACAGTCCACTACTGAACCCCCACTTCACACAGTCCACTACTGAACCCCCACATCACCCAGTCCACTACTGACCCCCCACTTCACCCAGTCCACTACTGACCCCCCACTTCACCCAGTCCACTACTGACCCCCCACTTCACCCAGTCCACTACTGACCCCCCACTTCACACAGTCCACTACTGACCCCCCACTTCACACAGTCCACTACTGACCCCCCACTTCACACAGTCCACTACTGACTCCCCACTTCACCCAGTCCACTACTGACCCCCCACTTCACCCAGTCCGCTAGTGACCCCCCACTTCACCCAGTCCCCTACTGACCCCCCACTTCACACAGTCCACTACTGACCCCCCACTTCACACAGTCCACTACTGACCCCCCACTTCACACAGTCCACTACTGACCCCACACTTCACACAGTCCACTACTGACTCCCCACTTCACACAGTCCACTACTGACTCCCCACTTCACCCAGTCCACTACTGACCCCCCACTTCACACAGTCCGCTAGTGTCCCCCCACTTCACCCAGTCCACTACTGACCCCCCACTTCACCCAGTCCACTACTGACCCCCCACTTCACACAGTCCACTACTGACCCCCCACTTCCCCCAGTCCACTACTGACCCCCCACTTCCCCCAGTGCACTACTGACCCCCCACTTCACACAGTCCACTACTGACCCCCCACTTCACCCAGTCCACTACTGATCCCCCACTTCACCCAGTCCACTACTGACCCCCCACTTCACACAGTCCACTACTGACCCCCCACTTCACACAGTCCACTAGTGACCCCCCACTTCACAGTCCACTACTGACCCCCCACTTCACACAGTCCACTACTGACCCCCAGCTCACACAGTCCACTACTGACCCCCCACTTCACACAGCCCGCTAGTGACCCCCCACTTCACAGTCCACTAGTGACCCCCCACTTCACCCAGTCCACTACTGACCCCCCACTTCACACAGTCCACTACTGACTCCCCACTTCACCCAGTCCACTACTGACCCCCCACTTCACCCAGTCCACTACTGACCCCCACTTCACAGTCCACTACTGACCCCCCACTTCACACAGTCCACTACTGACCCCCCACTTCACCCAGTCCACTACTGACCCCCCACTTCACCCAGTCCACTACTGACCCCCCACTTCACAGTCCACTACTGACCCCCCACTTCACACAGTCCACTACTGACTCCCCACTTCACCCAGTCCACTACTGACCCCCCACTTCACCCAGTCCGCTAGTGACCCCCCACTTCACCCAGTCCACTACTGACCCCCACTTCACACAGTCCACTACTGACCCCCCACTTCACACAGTCCACTACTGACCCCCCACTTCACACAGTCCACTACTGACTCCCCACTTCACACAGTCCACTACTGACTCCCCACTTCACCCAGTCCACTACTGACCCCCCCACTTCACAGTCCGCTAGTGACCCCCCCACTTCACACAGTCCACTACTGACCCCCCACTTCACCCAGTCCACTACTGACCCCCCACTTCACCCAGTCCACTACTGACTCCCCACTTCACACAGTCCACTACTGACCCCCCACTTCACACAGTCCACTACTGACCCCTCACTTCACCCAGTCCACTACTGACTCCCCACTTCACTCAGTCCACTACTGACCCCCCACTTCACCCAGTCCACTAGTGACCCCCCACTTCACTCAGTCCACTACTGACCCCCACTTCCCCCAGTCCACTACTGACCCCCCACTTCCCCCAGTCCACTACTGACCCCCCACTTAACACAGTCCACTACTGACCCCCCACTTCACACAGTCCACTACTGACCCCCCACTTCACAGTCCACTACTGACCCCCCACTTCACCCAGTCCACTACTGACCCGCCACTTCACACAGTCCACTACTGACCCCCCACTTCACACAGTCCACTACTGACCCCCCACTTCACCCAGTCCACTACTGACCCCCCACTTCACCCAGTCCACTACTGACTCCCCACTTCACCCAGTCCACTACTGACTCCCCACTTCACTCAGTCCACTACTGACCCCCACTTCACCCAGTCCACTAGTGACACCCCACTTCACTCAGTCCACTACTGACCTCCCCACTTCACACAGTCCACTACTGACCTCCCCACTTCACACAGTACACTACTGACCCCCCACTTCACACAGTCCACTACTGACCCCCCACTTCACACAGTACACTACTGACCCCCCACTTCACACAGTCCACTACTGACCCCCCCACTTCACACAGTCCACTACTGACTCCCCACTTCACACAGTCCACTACTGACTCCCCACTTCACACAGTCCACTACTGACCCCCCACTTCACACAGTCCACTACTGACCCCCCACTTCACACAGTCCACTACTGACCCCCCACTTCACACAGTCCACTACTGACCCCCCACTTCACCCAGTCCACTACTGACCCCCCACTTCACAGTCCACTACTGACCCCCCACTTCACACAGTCCACTACTGACTCCCCACTTCACAGTCCACTACTGACCCCCCACTTCACCCAGTCCAGTACTGACCCCCCCACTTCACCCAGTCCACTACTGACCCCCCACTTCACCCAGTCCACTACTGACCCCCCACTTCACCCAGTCCACTACTGACCCCCCACTTCACCCAGTCCACTACTGACCCCCCACTTCACAGTCCACTACTGACCCCCCACTTCACACAGTCCACTACTGACTCCCCACTTCACCCAGTCCACTACTGACCCCCCACTTCACCCAGTCCGCTAGTGACCCCCCACTTCACCCAGTCCACTACTGACCCCCACTTCACACAGTCCACTACTGACCCCCCACTTCACACAGTCCACTACTGACCCCCCACTTCACACAGTCCACTACTGACTCCCCACTTCACACAGTCCACTACTGACTCCCCACTTCACCCAGTCCACTACTGACCCCCCCACTTCACACAGTCCGCTAGTGACCCCCCACTTCACACAGTCCACTACTGACCCCCCACTTCACCCAGTCCACTACTGACCCCCCACTTCACCCAGTCCACTACTGACTCCCCACTTCACACAGTCCACTACTGACCCCCCACTTCACACTGTCCACTACTGACCCCCCACTTCACCCAGTCCACTACTGACTCCCCACTTCACTCAGTCCACTACTGACCCCCCACTTCACCCAGTCCACTAGTGACCCCCCACTTCACTCAGTCCAATACTGACCCCCCACTTCCCCCAGTCCACTACTGACCCCCCACTTCCCCCAGTCCACTACTGACCCCCCACTTCACACAGTCCACTACTGACCCCCCACTTCACACAGTCCACTACTGACCCCCCACTTCAGTCCACTACTGACCCCCCACTTCACCCAGTCCACTACTGACCCGCCACTTCACACAGTCCACTACTGACCCCCCACTTCACACAGTCCTCTACTGACCCCCCACTTCACCCAGTCCACTACTGACCCCCCACTTCACCCAGTCCACTACTGACTCCCCACTTCACCCAGTCCACTACTGACTCCCCACTTCACTCAGTCCACTACTGACCCCCACTTCACCCAGTCCACTAGTGACACCCCACTTCACTCAGTCCACTACTGACCTCCCCACTTCACACAGTCCACTACTGACCTCCCCACTTCACACAGTACACTACTGACCCCCCACTTCACACAGTCCACTACTGACCCCCCACTTCACACAGTACACTACTGACCCCCCACTTCACACAGTCCACTACTGACCCCCCACTTCACACAGTCCACTACTGACTCCCCACTTCACACAGTTCACTACTGACTCCCCACTTCACACAGTCCACTACTGACCCCCCACTTCACACAGTCCACTACTGACCCCCCACTTCACACAGTCCACTACTGACCCCCCACTTCACACAGTCCACTACTGACCCCCCACTTCACACAGTCCACTACTGACTCCCCACTTCACACAGTCCATTACTGACCCCCCACTTCACACAGTCCACTACTGACCCCCCACTTCACTCAGTCCACTACTGACTCCCCACTTCACACAGTCCACTACTGACCCCCCACTTCACACAGTCCACTACTGACCCCCCACTTCACACAGTCCACTACTGACCCCCCACTTCACACAGTCCACTACTGACCCCCCACTTCACCCAGTCCACTACTGACCCCCCACTTCACCCAGTCCACTACTGACCCCCCACTTCACACAGTCCACTACTGACCCCCACTTCACACAGTCCACTACTGACCCCCCCACTTCACCCAGACCACTACTGACTCCCCACTTCACCCAGTCCACTACTGACCCCCCACTTCACACAGTCCACTACTGACCCCCCACTTCACACAGTCCGCTAGTGACCCCCCACTTCACCCAGTCCGCTACTGACCCCCCACTTCACAGTCCACTACTGACCCCCCACTTCACACAGTACACTACTGACCCCCCACTTCACAGTCCACTACTGACCCCCCACTTCACCCAGTCCACTACTGACTCCCCACTTCACCCAGTCCACTACTGACCCCCCACTTCACACAGTCCACTACTGACCCCCCACTTCACACAGTCCACTACTGACCCCCACTTCACCCAGTCCACTACTGACCCCCCACTTCACACAGTCCACTACTGACCCCCCACTTCACACAGTCCACTACTGACCCCCCACTTCACACAGTCCGCTAGTGACCCCCCACTTCACACAGTTCACTAGTGACCCCCCACTTCACCCACCCACTACTGACCCCCCACTTCACACAGTCCACTACTGACTCCCCACTTCACCCAGTCCAGTACTGACCCCCCACTTCACCCAGTCCACTACTGACCCCCCACTTCACACAGTCCACTACTGACCCCCCACTTCACCCAGTCCACTACTGACCCCCCACTTCACCCAGTCCACTACTGACCCCCCACTTCACAGTCCACTACTGACCCCCCACTTCACCCAGTCCACTACTGACCCCCCACTTCACACAGTCCACTACTGACCCCCCACTTCACACAGTCCACTAGTGACCCCCCACTTCACACAGTCCGCTAGTGACCCCCCACTTCACACAGTCCGCTACTGACTCCCCACTTCACACAGTCCGCTACTGACTCCCCACTTCACAGTCCACTACTGACCCCCCACTTCACCCAGTCCACTACTGACTCCCCACTTCACACAGTCCACTACTGACTCCCCACTTCACACAGTCCACTACTGAACCCCCACTTCACACAGTCCACTACTGAACCCCCACTTCACCCAGTCCACTACTGACCCCCCACTTCACCCAGTCCACTACTGACCCCCCACTTCACCCAGTCCACTACTGACCCCCCACTTCACCCAGTCCACTACTGACCCCCACTTCACACAGACCACTACTGACCCCCCACTTCACACAGTCCACTACTGACCCCCCACTTCACACAGTCCACTACTGACTCCCCACTTCACCCAGTCCACTACTGACCCCCCACTTCACCCAGTCCACTACTGACCCCCCACTTCACCCAATCCACTACTGACCCCCCACTTCACCCAGTCCACTACTGACCCCCCACTTCACAGTCCACTACTGACCCCCCACTTCACCCAGTCCACTACTGACCCCCCACTTCACCCAGTACCCTAGTGACCCCCCACTTCACACAGTCCACTACTGACCCCCCACTTCACCCAGTCCACTACTGACCCCCCACTTCACAGTCCACTACTGACCCCCCACTTCACACAGTCCACTACTGACTCCCCACTTCACACAGTCCACTACTGACCCCCCACTTCACCCAGTCCACTACTGACCCCCCACTTCACCCAGTCCACTACTGACCCCCCACTTCACCCAGTCCACTACTGACCCCCCACTTCACCCAGTCCACTACTGACCCCCCACTTCACAGTCCACTACTGACCCCCCACTTCACACAGTCCACTACTGACTCCCCACTTCACCCAGTCCACTACTGACCCCCCACTTCACCCAGTCCGCTAGTGACCCCCCACTTCACCCAGTCCACTACTGACCCCCACTTCACACAGTCCACTACTGACCCCCCACTTCACACAGTCCACTACTGACCCCCCACTTCACACAGTCCACTACTGACTCCCCACTTCACACAGTCCACTACTGACTCCCCACTTCACCCAGTCCACTACTGACCCCCCCACTTCACACAGTCCGCTAGTGACCCCCCACTTCACACAGTCCACTACTGACCCCCCACTTCACCCAGTCCACTACTGACTCCCCACTTCACACAGTCCACAACTGACCCCCCACTTCACACAGTCCACTACTGACCCCCCACTTCACCCAGTCCACTACTGACTCCCCACTTCACTCAGTCCACTACTGACCCCCCACTTCACCCAGTCCACTAGTGACCCCCCACTTCACTCAGTCCAATACTGACCCCCCACTTCCCCCAGTCCACTACTGACCCCCCACTTCCCCCAGTCCACTACTGACCCCCCACTTCACACAGTCCACTACTGACCCCCCACTTCACACAGTCCACTACTGACCCCCCACTTCACAGTCCACTACTGACCCCCCACTTCACCCAGTCCACTACTGACCCCCCACTTCACACAGTCCTCTACTGACCCCCCACTTCACACAGTCCTCTACTGACCCCCCACTTCACCCAGTCCACTACTGACCCCCACTTCACCCAGTCCACTACTGACTCCCCACTTCACCCAGTCCACTACTGACTCCCCACTTCACTCAGTCCACTACTGACCCCCCACTTCACCCAGTCCACTAGTGACACCCCACTTCACTCAGTCCACTACTGACCTCCCCACTTCACACAGTCCACTACTGACCTCCCCACTTCACACAGTACACTACTGACCCCCCACTTCACACAGTCCACTACTGACCCCCCACTTCACACAGTACACTACTGACCCCCCACTTCACACAGTCCACTACTGACCCCCCACTTCACACAGTCCACTACTGACTCCCCACTTCACACAGTTCACTACTGACTCCCCACTTCACACAGTCCACTACTGACCCCCCACTTCACACAGTCCACTACTGACCCCCCACTTCACACAGTCCACTACTGACCCCCCACTTCACACAGTCCACTACTGACCCCCCACTTCACACAGTCCACTACTGACCCCCCACTTCACAGTCCACTACTGACCCCCCACTTCACCCAGTCCACTACTGACCCCCCACTTCACACAGTCCTCTACTGACCCCCCACTTCACACAGTCCTCTACTGACCCCCCACTTCACCCAGTCCACTACTGACCCCCACTTCACCCAGTCCACTACTGACTCCCCACTTCACCCAGTCCACTACTGACTCCCCACTTCACTCAGTCCACTACTGACCCCCACTTCACCCAGTCCACTAGTGACACCCCACTTCACTCAGTCCACTACTGACCTCCCCACTTCACACAGTCCACTACTGACCTCCCCACTTCACACAGTACACTACTGACCCCCCACTTCACACAGTCCACTACTGACCCCCCACTTCACACAGTACACTACTGACCCCCCACTTCACACAGTCCACTACTGACCCCCCACTTCACACAGTCCACTACTGACTCCCCACTTCACACAGTTCACTACTGACTCCCCACTTCACACAGTCCACTACTGACCCCCCACTTCACACAGTCCACTACTGACCCCCCACTTCACACAGTCCACTACTGACCCCCCACTTCACACAGTCCACTACTGACCCCCCACTTCACACAGTCCACTACTGACTCCCCACTTCACACAGTCCATTACTGACCCCCCACTTCACACAGTCCACTACTGACCCCCCACTTCACTCAGTCCACTACTGACTCCCCACTTCACACAGTCCACTACTGACCCCCCACTTCACACAGTCCACTACTGACCCCCCACTTCACACAGTCCACTACTGACCCCCCCCACTTCACACAGTCCACTACTGACCCCCCACTTCACCCAGTCCACTACTGACCCCCCACTTCACCCAGTCCACTACTGACCCCCCACTTCACAGTCCACTACTGACCCCCACTTCACACAGTCCACTACTGACCCCCCCACTTCACCCAGACCACTACTGACTCCCCACTTCACCCAGTCCACTACTGACCCCCCACTTCACACAGTCCACTACTGACCCCCCACTTCACACAGTCCACTACTGACCCCCCACTTCACACAGTCCGCTAGTGACCCCCCACTTCACCCAGTCCGCTACTGACCCCCCACTTCACAGTCCACTACTGACCCCCCACTTCACACAGTACACTACTGACCCCCCACTTCACAGTCCACTACTGACCCCCCACTTCACCCAGTCCACTACTGACTCCCCACTTCACCCAGTCCACTACTGACCCCCCACTTCACACAGTCCACTACTGACCCCCCACTTCACACAGTCCACTACTGACCCCCCACTTCACCCAGTCCACTACTGACCCCCCACTTCACACAGTCCACTACTGACCCCCCACTTCACACAGTCCACTACTGACCCCCCACTTCACACAGTCCGCTAGTGACCCCCCACTTCACACAGTTCACTAGTGACCCCCCACTTCACCCACCCACTACTGACCCCCCACTTCACACAGTCCACTACTGACTCCCCACTTCACCCAGTCCACTACTGACCCCCCACTTCACCCAGTCCACTACTGACCCCCCACTTCACACAGTCCACTACTGACCCCCCACTTCACCCAGTCCACTACTGACCCCCCACTTCACCCAGTCCACTACTGACCCCCCACTTCACCCAGTCCACTACTGACCCCCCACTTCACAGTCCACTACTGACCCCCCACTTCACCCAGTCCACTACTGACCCCCCACTTCACACAGTCCACTACTGACCCCCCACTTCACACAGTCCACTAGTGACCCCCCACTTCACAGTCCGCTAGTGACCCCCCACTTCACACAGTCCGCTACTGACTCCCCACTTCACACAGTCCGCTACTGACTCCCCACTTCACAGTCCACTACTGACCCCCCACTTCACCCAGTCCACTACTGACTCCCCACTTCACACAGTCCACTACTGACTCCCCACTTCACACAGTCCACTACTGAACCCCCACTTCACACAGTCCACTACTGAACCCCCACTTCACCCAGTCCACTACTGACCCCCCACTTCACCCAGTCCACTACTGACCCCCCACTTCACCCAGTCCACTACTGACCCCCCACTTCACCCAGTCCACTACTGACCCCCACTTCACACAGTCCACTACTGACCCCCCACTTCACACAGTCCACTACTGACCCCCCACTTCACACAGTCCACTACTGACTCCCCACTTCACCCAGTCCACTACTGACCCCCCACTTCACCCAGTCCACTACTGACCCCCCACTTCACCCAGTCCACTACTGACCCCCCACTTCACCCAGTCCACTACTGACCCCCCACTTCACAGTCCACTACTGACCCCCCACTTCACCCAGTCCACTACTGACCCCCCACTTCACCCAGTACCCTAGTGACCCCCCACTTCACACAGTCCACTACTGACCCCCCACTTCACCCAGTCCACTACTGACCCCCCACTTCACAGTCCACTACTGACCCCCCACTTCACACAGTCCACTACTGACTCCCCACTTCACACAGTCCACTACTGACCCCCCACTTCACCCAGTCCACTACTGACCCCCCACTTCACCCAGTCCACTACTGACCCCCCACTTCACCCAGTCCACTACTGACCCCCCACTTCACCCAGTCCACTACTGACCCCCCACTTCACCCAGTCCACTACTGACCCCCCACTTCACAGTCCACTACTGACCCCCCACTTCACACAGTCCACTACTGACTCCCCACTTCACCCAGTCCACTACTGACCCCCCACTTCACCCAGTCCGCTAGTGACCCCCCACTTCACCCAGTCCACTACTGACCCCCACTTCACACAGTCCACTACTGACCCCCCACTTCACACAGTCCACTACTGACCCCCCACTTCACACAGTCCACTACTGACTCCCCACTTCACACAGTCCACTACTGACTCCCCACTTCACCCAGTCCACTACTGACCCCCCCACTTCACAGTCCGCTAGTGACCCCACACTTCACACAGTCCACTACTGACCCCCCACTTCACCCAGTCCACTACTGACCCCCCACTTCACCCAGTCCACTACTGACTCCCCACTTCACACAGTCCACTACTGACCCCCCACTTCACCCAGTCCACTACTGACTCCCCACTTCACTCAGTCCACTACTGACCCCCCACTTCACCCAGTCCACTAGTGACCCCCCACTTCACTCAGTCCACTACTGACCCCCACTTCCCCCAGTTCACTACTGACCCCCCACTTCCCCCAGTCCACTACTGACCCCCCACTTAACACAGTCCACTACTGACCCCCCACTTCACACAGTCCACTACTGACCCCCCACTTCACAGTCCACTACTGACCCCCCACTTCACCCAGTCCACTACTGACCCGCCACTTCACACAGTCCACTACTGACCCCCCACTTCAAACAGTCCACTACTGACCCCCCACTTCACCCAGTCCACTACTGACCCCCCACTTCACCCAGTCCACTACTGACTCCCCACTTCACCCAGTCCACTACTGACTCCCCACTTCACTCAGTCCACTACTGACCCCCACTTCACCCAGTCCACTAGTGACACCCCACTTCACTCAGTCCACTACTGACCTCCCCACTTCACACAGTCCACTACTGACCTCCCCACTTCACACAGTACACTACTGACCCCCCACTTCACACAGTCCACTACTGACCCCCCACTTCACACAGTACACTACTGACCCCCCACTTCACACAGTCCACTACTGACCCCCCACTTCACACAGTCCACTACTGACTCCCCACTTCACACAGTCCACTACTGACTCCCCACTTCACACAGTCCACTACTGACCCCCCACTTCACACAGTCCACTACTGACCCCCCACTTCACACAGTCCACTACTGACCCCCCACTTCACACAGTCCACTACTGACCCCCCACTTCACCCAGTCCACTACTGACCCCCCACTTCACAGTCCACTACTGACCCCCCACTTCACAGTCCACTACTGACTCCCCACTTCAGTCCACTACTGACCCCCCACTTCACCCAGTCCACTACTGACCCCCCCACTTCACCCAGTCCACTACTGACCCCCCACTTCACCCAGTCCACTACTGACCCCCCACTTCACCCAGTCCACTACTGACCCCCCACTTCACCCAGTCCACTACTGACCCCCCACTTCACAGTCCACTACTGACCCCCCACTTCACACAGTCCACTACTGACCCCCCACTTCACCCAGTACGCTAGTGACCCCCCACTTCACCCAGTCCACTACTGACCCCCACTTCACACAGTCCACTACTGACCCCCCACTTCACACAGTCCACTACTGACCCCCCACTTCACACAGTCCACTACTGACTCCCCACTTCACACAGTCCACTACTGACTCCCCACTTCACCCAGTCCACTACTGACCCCCCCACTTCACACAGTCCGCTAGTGACCCCCCACTTCACCCAGTCCACTACTGACCCCCCACTTCACCCAGTCCACTACTGACTCCCCACTTCACACAGTCCACTACTGACCCCCCACTTCACACAGTCCACTACTGACCCCCCACTTCACCCAGTCCACTACTGACTCCCCACTTCACTCAGTCCACTACTGACCCCCCACTTCACCCAGTCCACTAGTGACCCCCCACTTCACTCAGTCCAATACTGACCCCCACTTCCCCCAGTCCACTACTGACCCCCCACTTCCCCAGTCCACTACTGACCCCCCACTTCACACAGTCCACTACTGACCCCCCACTTCACACAGTACACTACTGACCCCCCACTTCACAAAGTCCACTACTGACCCCCCACTTCACAGTCCACTACTGACCCCCCACTTCACCCAGTCCACTACTGACCCGCCACTTCACACAGTCCACTACTGACCCCCCACTTCACACAGTCCTCTACTGACCCCCCACTTCACCCAGACCACTACTGACCCCCCACTTCACCCAGTCCACTACTGACTCCCCACTTCACCCAGTCCACTACTGACTCCCCACTTCACTCAGTCCACTACTGACCCCCACTTCACCCAGTCCACTAGTGACACCCCACTTCACTCAGTCCACTACTGACCTCCCCACTTCACACAGTCCACTACTGACCTCCCCACTTCACACAGTACACTACTGACCCCCCACTTCACACAGTCCACTACTGACCCCCCACTTCACACAGTACACTACTGACCCCCCACTTCACACAGTCCACTACTGACCCCCCACTTCACACAGTCCACTACTGACTCCCCACTTCACACAGTCCACTACTGACTCCCCACTTCACACAGTCCACTACTGACCCCCCACTTCACACAGTCCACTACTGACCCCCCACTTCACACAGTCCACTACTGACCCCCCACTTCACACAGTCCACTACTGACCCCCCACTTCACACAGTCCACTACTGACTCCCCACTTCACACAGTCCATTACTGACCCCCCACTTCACACAGTCCACTACTGACCCCCCACTTCACTCAGTCCACTACTGACTCCCCACTTCACCCAGTCCACTACTGACCCCCCACTTCACCCAGACCACTACTGACTCCCCACTTCACCCAGTCCACTACTGACCCCCCACTTCACACAGTCCACTACTGACCCCCCACTTCACACAGTCCACTACTGACCCCCCACTTCACACAGTCCGCTAGTGACCCCCCACTTCACCCAGTCCGCTACTGACCCCCCACTTCACAGTCCACTACTGACCCCCCACTTCACACAGTACACTACTGACCCCCCACTTCACAGTCCACTACTGACCCCCCACTTCACCCAGTCCACTACTGACCCCCCACTTCACACAGTCCACTACTGACCCCCCACTTCACACAGTCCACTACTGACCCCCCACTTCACCCAGTCCACTACTGACCCCCCACTTCACACAGTCCACTACTGACCCCCCACTTCACACAGTCCACTACTGACCCCCCACTTCACACAGTCCGCTAGTGACCCCCCACTTCACACAGTTCACTAGTGACCCCCCACTTCACCCACCCACTACTGACCCCCCACTTCACACAGTCCACTACTGACTCCCCACTTCACCCAGTCCACTACTGACCCCCCACTTCACCCAGTACACTACTGACCCCCCACTTCACACAGTCCACTACTGACCCCCCACTTCACCCAGTCCACTACTGACCCCCCACTTCACCCAGTCCACTACTGACCCCCCACTTCACCCAGTCCACTACTGACCCCCCACTTCACAGTCCACTACTGACCCCCCACTTCACCCAGTCCACTACTGACCCCCCACTTCACACAGTCCACTACTGACCCCCCACTTCACACAGTCCACTAGTGACCCCCCACTTCACACAGTCCGCTAGTGACCCCCCACTTCACACAGTCCGCTACTGACTCCCCACTTCACACAGTCCGCTACTGACTCCCCACTTCACAGTCCACTACTGACCCCCCACTTCACCCAGTCCACTACTGACTCCCCACTTCACACAGTCCACTACTGACTCCCCACTTCACACAGTCCACTACTGAACCCCCACTTCACACAGTCCACTACTGAACCCCCACTTCACCCAGTCCACTACTGACCCCCCACTTCACCCAGTCCACTACTGACCCCCCACTTCACCCAGTCCACTACTGACCCCCACTTCACACAGTCCACTACTGACCCCCCACTTCACACAGTCCACTACTGACCCCCCACTTCACACAGTCCACTACTGACTCCCCACTTCACCCAGTCCACTACTGACCCCCCACTTCACCCAGTCCGCTAGTGACCCCCCACTTCACCCAGTCCCCTACTGACCCCCCACTTCACACAGTCCACTACTGACCCCCCACTTCACACAGTCCACTACTGACCCCCCACTTCACACAGTCCACTACTGACCCCCCACTTCACACAGTCCACTACTGACTCCCCACTTCACCCAGTCCACTACTGACTCCCCACTTCACCCAGTCCACTACTGACCCCCCACTTCACACAGTCCGCTAGTGTCCCCCCACTTCACCCAGTCCACTACTGACCCCCCACTTCACCCAGTCCACTACTGACCCCCCACTTCACAGTCCACTACTGACCCCCCATTTCACCCAGTCCACTACTGACCCCCCACTTCACCCAGTCCACTACTGACCCCCCACTTCACACAGTCCACTACTGACTCCCCACTTCACTCAGTCCAATACTGACTCCCCACTTCACTCAGTCCACTACTGACCCCCCACTTCCCCCAGTCCACTACTGACCCCCCACTTCCCCCAGTCCACTACTGACCCCCCACTTCACACAGTCCACTACTGACCCCCCACTTCACCCAGTCCACTACTGACCCCCCACTTCACCCAGTCCACTACTGACCCCCCACTTCACACAGTCCACTAGTGACCCCCCACTTCACCCAGTCCACTACTGACTCCCCACTTCACTCAGTCCACTACTGACCCCCCACTTCACCCAGTCCACTAGTGACCCCCCACTTCACTCAGTCCACTACTGACCCCCCACTTCCCCCAGTCCACTACTGACCCCCCACTTCACACAGTACACTACTGACCCCCCACTTCACACAGTCCACTACTGACCCCCCACTTCACACAGTCCACTACTGACCCCCCACTTCACACAGTCCACTACTGACCCCCCACTTCACAGTCCACTACTGACTCCCCACTTCACACAGTCCACTACTGACCCCCCACTTCACACAGTCCACTACTGACCCCCCACTTCACACAGTCCACTACTGACTCCCCACTTCACACAGTCCACTACTGACCCCCCACTTCACACAGTCCACTACTGACCCCCCACTTCACACAGTCCACTACTGACCCCCCACTTCACCCAGTCCACTACTGACCCCCCACTTCACCCAGTCCACTACTGACCCCCCACTTCACAGTCCACTACTGACCCCCCACTTCACACAGTCCACTACTGACCCCCCACTTCACACAGTCCACTACTGACCCCCAGCTCACACAGTCCACTACTGACCCCCACTTCACACAGCCCGCTAGTGACCCCCACTTCACACAGTCCACTAGTGACCCCCCACTTCACACAGTCCACTACTGACTCCCCACTTCACCCAGTCCACTACTGACCCCCCACTTCACCCAGTCCACTACTGACCCCCACTTCACAGTCCACTACTGACCCCCCACTTCACACAGTCCACTACTGACCCCCCACTTCACCCAGTTCGCTACTGACCCCCCACTTCACACAGTACACTAGTGACCCCCCACTTCACACAGTACCCTAGTGACCCCCCACTTCACACAGTCCGCTACTGACCCCCACTTCACCCAGTCCACTACTGACTCCCCACTTCACACAGTCCACTACTGACCCCCCACTTCACCCAGTCCACTACTGACCCCCCCACTTCACCCAGTCCACTACTGACCCCCCACTTCACCCAGTCCACTACTGACCCCCCACTTCACCCAGTCCACTACTGACCCCCCACTTCACAGTCCACTACTGACCCCCCACTTCACACAGTCCACTACTGACCCCCCACTTCACCCAGTCCGCTAGTGACCCCCCACTTCACCCAGTCCACTACTGACCCCCACTTCACACAGTCCACTACTGACCCCCCACTTCACACAGTCCACTACTGACTCCCCACTTCACACAGTCCACTACTGACTCCCCACTTCACACAGTCCACTACTGACTCCCCACTTCACCCAGTCCACCACTGACCCCCCCACTTCACCCAGTCCACCACTGACCCCCCCACTTCACACAGTCCGCTAGTGACCCCCCACTTCACCCAGTCCACTACTGACCCCCCACTTCACACAGTCCACTACTGACCCCCCACTTCACCCAGTCCACTACTGACCCCCACTTCACACAGTCCACTACTGACCCCCCACTTCACACAGTCCACTACTGACCCCCCACTTCACACAGTCCACTACTGACTCCCCACTTCACCCAGTCCACTACTGACCCCCCACTTCACCCAGTCCGCTAGTGACCCCCCACTTCACCCAGTCCCCTACTGACCCCCCACTTCACAGTCCACTACTGACCCCCCACTTCACACAGTCCACTACTGACCCCCCACTTCACACAGTCCACTACTGACCCCCCACTTCACACAGTCCACTACTGACTCCCCACTTCACCCAGTCCACTACTGACTCCCCACTTCACCCAGTCCACTACTGACCCCCCACTTCACACAGTCCGCTAGTGTCCCCCCACTTCACCCAGTCCACTACTGACCCCCCACTTCACCCAGTCCACTACTGACCCCCCACTTCACAGTCCACTACTGACCCCCCACTTCACCCAGTCCACTACTGACCCCCCACTTCACACAGTCCACTACTGACTCCCCACTTCACTCAGTCCAATACTGACTCCCCACTTCACTCAGTCCACTACTGACCCCCCACTTCCCCCAGTCCACTACTGACCCCCCACTTCCCCCAGTCCACTACTGACCCCCCACTTCACACAGTCCACTACTGACCCCCCACTTCACCCAGTCCACTACTGACCCCCCACTTCACCCAGTCCACTACTGACCCCCCACTTCACACAGTCCACTAGTGACCCCCCACTTCACCCAGTCCACTACTGACTCCCCACTTCACTCAGTCCACTACTGACCCCCCACTTCACCCAGTCCACTAGTGACCCCCCACTTCACTCAGTCCACTACTGACCCCCCACTTCCCCCAGTCCACTACTGACCCCCCACTTCACACAGTACACTACTGACCCCCCACTTCACACAGTCCACTACTGACCCCCCACTTCACACAGTCCACTACTGACCCCCCACTTCACACAGTCCACTACTGACCCCCCACTTCACAGTCCACTACTGACTCCCCACTTCACACAGTCCACTACTGACCCCCCACTTCACACAGTCCACTACTGACCCCCCACTTCACACAGTCCACTACTGACTCCCCACTTCACACAGTCCACTACTGACCCCCCACTTCACACAGTCCACTACTGACCCCCCACTTCACACAGTCCACTACTGACCCCCCACTTCACCCAGTCCACTACTGACCCCCACTTCACCCAGTCCACTACTGACCCCCCACTTCACAGTCCACTACTGACCCCCCACTTCACACAGTCCACTACTGACCCCCCACTTCACACAGTCCACTACTGACCCCCAGCTCACACAGTCCACTACTGACCCCCACTTCACACAGCCCGCTAGTGACCCCCACTTCACACAGTCCACTAGTGACCCCCCACTTCACACAGTCCACTACTGACTCCCCACTTCACCCAGTCCACTACTGACCCCCCACTTCACCCAGTCCACTACTGACCCCCACTTCACAGTCCACTACTGACCCCCCACTTCACACAGTCCACTACTGACCCCCCACTTCACCCAGTTCGCTACTGACCCCCCACTTCACACAGTACACTAGTGACCCCCCACTTCACACAGTACCCTAGTGACCCCCCACTTCACACAGTCCGCTACTGACCCCCACTTCACCCAGTCCACTACTGACTCCCCACTTCACACAGTCCACTACTGACCCCCCACTTCACCCAGTCCACTACTGACCCCCCCACTTCACCCAGTCCACTACTGACCCCCCACTTCACCCAGTCCACTACTGACCCCCCACTTCACCCAGTCCACTACTGACCCCCCACTTCACAGTCCACTACTGACCCCCCACTTCACACAGTCCACTACTGACCCCCCACTTCACCCAGTCCGCTAGTGACCCCCCACTTCACCCAGTCCACTACTGACCCCCACTTCACACAGTCCACTACTGACCCCCCACTTCACACAGTCCACTACTGACTCCCCACTTCACACAGTCCACTACTGACTCCCCACTTCACACAGTCCACTACTGACTCCCCACTTCACCCAGTCCACCACTGACCCCCCCACTTCACCCAGTCCACCACTGACCCCCCCACTTCACACAGTCCGCTAGTGACCCCCCACTTCACCCAGTCCACTACTGACCCCCCACTTCACACAGTCCACTACTGACCCCCCACTTCACCCAGTCCACTACTGACCCCCCACTTCACCCAGTCCACTACTGACTCCCCACTTCACACAGTCCACTACTGACCCCCCACTTCACACAGTCCACTACTGACCCCCCACTTCACCCAGTCCACTACTGACTCCCCACTTCACTCAGTCCACTACTGACCCCCCACTTCACCCAGTCCACTAGTGACCCCCCACTTCACTCAGTCCAATACTGACCCCCCACTTCCCCCAGTCCACTACTGACCCCCCACTTCCCCCAGTCCACTACTGACCCCCCACTTCACACAGTCCACTACTGACCCCCCCACTTCACACAGTCCACTACTGACCCCCCACTTCAGTCCACTACTGACCCCCCACTTCACCCAGCCCACTACTGACCCCCCACTTCACACAGTCCACTACTGACCCCCCACTTCACCCAGTCCACTACTGACCCCCCACTTCACCCAGTCCACTACTGACTCCCCACTTCACTCAGTCCACTACTGACTCCCCACTTCACTCAGTCCACTAGTGACACCCCACTTCACTCAGTCCACTACTGACCCCCCACTTCCCCCAGTCCACTACTGACCTCCCCACTTCACACATTACACTACTGACCCCCCACTTCACACAGTCCACTACTGACCCCCCACTTCACACAGTCCACTACTGACCCCCCACTTCACACAGTCCACTACTGACTCCCCACTTCACACAGTCCACTACTGACCCCCCACTTCACACAGTCCACTACTGACCCCCCACTTCACACAGTCCACTACTGACTCCCCACTTCACACAGTCCACTACTGACCCCCCACTTCACAGTCCACTACTGACCCCCCACTTCACACAGTCCACTACTGACCCCCCACTTCACGCAGTCCACTACTGACTCCCCACTTCACACAGTCCACTACTGACCCCCCCACTTCACACAGTCCACTACTGACCCCCCCACTTCACACAGTCCACTACTGACTCCCCACTTCACACAGTCCACTACTGACCCCCCACTTCACACAGTCCACTACTGACCCCCCACTTCACACAGTCCACTACTGACCCCCCACTTCACAGTCCACTACTGACCCCCACTTCACCCAGTCCACTACTGACCCCCCACTTCACACAGTCCACTACTGACCCCCCCACTTCACACAGTCCACTACTGACCCCCCACTTCAGTCCACTACTGACCCCCCACTTCACCCAGCCCACTACTGACCCCCCACTTCACACAGTCCACTACTGACCCCCCACTTCACCCAGTCCACTACTGACCCCCCACTTCACCCAGTCCACTACTGACTCCCCACTTCACTCAGTCCACTACTGACTCCCCACTTCACTCAGTCCACTAGTGACACCCCACTTCACTCAGTCCACTACTGACCCCCCACTTCCCCCAGTCCACTACTGACCTCCCCACTTCACACATTACACTACTGACCCCCCACTTCACACAGTCCACTACTGACCCCCCACTTCACACAGTCCACTACTGACCCCCCACTTCACACAGTCCACTACTGACTCCCCACTTCACACAGTCCACTACTGACCCCCCACTTCACACAGTCCACTACTGACCCCCCACTTCACACAGTCCACTACTGACTCCCCACTTCACACAGTCCACTACTGACCCCCCACTTCACAGTCCACTACTGACCCCCCACTTCACACAGTCCACTACTGACCCCCCACTTCACGCAGTCCACTACTGACTCCCCACTTCACACAGTCCACTACTGACCCCCCCACTTCACACAGTCCACTACTGACCCCCCCACTTCACACAGTCCACTACTGACTCCCCACTTCACACAGTCCACTACTGACCCCCCACTTCACACAGTCCACTACTGACCCCCCACTTCACACAGTCCACTACTGACCCCCCACTTCACAGTCCACTACTGACCCCCACTTCACCCAGTCCACTACTGACCCCCCACTTCACCCAGTCCACTACTGACCCCCCACTTCACAGTCCACTACTGACCCCCCACTTCACACAGTCCACTACTGACCCCCCACTTCACCCAGACCACTACTGACTCCCCACTTCACCCAGTCCACTACTGACCCCCACTTCACACAGTCCACTACTGACCCCCCACTTCACACAGTCCACTACTGACCCCCCACTTCACCCAGTCCGCTACTGACCCCCCACTTCACAGTCCACTACTGACCCCCCACTTCACACAGTCCACTACTGACCCCCCACTTCACACAGTCCACTAGTGACCCCCACTTCACCCAGTCCACTACTGACCCCCCACTTCACCCAGTCCACTACTGACCCCCCACTTCACACAGTCCACTACTGACCCCCCACTTCACACAGTTCACTACTGACTCCCCACTTCACCCAGTCCACTACTGACCCACCACTTCACACAGTCCACTACTGACCCCCCACTTCACACAGTCCACTACTGACCCCCCACTTCACACAGTTCACTACTGACCCCCCACTTCACACAGTCCACTACTGACTCCCCACTTCACCCAGTCCACTACTGACCCCCCACTCCAGTCCGCTAGTGACCCCCCACTTCACCCAGTACACTACTGACCCCCCACTTCACACAGTCCACTAGTGACCCCCCACTTCACCCAGTCCACTACTGACCCCCACTTCACACAGTCCACTACTGACTCCCCCACTTCACCCAGTACGCTACTGACCCCCCACTTCACACAGTCCACTACTGACCCCCCACTTCACACAGTCCGCTAGTGACCCCCCACTTCACCCAGTCCACTACTGACTTCCCACTTCACCCAGTCCACTACTGACTCCCCACTTCACCCAGTCCAATACTGACCCCCCACTTCACCCAGTCCACTACTGACCCCCCACTTCACACAGTCCACTACTGACCCCCCACTTCACACAGTCCACTACTGACCCCCCACTTCACACAGTCCACTACTGACTCCCCACTTCACCCAGTCCACTACTGACCCCCCACTTCACAGTCCGCTAGTGACCCCCCACTTCACCCAGTTCACTACTGACCCCCCACTTCACACAGTCCACTACTGACCCCCCACTTCACACAGTCCACTACTGACCCCCCACTTCACACAGTCCACTAGTGACCCGCCACTTCATAGTCCACTACTGACGCCCCCACTTCACCCAGTCCGCTACTGACCCCCCACTTCACACAGTCCACTACTGACCCCCCCACTTCACAGTCCACTACTGACCCCCCACTTCACACAGTCCACTACTGACCCCCCACTTCAGTCCGCTAGTGACCCCCCACTTCACCCAGTCCACTACAGACCCCCCACTTCACTCAGTCCGCTACTGACCCCCCACTTCACCCAGTCCGCTACTGACCCCCCACTTTACACAGTCCACTACTGACCCCCCACTTCACACAGTCCACTACTGACCCCCCACTTCACCCAGTCCGCTACTGACCTCCCACTTCACAGTCCACTACTGACCCCCCACTTCACACAGTCCACTACTGACCCCCCCACTTCACACAGTCCACTACTGACCCCCCACTTCACACAGTCCACTACTGACCCCCCACTTCACTCAGTTCACTACTGACCCCCCACTTCACCCAGTCCACTACTGACCCCCCACTTCACTCAGTCCACTACTGACCCCCCACTTCACCCAGTACGCTAGTGACCCCCCACTTGACCCAGTCCACTACTGACCCCCCACTTGACCCAGTCCACTACTGACCCCCCACTTCACTCAGTCCACTACTGACCCCCCACTTCACCCAGTCCGCTAGTGACCCCCCACTTCACACAGTCCACTAGTGACCCCCCACTTCACCCAGTCCACTACTGACCCCCCACTTCACCCAGTCCGCTAGTGACCCCCCACTTCACCCAGTCCACTACTGATCCCCCACTTCACCCAGTCCACTACTGATCCCCCACTTCACCCAGTCCACTACTGACCCCCCACTTCACTCAGTCCACTACTGACCCCCCACTTCACCCAGTCCACTACTGACCCCCCACTTCACACAGTCCACTACTGACCCCCCACTTCACACAGTCCACTACTGACCCCCCACTTCACACAGTCCACTAATGAACCCCCCACTTCACTCAGTCCACTACTGACCCCCCACTTCACTCAGTCCACTACTGACCCCCCACTTCACCCAGTTCGCTAGTGACCCCCCACTTCACCCAGTCCACTACTGACCCCCCACTTCACCCAGTCCGCTAGTGACCCCCCACTTCACCCAGTCCACTACTGACCCCCCACTTCACCCAGTACGCTAGTGACCCCCCACTTCACACAGTCCACTACTGACCCCCCACTTCACCCAGTCCTCTACTGACCCCCCACTTCACTCAGACCACTACTGACCCCCCACTTCACCCAGTCCGCTAGTGACCCTCCACTTCACACAGTCCACTACTGACCCCCCACTTCACACAGTCCACTAGTGACCCCCCACTTCACACAGTCCGCTAGTGACCCCCCACTTCACACAGTCCACTACTGACCCCCCACTTCCCTCAGTCCACTACTGACCCCCCACTTCACACAGTCCACTAGTGACCCCCCACTTCACCCAGTCCACTACTGACCCCCCACTTCACCCAGTCCACTACTGACCCCCCACTTCACACAGTCCACTAGTGACCCCCCACTTCACCCAGTCCACTACTGAACCCCCACTTCACACAGTCCACTACTGACCCCCCACTTCACCCAGTGCACTACTGACCCCCCACTTCACAGTCCACTACTGACCCCCCACTTCACACAGTCCACTACTGACTCCCCACTTCACCCAGTCCACTACTGACCCCCCACTTCACTCAGTCCGCTACTGACCCCCCACTTCACCCAGTCCACTACTGACTCCCCACTTCACCCAGTCCACTACTGACCCCCCACTTCCCCCAGTCCACTACTGACTCCCCCACTTCACCCAGTCCGCTACTGACTCCCCACTTCACCCAGTCCACTACTGACCCCCCACTTCACTCAGTCCGCTACTGACCCCCCACTTCACTCAGTCCGCTACTGACCCCCCACTTCACAGTCCACTAGTGACCCCCCACTTCACACAGTCCACTACTGACCCCCCACTTCACACAGTTCACTACTGACCCCCACTTCACCCAGTCCACTACTGACCCCCCACTTCACACAGTCCACTAGTGACCCCCCACTTCACACAGTCCGCTAGTGACCCCCCACTTCACACAGTCCACTACTGACCCCCCACTTCACTCAGTCCACTACTGACCCCCCACTTCACACAGTCCACTAGTGACCCCCCACTTCACCCAGTCCACTACTGACCCCCCACTTCACCCAGTCCACTACGGACCCCCCACTTCACACAGTCCACTAGTGACCCCCCACTTCACCCAGTCCACTACTGACCCCCCACTTCACACAGTCCACTACTGACCCCCCACTTCACCCAGTCCACTACTGACCCCCCACTTCACAGTCCACTACTGACCCCCCACTTCACACAGTCCACTACTGACTCCCCACTTCACTCAGTCCGCTACTGACTCCCCACTTCACTCAGTCCGCTACTGACCCCCCACTTCACCCAGTCCACTACTGACCCCCCACTTCACTCAGTCCGCTACTGACTCCCCACTTCACTCAGTCCGCTACTGACCCCCCACTTCACCCAGTCCACTACTGACTCCCCACTTCACCCAGTCCGCTACTGACCCCCCACTTCCCCCAGTCCGCTACTGACTCCCCACTTCACCCAGTCCGCTACTGACTCCCCACTTCACCCAGTCCGCTACTGACTCCCCACTTCACCCAGTCCGCTACTGACTCCCCACTTCACCCAGTCCGCTACTGACCCCCCACTTCACCCAGTCCGCTACTGACCCCCCACTTCACTCAGTCCGCTACTGACCCCCCACTTCACTCAGTCCGCTACTGACCCCCCACTTCACACAGTCCACTAGTGACCCCCCACTTCACACAGTCCACTACTGACCCCCCACTTCACACAGTCCACTACTGACCCCCCACTTCACACAGTCCACTACTGACCCCCCACTTCACACAGTCCACTACTGACCCCCCACTTCACACAGTCCACTACTGACCCCCCACTTCACCCAGTCCACTACTGACCCCCACTTCACCCAGTCCACTACTGACCCGCCACTTCACAGTCCGCTAGTGACCCCCCACTTCACAGTCCGCTAGTGACCCCCCACTTCACACAGTCCACTACTGACCCCCCACTTCACACAGTCCGCTACTGACTCCCCCTTCACCCAGTTCACTACTGACCTCCCCCCACTTCACACAGTCCAACCAAGGGATATCTTATCGACATTTCTAAGCTATTATTTATAGCAATCAACCGATGCCATTATTTTCTGTTAAATAACATCAAGATCTCAGATTCGATATTAAACGAGATAATTAGGTGAAATAATTAGGGGAGATAACTACGTGAGATAACTACGTGAGATAATTAGGTGAGATAATTAGGGGAGATAACTACGTGAGATAACTACGTGAGATAGCTACGTGAGATAATTAGGGGAGATAACTACGTGAGATAACTACGTGAGATAGCTACGTGAGATAATTAGGGGAGATAACTACGTGAGATAACTACGTGAGATAATTAGGTGAGATAACTACGTGAGATAACTACGTGAGATAATTAGGTGAGATAATTAGGGGAGATAATTAGGTGAGATAATTAGGTGAGATAATTAGGTGAGATAACTACGTGAGATAACTACGTGAGATAACTACGTGAGATAATTAGGTGAGATAACTACGTGAGATAATTAGGTGAGATATTTAGGGGAGATAACTACGTGAGATAATTAGGTGAGATAATTAGGGGAGATAACTACGTGAGATAACTACGTGAGATAACTACGTGAGATAATTAGGGGAGATAATTAGGTGAGATAACTACGTGAGATAACTACGTGAGATAATTAGGTGAGATAATTAGGTGAGATAATTAGGTGAGATAACTACGTGAGATAACTACGTGAGATAATTAGGAGAGATAATTAGGTGAGATAACTACGTGAGATAATTAGGTGAGATAATTACGTGAGATGAAGTCTTTACTGTGAAAATACAATAGTAGATATAGAGTAATGTAAATGGTAAAGGGTTAATAACAAGATTTGTGAAGAATAACACAATCTGTCAACTGTGTTAAGAATGAGAGGTGGTTTGTATGTTCAGTTTATTTTGTATGTTCAGTTTATGTTAGATGTGTTATTAAATTATTAAATGTTTTAAATTTCATAAGAATGTATATTACATTATAAAGAGTCTAGGGGAGGGGGAGTTGGCCAAAGGTAGATTTAGTCAAGGGGGAAGTTGGGTTGGCCAACGGGGGATGGAGTTGGCTTGAGGAAGGGGAGTTGGCCATGGAGTAATGGGCCTAGAACCTTTTAACTCTATGTTAAACTATGTATGAACATTTCTTTTGAAAAAAATTTCGAATTTATGGTAGAAAGTCCACCAGCATATTTTGACTTTTACAAAAATACGCCGTGAGTAAAAAATGTTTGGAAACTACTGGTCTAACAAATTAAACAAAAACAAACGTTGCCAGAAACAAACATTTCATGCAGACCATTGTTTAAGCTCACCAACACTTTAACCTTACACATCCCCAGAAATATGTTCAAATCTTAATTTTGTTATTCTCTTTTCTTTTTTTTTTGTTTATTCCCCAAAATGGAACTTTAGGTTAATGATTTATACATCCACGATGACTACAATCATTCAGAGAAGCTGAACGATATCGCTCTTATTTACTTGTCGAAGACAGTGACTATGGGGCCTTACGCCAAGCCAATATGTCTGCCAAGTAAACCAATGTTGAAGAACTATGCTGCCAAGGGCACAGCAGGTTTTGTGTCCGGTTGGGGTTTGACAGAACAGAAAGTTAAAGCTAGTCGCTTATTAACTACCAAAATATTGATCTTCAAGAATGACGAATGTCTGAGGTATATCAGAAGAAAATGTAAGTTGGAGAGAGAGAGAGAGAGGGGGAGATGAGGGGGGGGGGGGCATTTTCAAAACAAAGAAATAGTTTTATCAAAAATTTATAATAATTGAGACTATGGTAGAAAAGTCTTCCAACCGTGGACAGGACAAGTCCACCGCAGGGTTAAAATTTGTTTAGAGCTCGGGGGGTCATCAGACAGGTGCTTATCACGGTTACCGTGGCCGGAAGCGACTGAAAGTACAACTTTTTGGGCTTTGAAACTTATCCGAAAATACTTCGACATCCGTGATTGTTATTTTATAATAAGATTACTGATTTTATAAAATAATTGAAAATAAAAATCAGAGCATCTAAGAGCCACTCAATATAGGCTAAAGGGCCGCACGTCCTCATATTTGATTTATCCTTAATTTAAGCGACGAAGAAATAGGTGGCTGGCTGGTTGACTGACTGGCTGGCTTGCTGGCTGGCTGACTGGCTGACTGGATGGTTGGCTGGTTGGCTGGATGGTTGGCTGGTTGGCTGGATGGTTGACTGACTGGCTGGCTTGCTGGCCATGCTGGGGCACCGCATTACTGGTATCACGCATAGGACGGCGGCCATGCTGGGGCACCACATTACTGGTATCAGGCATAGGACGGCGGCCATGCTGGGGCACCACATTACTGGTATCAGGCATAGGACGGCGGCCATGCTGGGGCACCACATTACTGGTATCAGGCATAGGACGGCGGCCATGCTGGGGCACCGCATTACTGGTATCAGGCATAGGACGGCGGCCATGCTGGGGCACAACATTACTGGTATCAGGCATAGGACGGCGGCCATGCTGGGGCACCACATTACTGGTATCAGGCATAGGACGGCGGCCATGCTGGGGCACCGCATTACTGGTATGAGGCATAGGACGGCGGCCATGCTGGGGCACCACATTACTGGTATGAGGCATAGGACGGCGGCCATGCTGGGGCACAACATTACTGGTATCAGGCATAGGACGGCGGCCATGCTGGGGCACCACATTACTGGTATCAGGCATAGGACGGCGGCCATGCTGGGGCACCGCATTACTGGTATGAGGCATAGGACGGCGGCCATGCTGGGGCACCACATTACTGGTATCAGGCATAGGACGGCGGCCATGCTGGGGCACCGCATTACTGGTATCAGGCATAGGACGGCGGCCATGCTGGGGCACCACATTACTGGTATCAGGCATAGGACGGCGGCCATGCTGGGGCACCACATTACTGGTATCAGGCATAGGACGGCGGCCATGCTGGGGCACCACATTACTGGTATCAGGCATAGGACGGCGGCCATGCTGGGGCACAACATTACTGGTATCAGGCATAGGACGGCGGCCATGCTGGGGCACCACATTACTGGTATCAGGCATAGGACGGCGGCCATGCTGGGGCACCACATTACTGGTATCAGACATAGGACGGCGGCCATGCTGGGGCACCGCATTACTGGTATCAGGCATAGGACGGCGGCCATGCTGGGGCACCGCATTACTGGTATCAGGCATAGGACGGCGGCCATGCTGGGGCACCACATTACTGGTATCAGGCATAGGACGGCGGCCATGCTGGGGCGATTTGATCAATCATGTCGACCATCGTACTCAGTCTTGTTTTAAATCTGATATTTTATCGATCACTATTTGTTGAACCGTTAAGTTAAAGGACACACACTCAGACACACACGCACTCTCTCTCACATACACACACTTACACACTCTCTTTCAAACATACACACACACTCATACACACACACTCAAACAGACTCTCTCTCATACACACACTCTCAAACATACTCTCATACACACACTCTCACACACACACTCACACACACACTCTCTCATACACACACACTCACACACACACTCTCTCATACACACACACTCACACACACACTCTCTCATACACACCCACTCACACACACACTCTCTCATACACACACACTCACACACACACTCTCTCATACACACACACTCACACACACACTCTCTCATACACACACACTCACACACACACTCTCTCATACACACACACTCACACACACACTCTCTCATACACACACACTCACACATACACACACACTCACACACACACTCTCTCTCATACACACACACTCACACACACACTCTCTCATACACACACACTCACACACACACTCTCTCATACACACACACTCACACACACACTCTCTCATACACACACACTCACACACACACTCTCTCATACACACACACTCACACATACACACACACTCACACACACACTCTCTCTCATACACACACACTCACACACACACTCTCTCATACACACACACTCACACACACACTCTCTCATACACACACACTCACACACACACTCTCTCATACACACACACTCACACACACACTCTCTCATACACACACACTCACACACACACTCTCTCATACACACACACTCACACACACACTCTCTCATACACACACACTCACACACACACTCTCTCATACACACCCACTCACACACACACTCTCTCATACACACCCACTCACACACACACTCTCTCATACACACCCACTCACACACACACTCTCTCATACACACACACTCACACACACACTCTCTCATACACACACACTCACACACACACTCTCTCATACACACACTCTCTCATACACACACACTCACACACACACTCTCTCATACACACACACTCACACACACACTCTCTCATACACACACACTCACACACACACCATGTTGAAATACAGGGTTCTAATGGCAGCCAATCTTTTTATTAACTGAACAGTTCCTAACAAGCAGATGGGTTACCTCAATAAGGTGGTGTGCGCGGGCACGCCCCCAGACAGTGTTCTAAAACTCAGCGATTCCCAGAAACACGATTCTGGTGGAGGTTTGGTGTTCAGGTCGTGTCGTGGTAAGTATAACTTATCGTTTTCTTTAATCAGTTGCAGCATAGAGTTATTGCCCTTTGCGTTCTGAGTTCAAATCCCGCCAAGGTCAACTTCACCTTTCATCCTTACGGGGTCGATAAAATAAAGTATCAGTAATGCACTGGGGTCGATTTAATCGACTTTCCACTCCCTCCAAATTGCTGGGTTTTTGCTTATACTAGAAATCCTTATTATTACCATTATTATTATTATTATTAAAGGCAGAATTTGTAGAGCGTCGGACACCCTGCTTCGCGGCATAGAGTCACGGCCCTTTATATTCTGAGTTCAAATCTCGCCGAGGTTAGCTTTGCTTTCATCCCTATGGGGCCAACAAAAATAAGTACCAGTAACGCACTGGGTCGATTTAATCGACTTTCCCCTCCCCCAAAATTGCTGGCCGTGTGCCTAAAATAGAAACAATTGTTTCCTTGGATAGGAACCTGGGGTAGGTGATGATTTGTTATCACCTATTTTTCTAGCAGTAGGTGATAACAAATCATCACCTACCCCAGGTTGCTATCCGAGGAAACAATTGTTTCTATTTTAGGCACAAGGCCAGCAATTTTGGGGGAGGGGAAAGTCGATTAAATCGACCCCAGTGCGTTACTGGTACTTATTTTTGTTGGCCCCATAGGGATGAAAGCAAAGCTAACCTCGGCGAGATTTGAACTCAGAATATAAAGGGCCGTAACTCTATGCCGCGAAGCAGGGTGTCCGACGCTCTACAAATTCTGTCAATCCATTGCCTTTAATAATAATAATAATTGTTTCTACATTTTGGCACAAGACCAGCAATTATCACTACATTACTGGTACTTTATTTTATCGACCCCCGTAAGGATGAAAGGTAAAATTAACCTCAGCTCTTTCTGTTCAAATCGGTCGTAACCGGCTGCTCATACTGATGTTAAGGTATTATTCTCAAAATAAATAAGATCAAAATTTCATAGATTCGATATTCGATCGACAAGATTCCAGACCTTATTCGCTTAATGAGTGGGATGGAGCTCGTCAAATCGGACCGAGGAAACAACGTTTCCATTGGTCTCTCCTGTTGCTAGTACTATCTATCGGTCGCAACTCCAGGTAGAAAGAGCAACGTGAAATAAAGTGTCTTGCTCAAGGACATAACGCATCGCCCGGCCCGGGAATCGAACTTACAACCTCATGATTGCGAATCCAATTCACAAACCACTCAGCCACGCGATATTATGTGAAAATATAGTAAATATAGAGTAAGTGTTTCTACTATTGGCACAAGGCCAGCAAAGACACCTTTCTCTTCGGCCAATCCCTCAGCAACTTCTTCAAGTTTCACCTGGAGAGGACGGTGAGGGTGGAGAGAGAAGTGCAAATCACACCGAGGTTAACTTTGCCTTTAATCCTTACGGAGTCGATAAAATAAAATACAAGTAACACACTGGGATCGATTTAATCGACTTTCTCCTCCAAAATTGTTGGTCTAGGGCTTAAATCAGAAACAATTGTTAATTTTATTATTTGTTTATTTTACAGGTTATGAAGAAGTGTTTTACCTGGAAGGAATTGTTAATTGGGGAGTGGAAAACGGAATTGGAGTTTATATTCGTGTGCATAGCTATATGGACTGGATAAATAGCATCATTTGAGTGAACGATAGAGTAAAAGACGAACAGAGAGGAGAAGGAGGGATAGTTAGGTTCTAAGGAAAATTCCGCGAATAACTGGGACAATGAATGCCGGGGTTACACTGTATATATATATATATATATATATATATATATATATATATATATATATATATATATATATATATTCTTACCTAACTATTCCTTACGAATGAAACAGTTCTAGTCCTGTAAAAGTCATTTCTATAATAAAATAAAGATACCTATATTTACTAACGTATTGAGTACCTTTTTTTTTTTACTGTGATCTCTTCCCGATATATACCGGAAAACTCTCACTTCCTTCCTCATACACACACACTCTCTCTCTCCCTTCCACACACGCAGGCACACACATTCTCTCCCTCCACACACACTGTGTGTGTGTGAATTTCGTACATCTTAAGATATTCGCTATGTTTAATAAATAAACATTTTGAAAGCCTCAGCTAAATTCTGATTATATATATATATATAGAGAGAGAGAAGTTGTGGAACTACTTCTACCAAACTCGTCCCATGGACTGAGAGCTCTACTACTGCGGACATAACCCAGGTTTTACACAATTTACTATATATAGTGACAGTAGATGTTATATTTACTATAGTGACAGTAATGAATTTTTATCTGAAACATTTACCACGCTGCTTCATCACTTCTAACACATTCTCAAATCCACTACACTCTATCCATATCTACATTGATGATTTTACGCTTGGATTATCTGATAACCCAATAGTCAAACATTCGCGGCATTAACTCACAGTTTAATCCATGTGGCTGGGAAGCAGTATGTGCTGTTATGACGGAATACATCCTAGTATGGAAATATAACCTCAAATAATAACTGCTAGGAACCTCACAAATTTAACGCACCGAAACATACGAGAAGTGTGAGAGAAATAAATGGAAACATAAAACAAAACAAAACAAAACCGACCACCAATTCACTGCCAATTAATTTGTGACAGTAATTTCTGTTGTAAAATCTTCACCATTAATGTTAGTATGGTATTGATGTGTTAATGTTAGTATGGTATTGGTGTATTATTTTACCAAGCTACATTTACGTAGACATTTTGTGGGGTTTTACTCTCAAGAAATCCAAATATTGAACAACATTAATTTAGTAACAAAAATGTATCTTCTTTATATTAATGCTATGCATTAAATAATAAATAATAACACATTTTTAAACCAAGAAGACTTACCTGGTAGTGAATTCTGTGTTGGTAATTAAGGTAAAACCGAAACGACATCTTTGTCTATAGTATATCCGATGTGTGACTGTTAGCAAATCAATATGATCACGTGGTTTCGAGAATTATAGATCAGAGCGGAATATTTGTTAATCATACCGTTAATTTGTTAATCACACTGTTCGATCATAATGTAAAACCTTCATGAAATTAACCGAAGAGGTATATCAAATATTTGGCTCATCAGCGGGTGAAGAATTAGAATCCTGATCACTTCTAAATAAAATAAAGAACTGGATAGTGTGTGTATATGTAACGCACATGGTTTCCAAAATAGCAGCCGAGTGTACACGACTATTGAAATAGCTCTACGAATTAACGGAGCCGAATATATCAAAAGCATGTATTGAGTTAGAAACTCAAAATAGTCTCATTACTTTAAAATTAGCTCTAGGAAAAAGGTTTTTCCGAGCCGTATAGTATAAACCTCTTCACAAATAATATTGCGAAACGGTTCCATCCAAAACCCTCTGGGTGAATGGTAGTTACCACAATACTGGTTTGTATTTATTTTTCTTGATTTATTCTTAAATTGAGTCTAGCAAACCCTATTGTCTGTAGTTAGTATTTTTTTCACCTTAGCGTTTCTGGTCCATTACGATTTGAACGCATACATGCATATGTCTGTGTTCGTTTTTCTTTTTTCTTTTTTCTTTTTTCTTTTTTCTTTTTTCTTTTTTCTTTTTTCTTTTTTCTTTTTTCTTTTTTCTTTTTTCTTTTTCCTTTTTCCTTTTTCCTTTTTTGTTCAGTTATACTATATATATATATATATATATGTATATTTGTCTTTCTCTTAATTTCGAGTACATTTTTGACCGGCCATCTTCCTGGTGGCAAGGTTATAAAAGAAAGGAAATTGTCATCTGTCGAATCGCAATAATGTTTTGCAAATTTTGAAGGTGCCAGCTATCTCAGCCATTTGTAGTCTATGAATTAGAGAGCTGCGCTCATTGTCCTCAAATCCAAGTTCAGTTGTAATTTGGCACAAGCGGGTTGGTATATAACCTGTAGCTCCAATAATGATGGGTATGAAGCTGAAGGTGTATCTTGGATACTGCAAACTCCTCATCAAGGGTTCGTAGATGTCCTCCTTCTCTCGTATTTTTCGTACAACGTTGACATTAAGTGGGCAGCTGATCTCTACAACAGAACACGTTATCAATGTGTGGTCCCAAACAACAATATCGGCCGGCTGTGCTTTAATTTGGTGGCAGTTTTTTTTTTTTTTTTCAGCTTCCACCAGTATTCCTTAGCGCCATCTATCTCAACATATTGCCCCTCATTTGTTTTTAATTTTGTTTTCCTAAGTGCGTTCCAGATGTATGTATGTGTATATATATATATATATATATATATATATATATATATATATATATATAAGCAGGATTTAACTAGTTTTAAACTAGTGAAAGCATTATTTGACAGAATGCTCGATGCTTGGGATAGGGACCCGACGGCTGAGCTCTTACCGTTTCAATAGCTAATTCCTGACACATTCAGGATTTAGCTGTCGAAACGGCAAGAGCTCAGCCGTTGGGCCCCGACTCTTTCTGATATAATACATGCACACACACACACACACATATATATATATATGATTGTGTGTATGTATGTATGTATGTATGTATGTGTGCATGTATGTCCGTGCTTACATTCACGTTTGTGTATGTATCCCGCAACTTAGCGGTTCGGCGAAAAGAGTTCGATGGAGAACGTACCAGACATGAAAAAAAAAATAATAAAAAATAAAAACAAAGATAGAAAAAAAGTAAGCGGGATTGATGCTAAAACTCCTTCAAAGTGGTGAGTGCTCCAGTATGGTGGTAGTCTAATGACGGAACACCAGTCAAAGTGCTCCAGTATGGTGGTAGTCTAATGACGGAACACCAGTCAAAGTGCTCCAGTATGGTGGTAGTCTAATGACGGAACACCAGTCAAAGTGCTCCAGTATGGCGGTAGTCTAATGACGGAACACCAGTCAAAGTGCTCCAGTATGGCGGTAGTCTAATGACGGAACACCAGTCAAAGTGCTCCAGTATGGCGGTAGTCTAATGACGGAACACCAGTCAAAGTGCTCCAGTATGGCGGTAGTCTAATGACGGAACACCAGTCAAAGTGCTCCAGTATGGTGGTAGTCTAATGACGGAACACCAGTCAAAGTGCTCCAGTATGGCGGTAGTCTAATGACGGAACACCAGTCAAAGTGCTCCAGTATGGTGGTAGTCTAATGACGGAACACCAGTCAAAGTGCTCCAGTATGGCGGTAGTCTAATGACGGAACACCAGTCAAAGTGCTCCAGTATGGTGGTAGTCTAATGACGGAACACCAGTCAAAGTGCTCCAGTATGGCGGTAGTCTAATGACGGAACACCGGTCAAAGTGCTCCAGTATGGCGGTAGTCTAATGACGGAACACCAGTCAAAGTGCTCCAGTATGGCGGTAGTCTAATGACGGAACACCAGTCAAAGTGCTCCAGTATGGTGGTAGTCTAATGACGGAACACCGGTCAAAGTGCTCCAGTATGGCGGTAGTCTAATGACGGAACACCAGTCAAAGTGCTCCAGTATGGTGGTAGTCTAATGACGGAACACCGGTCAAAGTGCTCCAGTATGGCGGTAGTCTAATGACGGAACACCAGTCAAAGTGCTCCAGTATGGCGGCAGTCTAATGACGGAACACCAGTCAAAGTGCTCCAGTATGGCGGTAGTCTAATGACGGAACACCAGTCAAAGTGCTCCAGTATGGCGGTAGTCTAATGACGGAACACCAGTCAAAGTGCTCCAGTATGGCGGCAGTCTAATGACGGAACACCAGTCAAAGTGCTCCAGTATGGCGGTAGTCTAATGACGGAACACCAGTCAAAGTGCTCCAGTATGGCGGCAGTCTAATGACGGAACACCAGTCAAAGTGCTCCAGTATGGCGGCAGTCTAATGACGGAACACCAGTCAAAGTGCTCCAGTATGGCGGTAGTCTAATGACGGAACACCGGTCAAAGTGCTCCAGTATGGCGGTAGTCTAATGACGGAACACCAGTCAAAGTGCTCCAGTATGGCGGTAGTCTAATGACGGAACACCAGTCAAAGTGCTCCAGTATGGCGGTAGTCTAATGACGGAACACCGGTCAAAGTGCTCCAGTATGGCGGTAGTCTAATGACGGAACACCAGTCAAAGTGCTCCAGTATGGCGGTAGTCTAATGACGGAACACCAGTCAAAGTGCTCCAGTATGGCGGTAGTCTAATGACGGAACACCAGTCAAAGAATACAAGAAAGAATTTTGTTACAGTTTTTTTTAAACCTGAGAAATTTATAGAAACTGCTATGGTGTAATATATAATTATAATATGGCGGATGTGAGGAGATATAACAAATGTGAGGGTGGGGTGACGGGTCGGGGTGGTGTGGGGTGACGGGCTGGTTGGTAGGGGTGGGGTGAGGTTGTTTGATGGGGGTGGGGTGACAGGGTGTAAGTGGAGGTGGATCGGTTTTTATGATTAATTTTAGTTTTGGTGCAAGGCCAGCAATTTTGAAGTGATGGAGGAAAAGTCGATTATTGCATCAACCCCAGTGTGTTACTGGTACTTTATTTTATAGACCCACGTAAGGATGAAAGGCAAAGCTAGCCTCGACGGGATTTGAATTCAGAACGTAAAGAGCCGTAACTCTATGCTGTAAAGCATGTTGTCCGACGCCCTACTGGTACTGCCAAACCACCGCCCTCGTGGGTTTTAATAATGGAATGGATTAGAAAGAAAATTTGGCGGGTGGTGGGGGGAAAGGTAGGGTATTAGAACAAATGTCACATCTTCTCTCTGCGGACATTAGCAAGTCTAGTAACTATAGTGGAACAGTTTTCTCGTGTGTTTTAGTTAAGTCCAACTTTTTCTGTTTCCGGATGTATATACATAATACAGCGATTGTCGCCAGAACTGCCGCGAAACGTCCGAACAGCATAGGAAAGAATAAGACCCGTCGTAAGCTATCCAGATCATAGAGTTTACAAGCTCCACGTGTACCGCACTTCATGTCCCACAAGATACAGACAGAGTCAATAAGACGTCCGAATATAACTGGTGCTGGAAGGAAGGCTGTGAGAAAGAGAAAACACAGAGAGGCATAAGACCGTTGTATATATATATATATATATATATATATATATATATGTATGTATGTATGTATGTAAAAGTTCTATTTAAATTGTTGGGATACAACAAGCAAATATTTTTATAACTGATATAAAGCACTCAACAAATAATTGGAGTAAAAATACGATATTAACAAATGGAAACTATATTTATAAAACCATATTTATTTCATTATACATATTTCAAGGACACCAAGTCAAATTATGGTGTGCTTTCATCAGATTCCGGGAGCTTCCAACAGTAATGGTTGCATTCTTTAAGGGTATGTCAATATTTATTTATAAAACTGCTCTATATTATATTTTATCTGATGAAAGCACACCATAATTTAACTTGGTGTCCTTGAAATATGTATAATGAAATAAATATGGTTTTAGAAATATAGTTTCCATTTGTTAATATCGTATATATGTGTGTGTGTGTGTGTGTGTGTGCGTGTGCGCGTGTGCGTGCGTGTGTGTGTGTGTGTGTGTGTGTGTGTGTGTGTGTGTGTGTGTGTGTGTATAAAAAAAAATTTCTTCCTCATAATCGTCTCTTTCTCCCTGTTTTCATATATAAATATTTATTAAAATAACAGATTAAAGTTTAAGCAAAGAATCGCTGCTTTCCCCCTTAACGGGATCTCCTTGTATTGGTGTTACTCCCTCTCATATATTCATTTGTATATATATATATATGTATATATATAATGGATGGTACTCATTTTCAGCTGAGTATACTGGAGCAACTGTATAATGAGCAATTGTGAAATGAAATGTTTTCCTCAAGAACACAACACGCAACCCAACCCAGCCCAGGAATCGAACCCACGACCCTCCACCATCTCCAAGAAGGCATCACTTTAAGAAAGTAATAAACTATTGGTTTAAACTGAGAATCGAAACTCTTTTCTAAACTAGTTTAGTCCTGTAATGAGTTGTTCAACATTCTAGTCTAAAGTCTGTCTTGAGTCCCGGGGGCTCACCAGTCCCGGGGGTTCACCAGGCCGGTGCTTGAGTCCCGGGGGCTCACCTGGTCGGTGCTTGAGTCCCGGGGGCTCACCAGGCCGGTGCTTGAGTCCCGGGGGCTCACCTGGCCGGTGCTTGAGTCCCGGGGGCTCACCTGGCCGGTGCTTGAGTCCCGGGGGCTCACCTGGCCGGTGCTTGAGTCCCGGGGGCTCACCTGGCCGGTGCTTGAGTCGCGGGGGATCACCAGGCCGGTGCTTGAGTCTCGGGGGCTCACCTGGCCGGTGCTTGAGTCCCGGGGGCTGATCAGGCCGGTGCTTATCTCGGTTTCCAAGACGTTAAGCGACTAAGAGTACATGAACACACACACACAGGGACAGGACGCCAGTTCATCACAGGGTTAAACCCCAAGCTATTGCTGGTACTCATTTTCAGCGCTGAGTATACTGGAACAACGTGAAATGAAGTGTTTTGCTCAAGAACACAACACACAACCCAGCCCAGGAATCGAACTCACGGCATTATGGTCGTACGTCCGACACCCTTACCACTAGGCCACGCGCCTCCATTGTTCAACATTACCAGAGAGAATATAACAGAACTTACCTCCGGCAGATAAAAACATGGAGTAGAAGCCTATACCAAGGGCCTTATCTTTTTCTGTTGGTGATCTGAAAAAACCAATCGATAAAATATATTGAGATTATTACTACATACAGTGGAACCTCGGTTTACGGAATTAGTTCGGCCCTGAAAATCGTTCGTCATCCGAAATGTTCGTAAACAGAAACTATTTTCATCCGTACGAAATGTAGAGAGAGAGAGAGAGTGAGAGACTGTGTGTGAAAGACAGATGAATATCACCATAGTAACTAACTACACATCAAGTGACACTTTCTCACCGATACTCCCAGCCTATTGCCAACCGTTGTTGCCAGCTTGCGTGTTCGTTACTCAAGATACCATTCGTGATGCGATGTGTTGAGAGGCGTTCGTGAAGCCAAGTTCCACTATAGTTATGAGATCAAATCCTACAAGAATCGACCTAATGTTTCATCGATCTGGGGGTTGATGAATAAATAAGAGTCGATTAACTCGACAAGAACCTGGCCCTCAAAATGTGTGGCCTTAACCCTTTAGCATTCACATTACTCTATATATACTATTATATTTTCATGGTACAGGCTTTACCTCGCATAATTATCTCACATAATATCGAATCTATGAGATTTTGAAAGTATTTATTTTGAGAACAATACCCTAACATCATTTTGAGCGACCAGTTACGGCCAGTTTCAACAGAAAGAGGTAGAGAATTCTGGCCGGTTTTGGCTGGTTTGAACACGAAAGGGTTAAGCCAAAGTTAAAAACAATATTGTTAACAAGGTGGCAGGCCAAACTAAATATTTTGCAGTCATCTCCCCTTGGTCTCTGAGTTTCAATCGCTAAAAATAAACAGTAATAAACGTTTCAACGATTGACACAAGGATAGCAATATGGAGAGAGGGGAAAGTCGATTAAATCGATCCGGGTACATTACTGGTACTTTATTTTATCGGCCCCACAAAGAGCCATAAGTATATGCTATAAAGCAGGCATGTGAAACTGAGGATCTCCCGAGGGCCACATGGGTGACATGTGTTGTCTGAGGGTCACACATGACAACTAATTGCGCACATTACAACACATTTTTTAAATTTTATATTACGAAGATAAAACATGCTCGCGCTGTAAAACCCTTTGTTCGGGCCGCAGGTGTGATTGTAAGGGGTCGCATGCGCCCCGCGAGCCGCATGTGTATTATGCCTGCTACAAAGCATTATGTTCGACGCTCTACCGATTCTGCCAATCCATCGCCCTTACAAACACCAGTAATAATTGTTTCTACTTTTAGCACAAGGCCAGAAATTACCTCAGTACATTACTGGTACTTTATTTTATCGACCCCCGTAAGGATGAAAGGCAAAGTTAACCTCGGCGGGATTTGAACTCAGACTGTAAAGGGACGTAACTATACTGCCTCCACCGGCTTCGATGATGAACCTTTAATTGTTCTATTAATTCAAAGGCTCTCAAAATGGGTGCTTCCTCACCCAGGGGCTTTGAGAAGGTCCAGAGGGTGCTGGGACCTAAGGGAGCAGTAGAGATGAGATAATAATATATCAAATATCAAATGATATATATATAAATATAGTAAAATAAAAATATATATAATATTTATTTATACCTAGCATATATTATATTATTTATTATGTATAGATTAAGGATTTTATTTATTATATATTATTTACGATTTGCGTGTAGACAGGTCTCTCTGTAAATAGGGTTGGGGGAACTGAGGGTTTTATGTGGCCGTGAGGGGTGACCTAAAAAGTTTGAGAACTTCCTGTTTTAACTGAACGTTCGACTTTCTTATAAACACTAAATACATCGCTAAACATCATTACCACATAGCAATGTTGGGGTGATATCCGGTGGTGAGTGTGGACTGTGTAGTGAAAAATGCAGGTGTAGTCATTTTGTTAGTGTAGTCAGAGCAAGCAGTGTCAAGAATTAGGTTGGTTAGCTTACCAAACAGTACATTGAAATTACTTTATTTGGAAAACTGTAGGGGGGGTGGCGGGTTTAAGGGTTTTAACTTGTAGAAGGCTGAGTGAGGCGCTAAACACACCATCATTTGTCTTGTTGACACTGAAATAGGTACTCACCTTATAATGAGAAGATAAGTGGCCGGTATACTACCCATGCCAATAAAGTTAATGATAGAAAGCAATCCTATAAATATATTTTTGTCTTGGCATTCGACTGGACATAAGCCTGCAGTGGCCGTCAGCCCTGGAATTCCATTGCAGTTGGTAAAATTCTGGAAAAAAAAAAGGAAATGTTTAAAAAAAGCACTCACACACACACACACACATACGTATGTCATCATCATAATCATGATCATGATCATCATCACCACCACCACCACCACCACCACCTCCACCATCATCTTAAGCCCATTATCCATGCCGGCATGGGGTGGACACCTATCAGATAACTACATCTGGTCAATAAACTCCACATGACTAACGCCTTCCACTTTACAGAGTGTACTGGGTGTATGTTATCGTCTCACCAACACTGTGTATATATATAACTATTGTTCTCGGTATGGTGAACTAACTGTTGTGTTACTACTTCTATATATATATATATATATATATATAAGCAAAGGGATATTTAATTTGTTGGTAATTCAACAAATATATTTATAACAGATTCGAAGCACTCGACAGATTTTCTGGAGTATAATATCAATGATATTAATAAATGGAAACAATATATATAAAACCATATTTATTCTATTATATATATTTCAAGGGTACCAAAACTTTGGTACGCACTCATCAGATAAAATAAATGACTATCCAAACGAAACTTGAACCGTTAAGTTCTGATTCCTGAGTATGTCACTATTTATAAAACAAACTTTGTATTTTATCTGATGAGTGCGTACCAAAGTTTTGGTACCCTTGAAATATATATAATAGAATAAATATGGTTTTATAAATATAGTTTCCATTTATTAATATCATTGATATATATATGTGTGCGTGTGCGTGTGCGTGTGTGCGTGTGTGCGTGTGTGCGTGTGTGCGTGTGTGCGTGTGTGTGTGTGTATATGCATACATACATACATACATACAGACAGAATGATGAAAATGTTGCTCCGAAAGATAGTGAGGAGGAGCACGCGTTAGAATAGCCATTCTAAACTGGCGGTGTTCCCTTCCTGCGGTAGTCAACTCTGCCCCAATGTGAGTACAGAGATGGTGTGCAGTAGTATCCAACGCCGGAAGTTATACTCCTATACGAACATAATTACGAATTTCAATACGGGGTCGATAAAATAAAGTACCAGTAATGCACTGGGTAATTGCTGGCCTTGTGCCTAAAATAGAAACAATTATTACGAATTTCAATTTGTATTTTTCACAATTTGAATTAAAATCCTGCTCTTTTGTACCGCATTTCTTGATCACCCGTTTAAGGAGCCAGTAAAACAGAGGGTGGAAAGTATAATAAACATATAATATGATATGGTACCGTAATTACCCCTTAGGGGAGGCGTAGGGCCACCGTATTGAGATGAACCCACCTCCTCTCCAGGTCTGAAAACAGAAAATTTCTTGCAGAGAAGGATAGAGTCGACACCAATACCTCAGTGCTTTCTACCCGACGTTCTAACGATTCTGCCATTACACTGCCTCCAGTCAACATATAGAGCAGACGTTCTCTAGGTCTGAATACAGCCGATTTCTTCCAGTAAAGGATAGAAGGAGAAAGGAAGTGAGAAAGAGATATAGAGGAAGAATGGTCTCCAGTACTTGACTGGTACTTTTTATCGACCTCAAATGGATGAAAGGTAAAGTTGACCTCAGCGTGATTTGAACTCAGAGAGAAGAGAGCCGACATTAATTCCGCAGAGCATTCCATTCGACGTTTTAACGACTCTGCCATTTCGCCGCCTCTAATCAACATATAGAGAAATATTAAAACAAAAGAGGAAAGAAAACGAAAAACCAAAGTAGGAAATTAAAACGAAAAACGAAAGTAGGAAATTAAAACGAAAAACGAAAGTAGGAAATTAAAACGATATGTTAAGATATGTTAAGATATGTTTGATCGTGAAAAATTCTGTAAACTTACAAAATAATTTCCCTCCGTACATCCGCCATGACAGGGTGAAAAATAGTTCTGTTGGTCAGCACCACATATAGGGAAATATTGGCGGACATCACAGTTACATCCATCAAGGAATGTCACGTTGGCCTGGAGTGAACTGGAAGCAGACGATATATTTATATACTTACTGTTGTTGTTGTGGTTGTTGTTGTTATTGTTGTTGTTGTTGTTGTGGTTGTGGTTGTTGCTGTTATTGTTGTTATTGTTGTTGTGGTTGTTATTGTGGTTGTTGTTGTGGCTGTTGTTGCTGTTATTGTTGTTGTTGTTGTTGTAGTTGTTGTTGTGGTTGTTGCGGTTGTTGCTGTTATTGTTGTTGTTGTTGTTGTTATGTTGTTGTGGTTGTTGTTGTGGCTGTTGTTGCTGTTGTTGTTGTTATGTTGTTGTGGTTGTTGTGGTTGTTGTTGTGGTTGTTGCGGTTGTTGCTGTTATTGTTGTTGTTGTTGTTATGTTGTTGTTGTTGTTGTTATGTTGTTGTGGTTGTTGTTGTGGCTGTTGTTGCTGTTGTTGTTGTTGTTGTTGTTATGTTGTTGTGGTTGTTGTGGTTGTTGTTGTGGTTGTTGCGGTTGTTGCTGTTATTGTTGTTGTTGTTGTTATGTTGTTGTGGTTGTTGCGGTTGTTGCTGTTATTGTTGTTGTTGTTGTTATGTTGTTGTGGTTGTTGTTGTTATGTTGTGGTTGTTGTTGCTGTTGTTGTTGTTGTTGTGGTTGTTTTAGGCACAATGCCAGCAATTCGGTGGGAGGGGGAAGTCGATTAATCGACCCCAGTGCATTACTGGTACTTTATTTTATCGACCTCGTAGGGATAAAAGGCAAAGCTAATCTCGACGAAATGTGAACTCAGAACGTAAAAGGCTGTAACTCTATGCCGCTAAGCATGTTGTCCGGCACTCTACCGATTTTGCCAATCCACCGCCAAATTTATAATAGTAATAATAATAAGTCTTTCCGACTTTACGAAGTACAAAATACTGGATTGGTGACCCACACAGGATAGCTCACTTCAATTTTAAGGGTTGAGGCCCTCTTAAAGTGATTTATGTTAGCCTAGATAATTGTTTCTACCTTTGGCACAAGGCCAGCAATTACCCAGTACATTACTGGTACTTTATTTTATCGACCCCATAGGGATGAAAGGCAAAGTTAACCTCGGCGGGATTTGAACTCAGACCGTAAAGGGACGTAACTATGCTAGAAAGCATGGCGTCCAATTCTCTACTGATACTGCCAATCCACCGCCATAGGACATGATAATAATGCATTCTTTAAGCACTTACGAATTGCTCATGGGGTTGTTGTTGATGAGAGGCCTATCGCAGCGTAAGAAAGTGAGAATAACTTCTAGAGCAAAGCAGACTGCAAAGGCGGTTAGTTTCATGACCATCATACCACGTATTTCAAGTTTCAATCGAGTCACAATTGAACAGCCAATCAGGATGCCGCAAATCGACGCCATAAGTCCCATGATAGCTGCAATTAGAGAAATCTTATGGTTATGAGAAATATTGGATAGGTTATAGATTGAGGAATAGGAGAGAGAGAGAGAGAGAGAGAGAGAGAGAGAGAGAGAGAGAGATATGCTAGTGAGAGTAGATGAAGGAGAGATGAGAGCTACACTCCACTCCCTCCTCCAATCAGGGACTCACTCATAGATTGATGAATAGGAGAGAGAGAGAGAGAGAGAGAGAGAGTGAGAGAGAGAGAGAGAGAGAGAGAGAGAGAGAGAGAGAGAGAGAGAGAGAGAGAGAGAGAGAGAGTGAGAGAGAGAAAAAATGAAAGAGACTGTGTGTGAAAGATAAATATGTTCTAATTCATAAGATATATTATATTATATATATTATATTATATTATTTAATATCCCGCCGAGGTTGACTTTGCCTTTCATCCTTACGGGGTCGATAAAATAAAGTACCAGTAATGCACTGGGTAATTGCTGGCCTTGTGCCTAAAGTAGAAACAATTATTTAATGATCATATAGCAATAAGAAATTTACCTAATATATAATTGGTTTTCCAGGCAGGTAGGAAAAACTGATGCTGGAAATATTTCGGAAGGAACGACCATAAACCGTTGAAACAGAACACAAGTATGAGATCCCCGATTAACAAGATTAGAAAGACTGGGTTGGCAACAAGTCCTTTCAGTGATGAGGGTAACTCTGGAAAATAGGAACAATAACAAAGATAAAGTAAAGGAAAACATTACAGAAACACACACACAAATATCATATATATATAATACTGGATTCGCAATCGTGAGGTTGTCTGTTCGATTCCTGGACCGGGCAGTGCGTTATGTCCTTGGGCAAGACACTTTATTTCACGTTGCTCCTTCTACCTAGAGTTGCGACCTATAGTAGATAGTATTAGCAATTGGAAAGACCAACGGAAACATTGTTTCCTCGGTCCGATTTGACGAAAGTCGATGGACAATATATATATATATATATATATGTTAAGTATTTCCGTAGAAAAGGTAAAGGAATAAAGAGTGCTCTATGTATTGTACAGAGCTATTTAATTACATAATAAACATATTATAATAATAATAATAATAATAATAATAATAATAATAATAATGGTTTCTTTATTGGCCACAAGGGCTAACACGAAGAAAAACATTACAGACGGCACAGAACAGTACAGGACGATACAAAGTGGGTTTTGGTCGTGTAAACAGGTTATAACAAGATAGAAATCGGGATAGAAATTAAAAAATTCAAACACCAAAAATTCCCCCAAAAGGGAGAAACCTCCGAGGGTCACTCGCGGCGAAAACCACACAAAAGACCAACTACCTGCCATTTCTCCTCTTTAAAGGAGGATGGCGGGGCTATCTGCACAATGGACTCAGTCGATAACCGGATCCGTCCTACACGCGGCAGCAGCTGTTCGACATAGCTCCACAAGTCAGCAATGCTCGGGCACTGAACGAGTGCGTGCAGGACGGTTTCGTCGCCCTGCGCACATCTCGGACAGGTCGGCTGGCAGCACTTCTGTGCCTGTAGAGCTTATCCCGAACCGGAAACGCTCCCTGGTAGCACTGCCAGGCCAGGGATTTCTGGAAGTTGTCCACAGGCCCCGGGCTGAAAGTTCTCTTGAAGAGAGCGAACAGCTGATCTTCTTCGGCGCCCAGAGTCTACCCGAGAACGTCGTCGCTTTTCCCTTCCACTAGCCCTCAGCCTCAGCGCGTATTTGTGCATCATCAGCCACGGCATGCCCAATCCTCGACGCAACGGAAGAAGAAGAAGAAGCAGGCTAGGTGGTGATTTAGCAAAGCATATATGTATATATATATATAGTGGCAGAACACTGGTGGGTTATATTCGCAGTAGTAGAGCACTCAGTCCATCGTTTCCTTTTCCATTTTATCTCATTTAAACCGAACTGATGATCCGTTTGAGGTGAAACAAATTGTTCTCGGAAATGGTGTATTAACTGTGTGGGACTACTTATATATATATATATATATATATATATATATATATATATATATATATATATATGTGTGTGTGTGTGTGTGTGTGTGTGTGTGTGTGTGTGTGTGTGTGTGTGTGTGTTCATACACGGAACGAAAGTGTTACCCAACGTTTCCAGGCCAACACTTGACCATGCCCCCAGAAGATATGACGCATCAAAATTGTTCAGGCGCTAATACGAGTTTATAAGATACCATTAAAAGTATATTTTGTTAAGACGCACATTTACGAAAATTATCTTCATAAAACAAAGGGAAATAACTCCAAGATGTAAATATGAATTATGAGATCAACCACGTGTTTGTGTTCATATACTATAACATAAGTATCGTATTATGTAGTGGAATGTAATATAGAGACGGTAATATTTATTAAGGTATGGAGTAGTATAGAAAGTATTGTATTATGTATAGAAAGAGAAAGAAAAGATATAACAGAAGTATATAAAGCAAATTAAGGTGGCTGAAAATCAATGGAATGTGTTGAATATTTCCAATTAGGAAACAGTTGGCTTTTAAGATGGAGGCTTCCCCTAAAAATTTAGCCCTTTGAGTTCAAGTGAATATTGTTTGGAGATGACAAACCTTGTAATATCCTAAATTTCTCCCTCGGATAGAGATCACATGTCTTCGTACCGTTGGTGTAAAGCCTGGATATTTCAATTACCTTCCAAGATATCTTATCTGGGACTCCTTTTTCCTTTAATTACTAGACTTTTTTCGCCGGGGCTGTACTGGTTCTCTTATCAGGATTCCTGAAGGAGTGGAGATGCGTGTAAAAACGTTGTTTAAATGATCTTGAACCATACCGACATACTTTCTGTGTTGTGTGTAATCACTGCCTCATACTCAGCAGATTTGATATTACAATTCTATTAGAGAGAGCACTTCTCTTTAATTATACAAGAGCAGCTTGGATTATGTCAGGTATATTTTTTGCTATAATTTTTGATCCAATGGACGGTCCACTTGAATAGGACATCTACGATTGAATATTTTACTGTATTTATGTTGTGGTTAGAAATGTCTATCTAATAAATCTAAAAGGTTTATACATTAGTCTTTACTTTAAGAGAATAGGGGGAGGGGTGTGAACAAGATAATTCTTCCTTTTCTATTATTATTTTTAGTATGGTTGGGAATGATTGAGTGTGTACATAATTGTGTTCTTAAAACCACTATCTAAGAGGGCTTGGTTGTAGTAAGACGCAGCCTTGTCAAAAATCTCTCTGGTTGCTGATAGATTAGAGATCCTACGATTAATGCTAGAAACTAAGTTTCTAAAGACAATGGGGATTTTCTGCCTTTGGTTTGATTCTCTTCTCTTCCTTTTCTTCTTTTATGCCCTTACCAGTAAACACCTTCCGGTTTATTTTCATCGGCACAGGTTGAAGAAGTTGGTAATCATTGACCAACGAAACGTACGTTGTAGTAACTGACCTGAACAATTATATTCAGACACACCATACGACTGAAGTTGCTCTATATCTTGGATTTTTACTTACTTACTACTACTACTACTACTACTTTTCATTGCTAATACTATGTACTGGTCGAAATTCCTGGCAGAATGAGTAATGTGAAATAAAGTGTCTTGCTCAAGGACATAAGGTATCGCTCGGTCCAGGAATTCAACTCACAACCTCACGATTGCGAATTCTATTCTCTAACCACTACTAAGCCACGTGCCTTCATAATATGAATAGAAATACAATATTTTCTCTTTTCTTACCTTTTAACTTTTCTTTGAACGAAGACTTTTTGGTTTGAATGTTTTCTGTGGTTTCTTTGACAAATAAATCAACGGCGGAGTCGAGAGTACTGGGTTTCGGCTTGACCTCTTTAGGCATTTCTTTAGGAAAAAAGATCAAGGGAAATCCGAACAAAACGGTGAAACCTGCAATACAAAGGAATCCTACCCACCATGCCCCAATCCAATTAGGGTCCTTCGGTGTTATATCGGTTCCTGCAATAATAAGGATCAAAGATTAGAAAGGTTACTCGCAGGAAACAAGTTTTTCTGCAATTATCTATATTTTTTTCTCTCTCTCTCCGCTCTCTCTCACCCTCTTTTCCCACCCCCTTTCCCCCTCTCTTTATCTCTCCCTTCTTGCCCCCTCTCTTTATCTCTCCCTTCTTGCCCCCTCTCTCCCCTTCTCTCTCAATCGGGTCGTTTTGTAGGATCGGCTGTTATTGCATTTAATTGTGTTCGTGGATAGCTTTGGATAGGTTTGTATTTATTTATGTTCAATTTAGGTAATCTACGTTCTTAGTTGCATATAAGAGGCGGGGAAGGGTGTTTCTGGACAAAGAGATGAACCCAACACTCATCTTGAATTAGGAAACGTTCAAGGAAACCAGCTGCATCTGCCTCAAACAATGTCAAATTTCCCCGTGATGTGATCAGCCTGGTGTGCTTTTGACCAGGTCACGTCAGAAACGTGTCAACCACTGACCAGAAACCATCGTCATGTTCATTGTGCAGAATATCTTTAAATCTCTCAAGAGATATGCTAATAGCATTGGCTATTTGATTTATATTTAATCACCTGTCATCCAATCAATGTTTTCCTCGGTGGTGGCAGTTGCAGGAACGATATGTTAAGACATGTTTGAGGTCGTATATCATGTGACGAAACATATGTCAATTGCATGAACTCATAATCCTTTATTTACTGCTATATATATTTCGATGATAGCCATTGAATAGCTATGACCTCATCAGGCAATTAGTCAGTTCTTAGATATGCCAGCTCTGTGTTTTTGGTGTTGATGGTTTCAGTGCCTTGGGACATATATATATATATATATATATATATATATATATATATATATATATATATATATATATAAGGAAAAAATATGTAATCGAAAATGCAACTGGAGTCTTTTTTTTTAAATATATTTATTTGGTTCCTTTACCGGTTTCGCAGTTCTTGTGCTTTTCAAAAGTAGAGTTGAGATGGAGGGTCTGTGGCTTTTCTCACATGTGAGAGCTAAGAGAACACGCCTATTCTCGGTGAGAACGGCGTAAAGAGAGAAAGAGAGAGAAAGAGAGAGAGTGGGAGACTGAGAGAGAGAGAGAGAGAGAGAGAGAGAGACAGACAGAGAGATGGAGAGAAAGAAAGAGAGAGAGAGAGAGTGTGATAGAGTGAGAGAGATGTATATGTATATACATCTCTCATATATATATATATATATTTATTCTTGTATATATGTATATATACAAGAATAAATATATAATCAGATAAACAGCAACAATAGTGGAAGTTAGAGAAATGGAAATAAAAGTTCTTACCGACAAGATCGACAGGGATTTGACTGATGATTCCTCCCAATATAAATATACAGCCATTACCAAGGATAGAAAGTACCACCATTAATCCTGAAACGTTAGAAGAACGATGGTTGTATATAGAAAATATATATATAATGGTTGTATACAGAAGACATATCTAAACTATAATAAAGGAAGGTCTGCGGGACTGCGTACGGTTTATTTTTTTTTTATCCTGTTAGTAAAATAAGTTGGATTACTTTGAATAAATAATTGTTTCTACTTTTGGCACGAGTCCAGCAATTACCCAGTACATTACTGGTACTTTATTTTATCGACCCCGTAAGAATGAAAGGCAAAGTTAACCACGGCGGGATTTTAACTCAGATCGTAAGGGCCGTAACTCTATACGCCAAAGCATGGCGTCCGTAAATGATAATAGCCAATGTGTATTTCTCCGACACACTCGAGAGATGACTGAGGAAGGAAGGAGTGATGACAAACTACAGAAAGCAGCGTCTAACATTCGCTACGTGTGTATGTGTGTGTGTGTGTGTGTGTGTGTGTGTGTGTGTGTGTGTGTGTGTGTGTGTGTGTGTGTGTGTGTGTGTGTGTGTGTGTGTGTGTGTGTGTGTGTGTGTGTGTGTGTGTGTGTGTGCGTGCGCGCTCCAGTTTTTTCACGCCCGGTCGTCTCTCTCCGGAAAAATTGAAAGCGGCTAAAGCGAAGTTTAATCATATGCTGGAATTAGGTATCGTTCGCCCTTCTTCTACTCTATGTAAACCGTTTACGTTCGTATTTTCAAATCCTGCTTCCTATGAACACTCGGCAACAAGGCGTTAAATCTTCGGTCCCGAGGGACATTGCCTCATGTACCCATGTTTTTGTCAGAAATGACGCAGTGAGAAGTCCTCTCACTCCACCCTACTCTGGACCCTATCGCGTGCTAGCACGTACAGACAAACATTTCACCATTGACTTTAATGGAGATAGAGACACAGTCTCTATTGACAGACTGAAGCGGGTCTACACAGATGCTCTCGCTATAGAGCCTCATACTCCCCCTCCTACACTGTGTCACTACAAACACTACCGCAAGCACCACAAGTTCATATACACACTCCTTCACCTTCAACACACGACACGACAACTCGAAGTGGTCGTCATGTCCATTGGCCCAAGAAAGTTTCTAAAACAATTTACATATGTGATTGATTTATGCATGAACTATTCTTTTTTTGTATTTACTTTGCTTGACTTGTGTTACCTTTTCAGAGATTTTCTTCTCATTTTTATCGACTGCTTCGCAGTCTAAGCAGAGAGTGATGTAGCGGAACTATTTCATACCTCGCAACAACAATGTATTCATACGTGATTTGGTTAAACAAACCAATTGTTTTATATCACGTATGAATACACTGTTGCCGCCTCATCTGGTTCACCAGAGAGAGAACTCTCTCTTGGAGAGCGAGATGAACCTACTACAGGATAACTCCTCCTGTGATCCTCCTATAAACTTGCTATGAGGAATTGAACATTAATCAACAAAGCATGTTCCACATTTCTTGAATTGTTCTTCTACGTTATGTTTTCTATATAAGTTATTCTACTGTGTAAGGTATTTTCTTACAATTGTTTGTGATAACAAGGTCCTTGGATGGTTCAACTTCTAGTTATTAAAAGGTATAAATAATTATTTGACTTCTCTTTTCCCTATAGGAGCATTTAATCCGGCAAATTAACGGATCTAGTGGAGGCCTAGTGGTAAGGATGTTGGACGATCATAATGTCGTGGTTTCGATTCCTTAACAGAGTTGTGTGTTTTTGTTCTTGAGCAAGACATTTCATTTCACATTGTTCCAGTATACACAACTGAGTACCATCAGTAGCGGGGAGAATTAACCCTGCGATGGACTTGTGTCCTGTCCAAGAGAAGTCTTGTATTCTCAGTCACTTAACACTAGGGAAATTGGGATAAGAGCCGGTCTGTCGAGACTCCCAGCTCCAGACAGATTAAACGTTTTTGACTAACGGATCTATGAAATAGCGAATGTAAAAACACTGAAATAATTTAAAGTTGTTTGTCAAAAAGTTAAAAAATAAATATTTACAAATGCATGGAATGTCAGTGTGTGAAAAGGAATGTAAAGGTAGGTAAATAAACAACAATAACAACAGCAACAATAATAACAACAGCAACAACGATAACAAATGGTGGAGCAGTAGACATGGAATAGTTACAGAATTATATTTCATTCATCTAACTTCAACCACTCTAGCTCACTACTCTTTTGAAGGAACTCCGTCGGTTACAACGACGAGTATACCAGTTGATCCGATCAACGGAACAGCCTGCTCATGAAATTAAAGTGCAAGTGGCTGAGCATTCCACAGACACGCGTATCCTTTACCTAGTTCACAGGGAGATTCAGTGTGACAAGGCAGCTTCTTCGAACTACAGGTACAACTCATTTTTGCCAGCTGAGTGGACTGGACCAATGTGAAATAAAGTGTCTTTCTCAAGGACACACCGAGCCGCCGGAAATCGAACTCACGACCTTACGATTGTGAACCGAAAACCCTAACCACAAAGCTACGCGCTTTCACAGATTACTCTTTGTAATATCTCCTCACTTTCCAAGTATATGATGGGAAGGATTCATTCTCTCTTATATACACACATATACACACCAGGTCCGAACATGTATATGATGTGTGTGAAGACTGATACGATATTCCTGAATGTGGGACTATGAAAGGTTTGTCTGCCTGTATGGAAGTATGTATGACTAGTGTGGAAGGCGAGTGGCTTAGTGGTTACAGCCATCCGGTAGGAGACCCCGAGTAAGGTGGTCAGATTACATCCATGAAACCAGCTGGTCTTTGCTTGGGGGAGTCAGTCGAATACATTAAAAACAGCTGCCCCTGATAGGACCCACTGGAAGGCTTGCTAGATGACTCGGCAATTCACACTGTGACATACTGAATCTTCCTGAGAATTACAAAAAAAGATACACACTTCGAGTCTGTGGAAATAAAAAAAATCATCGACCATTTGCACAATAATTTCACGAGCAGGCAGACTGACAGACAGACAGACTGGTAGGTTGGTGGTGGTGGAGGTGGTTGTGTGGGGTAGGTGGTGTGGGGAAGGTGGTGGTGGTGGTGGTGTGGGGTAGGTGGTGGTGGTGGTGGTGGTTGTGGAGGTGGTGGTGTGGGGTAGGTGGTGTGGGGAAGGTGGTGGTGGAGGTGGTTGTGTGGGGTAGGTGGTGTGGGGAAGGTGGTGGTGGAGGTGGTTGTGTGGGGTAGGTGGTGGTGGTGGTGGTGGTGTGGGGAAGGTGGTGGTGGTGGTGGTGGTTGTGTGGGGTAGGTGGTGGTGGTGGTGTGAGGAAGGTGGTGGTGGTGGTGGTGTGGGGTAGGTGGTGGTGGTGGTGGTGGTTGTGTGGGGTAGGTGGTGGTGGTGGTGGTGGTGTAGGTGGTGGTGGTGTGGGGTAGGTGGTAGTGGTGTGGGGTAGGTAGTGGTGGTGGTGGTGTGGGGTAGGTGGTGGTGGTGGTGTGGGGTAGGTGGTGGTGGTGGTGGTGTGGGGTAGGTGGTGGTGGTGTGGGGTAGGTGGTGGTGGTGGTGTGGGGTAGGTGGTGGTGGTGGTGTGGGGTAGGTGGTGGTGGTGGTGTGGGGTAGGTGGTGGTGGTGATGTGGGGTAGGTGGTGGTGGTGTGGGGTAGGTGGTGGTGGTAGTGGGGTAGGTGGTGGTGGTGGTGTGGGGTAGGTGGTGGTGGTGGTGTGGGGTAGGTGGTGGTAGTGTGGGTAGGTGGTGGTGGTGTGGGGTAGGTGGTGGTGGTGGTGGTGTTAGGTATTGTTCTTCGTTTTATTTGGTTGTCACCTTCACTGATAGCAGCTCTTCAATTATCTTCAGTCGACATGGAACTCCGGCCAAAGATTGCGTCCTACTTTCTACTGCCTTCTTACACTTCACTAATAATAATGATAATAATATTGCTGCTACAGCTGCTGCTTACTACTGCTGCAGCCGCCATAACAGATACCCCACCCCTACAACCACTGCTGCTGCTACTACTACTACTACTACTACTACTACTACTACCGCCAGTACTACCGCCAGTACTACCACCACTACCACCACTACCACCACCACCACCACCACCATCGATACTACCTCTACACCACCGCCCCCACCATCGATACTACCTCTACCATCACCACCACCACCACTACCACCACCAACACCACCACTACCACTACAACAATAATAATGTTAACACAATGGTCTTATCTGTTAACTGCACTTATTTACACTCTCGGCCTTCCTCTCATCCCCACCTAACCCGTGATGGCAACATTTACGATAACAATCCTGTGATCCGTCAATAAATAAGATGTACAAGGAGATGTGAAGGCCTTCAAGCCAGGCAAAAAGACCACAGGAGCAAAATTCCGTTAATAACTCCGTTAGTCTAAAGTCTAAAGTCTGTTTTGAGCTGAGAGGCTCCTCAGGCCACAGTGTTAAGCAACTGAGATTACGAGACTCCCCGCTTTAATTTGAATAATTGATACTTTGGACAAACGGCCATTGAGTTTTTCTCCTGGGAAACAAAATCATCATAGATGTTATATATGTTATGATACCTTAAATTAGTATATATATATATAGGGTTATACTTGGGGAGGGTCATATTTGTGTAATAGTATTGTCAGAATTAATAACAGAACACACTCACTGTTTGGTTGGTTTTCGCTTCTGTGTCTTTTATCTCGGTTCACACTACGCTAAACCCATGGCCTCCAAATACCTGATACTCAAAAACTCAGCAATGTCCAGTAGTGCTAAGTTTAATATTCTGATCGCAGACTTGGTACGGGTGATGAAGAACGTGTCCCGCATGTGCGACCCAACAGAAATGGAAAGACACATCCAACACTTCATCAACCGCATGCAGTTCTCTGGCTACAACCAAAGAGACAGAATCAGAGTATACGAGGGAGCCACAGAGAAGTATAATACTCTCATAGAACTGGACATGAAAGGAATTTGCCCATTATATAGGAGCAAATCATGGAATAGCTTAGATAGGACTAGACATAAGATAGGGAAAGCCACCTCATGGTACGACAACCAGAGATACCAGAGTGTCATGTTTGTGGACGCTACCCCTGGAGGGAAATTAGCTAACCAGTGTAGAAAGGCCCTGAGAAAGACCCACTTAAAGATTAAGGTGGTAGAAAAGCCAGGAACCACCATAAAATCCCTGATCAGCAAAACCTACCCTTTTAAGAAAACCCACTGTACTAATAGGAAATGTATTATATGTAAAGTAAAACCCCGGATAAACTGTAAGACTAGAAATGTAGTCTATAGCATAAGATGTATAGAGGGTACTTGCAGAAAATGACAGCAACATACATAGGTGAAACAGCTCGTAGCATAGGTGAAAGGATAGACCAACACTGGGGGGGAACTAAAAGGACGAAAAAACGGTTCAGTACTATACGAACATGCTAGACAACAACACAACGGTAACATAGACAACATAGAAATTAAAATAATATCTAAACATAGAAATGACCTAGCAGATAGGCAAATCAGAGAGGCCAGCGAAATAGAGCTTAGAAGGCCAAGGCTAAACAGAAAAAATGACTGGAATAACAACAACACACAAACAAACAATACTGACCTCAGAGAAGTATAAATAAAATAAAAAATAAATACATACACAAGCACAATAACAACAAACACATATAAACACACACTAGTAAACTAAGATAGAATACAATAACCAATACACAGTCACCCAAACACAATACACACACGCAAACGCATGCGCAGAGTAGAAGACAAAAATAAATAAATAAATAAATAAATAAACAGACTAAATAAAAATGGCGTAGGCATACTATACAACAGGAGGAAACATAATAGCACCACTGACGATGTTGCAGATGTGCAATGAAAGAACTTTGTTAGACTATATATATGTGTTTGTGACTATAGTGTATCTGTATTTTTGACTGTTGGTCAGTCAATGGTAACATTGAGGACCGAATAAATTAAATTAACCGATATAAAAGACGCAGAAGCGAAAACCAACCAAACAGTGAGTGTGTTCTGTTATTAATTCTGGCAATATTATTACACAAATATGACCCTCCCCAAGTATAACGATATTTGTTTCGACACACGATTTCATATAAAAAACCTCGCAAAACTAATTCATCGCCGTTATATATATATATGAATATATATATAATTAAGTCAAAAATATTTGTTTTTAATATATATATATATATATATATAAATATATATATATATATGATGGCTGCCCCCTCGTTATCGAGTATGGCCATTGCACGATATAACATTATCCCAGTTTCCTGAGTTGCCTTCTCCTAGAAGAATGCCCTGACAAAGGCTAGGGGTCCTTCCCTCCCAATGGTTTAACCGCGCGATCGGGTGTCCAGCCGACTATTTCTATGTCCCCACGCATATACACACACATGCACCCATGTATATACACATATACATATACACATATATGTACATGTGTATATACATATTTACACACTTTTGGATGGCCGTTGACTCTTATGAGTTCTTCCGCCCTTTCTCAGGTTTTGTTTTTTGTCCTGCAGGGTGTCCAAAATCACTCTCCTCACCAAGTAAACTTAGTAGGGTTGACGGTTTAGTTGCCGACGATCCGACCATGCGACAGGTTGTACTGGGTTACATGTTACCAGTAGCACTCAAGAGTGACCCGACATAATATAATATATATATATATATATATATCGCCCGTCTCCTTGTCGATAGCTATATTGCATTAAAAATATTGTATAACATCCATATTACTTTCGATGCTGTTTGATGATGTCGTGTTTATGGTTGCGTGCTGGCAGCATTACGTAATTACCTAACGCCATAGAAATATGTATTATGGCTGTTTATGAATAAAATCCCGCAATTATCATTATTGTATATACATAAATTCTTCGACTGCTATCGAAACGGTAAAAGCTTAACCGTAGGGCAGAAAACAGTACTAAGTTGAGTAATAGTATTATTGCACTTAGCCAGTACTATTCTAGTACACACACACACACACACACACACACACACACACACACACACACACACACACACACACACACATATATATATATATATATATATATATAGCTCAAATTAAAAGATATATATAGGGAGAGAGAAGGGAAAAGAGCCTTAAATAGTTTGAGAAACACTATTTTGTACATATATACAATGCACATAATATTTAGGAAAAAGTACACTTTAAGGTACCATTTCATAGTCCGGAAACCAAAACCAGACGACTCCTCTGGTGATTAGTTTCGCGTCTTCCGTAGCTTTACCAAAATCGATAGTTGGTAACCAATAGTTAATTTTGCTTCGATTTACGATCTATGAAATGGTACCGTAAAAGGAATAATGGTTTTTCCACCTTACAGTACGTAAATGTTTGTGCTCAAATATATGTGTATAAAACACTGTGTGTGTGTGTGTCTCTCTCTCTCTCACTCTCTTTCTCTCTCTCTCTCTCTCTCTCTCTCACACACACACACACACTGTCTATATATACATATATCTTTTAATATGAACTATTGATGCTCTAGGCCAACATCCATTGAGTTTTTCTATTGAGAAACATAATCACCAAATATATATAAGTTATGATACCTTAACATAGTGCGTGTGTAATATATATATATATATATACACACACACACACACCATATATATATATATATAGAGAGAGAGAGAGAGAGAGAGAGAGAGAGAGAGAGAGAGAGAGAGAGAGAGAGAGAGAGAGAGAGAGAGAGAGAGAGAGAGAGAGAGATACAGATTTAAACAGATTAGCAATATAGTAGGATTTATTTCAATTTACATGTTTCATTGGAATGCAGGAAGTGTAACCTATGCAACCTCGAGTTATAATTTACATAATTGCAGGGACCGACCTATTAAAAAGCAGGATCGAACGTGTCCTCAACTGTAGACAGAAAATCGCAAAAATATTCTCCTACTACCAACTAAAACTTGATCCATCTACCATTCGACTCAAACATACATAAAACTTATCTCCCAGACTCTCTCATTTCCTTATTATACCTTTCATGCACACTTTGACGTCAGTGGTAAACATTAAGCTAAGTCTTATAAAACATAATGACGATTCCTTCTCTATAAACCCACCAACACCCTCCTAAAAACGAGTAGAGCAGTGGTTCCCAACCTTTTGTGAACCATGCCCCACCTCAACATCTAAAAAACTGTTATGTCCCCCTTTGACATAAAAACAGCAATGGTCAACTGCAAAGTGTAAACAAATTGGTGTATAGGTGGTGCACAATAATATATGGAGGGAGTGATACAGGAGTTTCTGATAGTAATGTGTACCAAAGTTGCCTTGGTGTAGGTGGTGCCAGATACACAATAACATGTGGAAGAGGAGGTGAGACAGGAGTCTACCCCCCTTGTATATGTCTACCCTTCTTCCCATCTACCCCCCTTGTGTATGTCTACCCTTCCCATCTACACATCTTGTATATGTTTACCCTTCTTCCCATCTACACACCTTGTATATGTCTACCCTTCCCATCTACCCCCTTGTATATGTCTACCCTTCTTCCCATCTACACCCCTTGTATATGTCTACCCTTCCCATCTACACCCCTTGTATATGTCTACCCTTCTTCCTATCTACCCCCTTGTATATGTCTACCCTTCTTCCCATCTACCCCCTTGTATATGTCTACCCTTCTTCCCATCTACACCCCTTGTATATGTCTACCCTTCCCATCTACACCTCTTTTATATGTCTACCCTTCCCATCTACACCCCTTGTATATGTCTACCCTTCCCATCTACACCCCTTGTATATGTCTACCCTTCCCATCTACACCCCTTGTATATGTCTACTCTTCTTCTCATCTACACATCCACCCATCTTATAAGGTCCTAAGTCGTCCCCCTCTTTTGATAATTTATTGTGCACGGAGTTAAAAAAAACCTTTCACCGTATTTGAATTCGATTTTTTCCGATTTATTAGTAGGAATAGCGGCTTCCAGACGAGCTCCCTGCACTCCGATGAAACATATGTAAGTGTTTGAAAATAAATCCTACTGTATTGATAAGCTGTGTAAATCTTTATCTGTTTGTAACTACTCCATTGATTACTGATGTACCTGTAATTAAAAAAAAACAGCCGTATCACATTTTGTGTCACGCTGAATCTCCATGAGAACTACGTTAAAAGTACTCGTGTTTGTGGAATACTCAGTCACTTACACATTAATTTCACAAGTAGGCAGTTCTGTTATCATATCAACTGGAACTCTCTCGTCGTCGTCGTAACCGACGGAGTAACAGTTTTTGTTTTACTGCATCCATTAAGCGACTATGGATTGGCAGTATCGATAGAGGGTCAGACGCCATGCTTTGACGCATAGAGTTACGGCCCTTTCCATTCTGAGTTCAAATGCCGCCGAGGTCAACTTTGCCTTTCATAATTGCTGGCCTTGTGCCAAAAGTAGAAACAATTATTACGGTGGATGGGCAGTATCGGTAGAGGGTCGGACGCCATGCTTCTCAGCATAGTTACGTCCCTTTACGGTCTGAGTTCAAATCCCGTCGAGGTCAACTTTGCCTTTCATCCTTACGGGGTCGATAAAATAAAGTACCAGTAATGCACTGGGTAATTGCTGGCCTTGTGCCTAAAGTAGAAACAATTATTAAGGACTCAATTAAGCAACACGTTAGTAAAAGTTGGTTGTGTAAGGTTAAATGTCAGATTTTAGAGCTATCTCGTGATTTACAAGACTTCTATTATGTTTCAGTATAAAATACAAGTGGATATTGAGCCAGTATGAGACAAAGTCGTAGTTAGGACAATGGATTATATTAATAATAGGAGGTGTCGTCTTATAACTTAATTATAAACAAGTTTTAATTACTGCAGAGGAATAGTGTTTGTGACCAGGTCGCAAAGAGAACGACGAAAATATTGACACCACGAAATAAATGATAAATGTAAAAGGAATTTACCAGTTTCTATGTGTGTGTCTGCGTTGGCGTGCGTGTGAGTGTATGCGCGTGTGTGTATCTGTGCGAGTGTCTCTGTGTGTGCGTGTGTGTGTATCTGTGCGAGTGTCTCTCTGTGTGTGTATGTTACTGTGTGTGTACACGTATGTGTGTAAACGTGTGTGTGCATGTCTGTCTAAGTTGAATTTAAGTGATTTAGGCTAGATACCATCTTGAATTAAGTATATACATTATTTGTTCTATATATATGTACAAATACTGAATTTGATATATATATATATATATATATATATATATATATATATATATATATATATATATACATGTAAAGTTATGTTTAAAATTGTTGGGTTACAACTAGTAAATATTTATAACTGATATAAAAGCACTCGACAAATATTTGGAGTATATTTACAATATTAAATAAATGGAAAACTATATTTATAAAACCATATCTATTTCATTATATATATTTCGGGGATATCATATTAACAATATGCTATGCCTTCATCAGACAAAATACAATATAAACAGTTTTATAGATAAATATATTCGACATACCGTAATAAACATCAACTTCATTTGAAGAGGTTTACGCTAGCAGACTGCTAGCGTAAACCTCTTCAAATGAAGTTGATGTTTATTACGGTATGTCGAATATATTTATCTATAAAACTGTTTATATTGTATTTTGTCTGATGAAGGCATAGCATATTGTTAATATGATATCCCCGAAATATATATAATGAAATAGATATGGTTTTATAAATATAGTTTTCCATTTATTTAATATTGTATATATATATATATATATATATATATATATATATATATATATATATATATATATATATCCTGGTATGTGTATATGCATTTTTTCTTCTAACTTTAATTTTATACCTAATTGTGTATGTTGTGGATGGTTGACGATATATTTAATCGATTTCCACGTGCTATTGAAATGCTGGGTAAATATTCGATAGCTGTTGATCGCGAATACTTCCCTAACAAAACTCATTCCTGCCCTAACAAATCTCCTTCCTTCTCTAACAAATCTCATTCCTGCCCTAACCAAACTCATTCCTGCCCTAACAAATCTCCTTCCTTTCCTAACAAATCTCATTCATTCTCTAACAAATCTCATTCCTTCCCTAACAAATCTCATTCCTTCCCTAACAAATCTCATTCCTCCCCTAACAAATCTCATTACTTCCTTAACAAATCTCATTCCTGCCCTAACAAATCTCATTCCTTTCCTAATAAATCTCATTCCTTCCTTAACAAATCTCGTTCCTTTCCTAACAAATCTCATTCCTTTCCTAACAAATCTCATTCCTTCCTTAACAAATCTCATTCCTTTCCTAACAAATCTCATTCCTTCCTTAACAAATCTCATTCCTTCCTTAACAAATCTCATTCCTTTCCTAACAAATCTCATTCCTTTCCTAACAAGACTCATTCCTTTCCTAACAAGACTCATTCCTTCCTTAACAAATCTCATTCCTTCCTTAACAAATCTCATTCCTTTCATAATAAATCTCCTCCCTTTCCTAACAAATCTCATTCCTTCCTTAACAAATCTCATTCCTTTCATAATAAATCTCCTCCCTTTCCTAACAAATCTCATTCCTTCCTTAACAAATCTCATTCCTTCCTTAACAAATCTCATTCCTTCCTTAACAAATCTCCTCCCTTTCCTAACAAATCTCATTACTTTTCTAACAAAACTCTTTCTTTTCCTAATAAAGTTCATTTCTTTTCTAACAGGCTCTTTCATTTTCTAAGTAGGACTGGATATATAAAGGATATACTTGGTGAATTTATAGATGTGGGTGTATAAAAGATGTGGGTGTAGAAAAGAGTAAGTGCGATATACTTGGGGGGTATATAAGAAAGTCAAGCATACTTGGTGTGTGTATATAGTAGGAGTGTGTGTTACTTGTTATATAGGTTTCGCTGATTGGTTGTTCACGAGTGCAAACCTAAAGGCTTTTCGTGTGTCTTAAGAAACTGTTCACTGTCTTTCGAGAGTGGCCACTGTCATTAGAGAGTGTCCACTGTCATTAGAGAGTGTTCATTGTCATTAGAGAGTGTCCACTGTGATTAGAGAGTGTTCACTGCCATTAGAGAGTCTTCACTTTCTTTAGAGAGCGTTTACTGTCACTAGAGAGTCTTCACTTTCTTTAGAGAGTGTCCACTGTCATTAGAGAGTGTCCACTGCCATTAAAGAGTGTCCATTGTTGTGTTTGTGGTAGTGGTGTTGGTGGTTGTTGTGTTGGTGGTGGTTGTTGTTGTGGTGGTGGTGGTTGTTGTTGTGTTTGTGGTGGTGGTGGTGGTGGTGGTGGTGGAAGTTATTGTGTTTGTGGTGGTGGTGGCGGTTGTTGTGTTTGTGGTTGTTGTGGTGGTGGTTGTTGTGTTTGTGGTGGTGGTTGTTGTGTTTGTGGTGGTGGTGTTGGTTGTTGTGTTTGTGGTTGTTGTGGTGGTGGTTGTTGTGTTTGTGGTGGAAGTTATTGTGTTTGTGGTGGTGGTGGCGGTTGTTGTGTTTGTGGTGGTGGTGGTGGTTGTTGTGTTGGTGTTGGCGGTGTTGGTGGTGGTTGGTGGTGGTGGTGGTGGTGGTGGTTGTGTTTGTGGTGGAAGTTATTGTGCTTGTGGTGGTGGTGGTGGTTGTGTTTGTGGTGGAAGTTATTGTGTTTGTGGTGGTGGTGGTGGTTGTTGTGTTGGTGTTGGTGGTGTTGGTGGTAACAACTCTGTATTGTTGTTTTTCTTTATGACTCTGGTATATTTCTAGCTCCCAAGGTGTCTACTGAGTTGTCTTGTTACGGTTCACTGAAACACTTATTCTATAGCTTTAGTGTAAATAGTGCACTTTTTGGTCTTAGTGCAATATGGTGGGTGTGATAGTGTTGGGGTGGTGGTGGTGGTGGTGGTGAGGTGGTGGGGGTGGTGAGGTGGTGGTGGTGTGGTAGTGGCGGTGGTGGTGGGGTGGTGGTGGTAGGGTGGTAGTGGCGGTGGTGGTGGGGTGGTGGTGGTGTTAGGGTGGTGGTGGTCGTGGTGGTGGTTTTGGTGGTGGTGGTGGGGTGGTGGTCGTGGTCGTGGTCGTGGTGGTCGTGGGGTGGTAGTGATGGTGGTGGTGGGGGTGGTGGTGGTGGTTGGGGTGGTGCCGGTGTTGCGTGGGGTAGTAGTGGTGGTGGTGGTTATGGTGGTGGTGATTGTGGTGGTCTTTTGCTGAGTCTTTTGCTGAGTCCCTAAGTCTAACAAGCAGATCGATGTTGGAGTCGGGTTAATAGCTTCCGTTGGTGACATTGAGCCAATCATCTGTCAAACGTGCGTTACAGATCAATAATCAATAAAAACATGTAAATGAAACTTCATCGTATTTCTTATTATATATATAAATTATAGTTACAGGCGAGACGGCGTCAAATCATTCGATGTTGCTCCGCCTCACTCTCCAGTTTGGATGTATCTTTACACATATAAACTCGCATATCTGATGAGATATCGAGGAACGGTCGGGCCCCTGTGATTATGATTGTACTCAGAGCTGATCGATATTGAAACGATTGTAATATGTCAATAAAGTTTATATATATAACTGCAACTGTGATTTCGATCATACTTATATATATATATATATATATATATATATATATATATATACTTGGGGAGGGTCATATTGTTGTAATAATATTGCTAGAATAAATAACAGAACACACTCACTGTTTGGTTGGATTTCGCTTCTGTATCTTTTATATCTCCATAGTTAATTTATTTGGCAATCAATGTTTAACATTGATTGACCAACGGTCAAAAATACAGATATAATATAGATATAAACACATATATATAGTCTAACAAAGTTCTTTCGTTGCACACCTGCAACATCGTCAGTGGTGATATTATGTTCCTCCTGTTGTATTGTACATTTACGCCATCAAAACCTCGCAAAACAAATATATATATATATATATATATATATATATATACTGAGTGCAATGTCAACTCTGTATGTATATATATATATATATATATATATATATATATATATATATATACATATATATACATACAGAGTTGACATTGCACTCAGTACTCCTTTGGGAGCCCCTACATGGACACACTAGAAGAGGAAGACCAAGGTTAACGTATGTTGATGCCCTAAGGACAGACACTGGTCTGTTGGAGATGCAGGACATGGCAGCGATAATGAGGGACAGAGACCGCTGGAGAGAACTCGTCCATGGATCTCGGGAATTTTACCCGCCTTAGATAGATAGATACAGTAGACGCTCGGTTCACGCAAGCCTCGTATCCCGAACAATTCGGTTTACGAACATTTCGAGTGACAAACAGCCTCTAGGAACGAATTATATATATATATATATATATATATATATATATATATATAGAGAGAGAGAGAGAGAGAGAACATGTTCTACTAAATCCCTGGGTGATAGATCCCAATAAAGTTAATAACTGTTTCTACTTTTGGCACAAGGCCAGCAATTACCCAGTACATTACTGGTACTTTATTTTATCGACCCCGTAAGGATGAAAGGCAAAGTTAACCTCGGCGGGATTTGAACTCAGACAGTAAAGGGACGTAACTCTCTGCCGCGAAGCATGTTGTCAGACACTGCCGATCTGCCAACCCACTGCCTTTTTAATAGTAATAATAATAACAACGATATATATGTATGTGAATATATATATATATATAGTGTGTGTGTATGTGTGTGTGTGTGTGTTTCTATGTATATATATGAACACACACACACGCACACACACAAATACACACACTCTCACACGTACACACACACGCACACACACACACACACACACACTCACATGTACACACACACACACACACTCACATGTACACACACACACACACACACACACATGTACACACACACACACACACATGTACACACACACACACACACACACACACATGTACACACACACACACATATATATATATATATATATATATATATATACATTGAATGCAGGACAGAGTAGATTTAAAAAAAAAACATATCAAAAATATATAAATAAATGCGAAGATATTTGAAAAGTGTATGTTTGTTTACTTACCTATGAAGATAGCAGTGTGGTGTTTTTTAGGCACATTGTTGTCAACATATGTCGGGAAAAGGGACGATCGTGGCCCCTTACATGCTCCTAGGATAATCATGCAGAAGACGAACATAAAATAAGCTGAATGACTTTTTACAGAATTACTAGAACAGTTCGCATCTTCGACAAGGGTTGATTTGTCATCGGTACACAAAAATGGATTGGTCGGCAGAGGAGCCGCCGTAAAGTTTTCGGTATTATTGGCAAAGTTGTTGCTCAATAACTCTAAATAACTGATGGGACGTAAGAGGTAGGTTAAACTTATGCAGCCG
>OZ024762.1:4308634-4311134 GCA_964016885.1 Eledone cirrhosa
CGGATTTATTCCTAGAGCTGGTATTACAGATCATGCGGCACTTGTCTGAACATTTTTTTACGAATTGGCAGAGTCGTTAAAACGTCAGATTGAATGCTTTATGGTACTCGTTCCGACTCACTGCTCTCCGAGTTCAAATCCCACCGAGGTCAACTTTGCCTTTCATCCTTTCGAGGTCGATAAAAAAAGTACCAGTCTAGTACTGGGGTCGATTCTTCCTCTATATCTCTTTCTCATTTCCTTTCTCACACCCTCTCTCTCTCTCTCTCTCTCTCTCTCTCTCTCTCTCTCTCTCTCTCTCTCTATCTCTCTCTATCTATCTATCGCTCCTTCTCTCAGCTGCTCAGCGCCCGTCTAAACTATCTGACATTTGTAAGTAGACAAACGAAATCTAGGTAAGCAGTTCATTGATGCGTGAAGCAAGGAGACATATCTCTCTCACGTGTTCTGTTTCCTCACTTGACTCGTTTAGGAAACCTGAGACAGTTAGTGTAGGTAACATTTACTTAGCAGGCCAAGAATATTGGCTTACCCTACCTTAATTCGGCGAACTTCATCGAGCAAACTTCTCATCAAAGTGAGGCCAAAATAAATTTAGTTAACTCATTTTTTTTTGGGGGGGGGGGGTCTGTAGGAGTGAGGTTTGACCCTTTCGTTATCATATTTCTAATGAATGGCGGTTGCTCACCGACTTATTCTTGAAATTTGGAGAGATCATTGCTTGGCAGTAACAAATATTAGAATGTAAGTACACTCCACAGCCGATAATCTTCTTCTACCACTTATTCATGGGTCGTAAGGACAGAGTCCTCAAGTATTGTTTCCAAAGGGCCCTGTCAGATGCTGCATGGGATTTTTCAAAATCGGAAAAACGTACATCCCCTCTGAGCAAGAAGCTCCGTGTGTAGAGAGTGGGTTTCTATGGTTGTTCTCGAGGACATTGCCTTCGCCATTACATCTGTAAGGGATATATCCTATAGACTGGGATCTAAGGACTGCCACTCCCTACCACAGCTGTGATATACCACCTAGACTGGGGGTGTAGAGTCTGTCACTCACAGCTGAGATATACCAGCTAGACTGTAGTGTAGGGTCTGTCACTCCCTGCCACAGCTGAGATATACCACCTAGATTGGGGTGTAGAGTCTGTCACTCCCTACCACAGCTGTGATATACCACCTAGACTGGGGGTGTAGAGTCTGTCATTCACTGGGGGTGTAGAGTCTGTCACTCACAGCTGAGATATACCAGCTAGACTGTAGTGTAGGGTCTGTCACTCCCTGCCACAGCTGAGATATACCACCTAGATTGGGGTGTAGAGTCTGTCACTCCTTACCACAGCTGTGATATACCACCTAGACTGGGGTGTAGAGTCTGTCACTCCCTGCCACAGCTGATATATATATATATATATATATATATACATACATGCTGTGTGGTTACTTGATGAAGTGTATTTAGAAATAAAAGGTAAGCCCAAACAAGGAACAGTCCCTTCCTTAGTCGTCTGCTGGAAGTCACAGATATTTCAACGCATTAAAGACAATGTCTCTCTCCAGTGCGTCAATAATTTGTGAAAGTTATTGGGGAAGGAAAAAAGGAGAGAGATAAAAATTAAACAGATAGGAAAAAAAAAAAACAAAAACAAAAAACGCGGAGAACATACCGAAAAAGGAGGGGGGGGGGGGGTTATTTTCTCTGCGTTTTTTTCTACCGATTCTGCCAATCCACCGCTTTGTTGCTGCTTAAAATGATATAGATGATGAAATGATGTAGCTGCCCATGCTGTTTGACATTCCCCTCCCACTAACCCTGTTGACCTTGGGCCTAAATCAGAAACCATTATTGCAAAGATTGATAAGGGCGTTGGATTAGCAGTATCGGTTGAGCGTCGGACATAATGCTTCACAGCATGGAGTTACGGCCCTTTACGACCTGAGATCGAATCCCGCTACGAGGTCGATAAAAAAAAAATACCTAGTAACGCACTGAAGTCGATTTAATCGACTTCCACCCCCCCCCCCAAAAAAAAATTGCTGTGGGGATGGCCCGTGTGAATGGGTCCACTCTGATCATGTGCCGCTGGAAAAATGGACGGAGAGAGGAGCGCCATCCTAGGGTGCTCTTGGAGATGAGGGTGGGTTGGGATTTGTGGGGTTCCTAACATCACCCCCTGTGTGGTACCCCCCCCCCCCCCCTGTTGTTGATATTTTTTGTTTATTTGTTTTGTTAATTTTTGTTACTCGATTACATGTAACCCCCCCCCACTGCTCCACGTTTTAGTGTTGACCTCTGTATTCGGCCCTTGTGGCCAATAATAAAGAAACATTATTGCAAAGAATGAGATATCGGTAAATTTAAAGACTCAGTGAAGAGAGAGCCCTAATAATTGTTTCTACTTTAGGCACAAGGCCAGCAATCTGAAGGGGGGGGGGGGAGTCGATTAAATCGATCCCGGTGCATTACTGGTACTTTATTTTATCGACCCCGGAAGGATGAA
>OZ024762.1:4318634-4321134 GCA_964016885.1 Eledone cirrhosa
ATATCAGTAAAGAAATATGCCAACATTAACCCACACTTTACTACAAACATATTTCCACGAGTATCACTCTTTAAGATACCTCATATCTCGAAGTTAGTTGACAATATGTATAGGTATCTGTTGAGAAACCAACACTACCAAATATTTAACCAACACTAACAAATATTTAACTAACACTAACAAATATGTAATTAACAGTAACAAATATGTAATTAACAGTAACAAATATGTAATTAACATTACCAAATATTCAATCAACATTTTACCAAATATTTAACCGATTTTGATTCGGGGATGGCCACCGGCATATCACAATGATTGCATAACTGCACCAACGATTTCATATAAAAAACCTTGCAAAACAAATATATATATAGATAGATAGATATACATGCATATATAAATACATTCACACGCACTTGGTATACCGACTGTGGACGCAATCCAATTGCACCTCTACTACGTTATATATATATAATAATAATAATAATGATAATAAGGAACTGCTACAGAAACTGTATGGAACTGTATGGAAAGTACCCAGAAAGAGCTAACAATCCTGACGTTGACAAAACTTTAACCCATCAGTGGTTGGCATCCTCTGGACTGAAATCGAAGACTGAAGGACTGATTATATCAGCACAAGATCAGTGTCTGCCAACAAAAAATTATCAAGCCAACATTATAAACAATGGATTTAACCCATTATGCCGTGTATGTAAAAAACAACCAGAGACCATTGATCATATAATTTCAATGTGCAGTCCTATAGCTCCAACCGAATACCTAAACAGGCACGACAGAGCTGCACAATACATACATTGGATAATGTGTAAGCATTTTGACCTGCCTCATCAAAAGAATTGGTCGGATCAACCACCTCCCGTACTTGAAAAAGATCACATCTCAATCTTGTGGAACTTTAACATCCAAACAGACCGAAAAATAGATGCAAATAGACGTGATATAATACTGAAGGACTTTAAAAAGAGGGTATTCCTGCTAATTGATATGTTCGTTCCAATAGACAAGAATGTATCTATAAAAACATTTGAAAAATTGAGCAAGTATAAGGACCTGGTTATAAGTTAGGTTATAGTGACACAATGAAAATGTGACCAGAGGCATGTTGCCACCTTAATACTACAACGAACATATAGACAGGTTAAAAACGAGAGAGAGAGAGAGAGAGAGAGAGAGAGAGATAAAGCGACATACAGAGAGCGAGAGAGAGATAGATAGATAAATAGAAAGCGACATACAGAGAGCGAGAGAGAGAGACATACAGAGAGAGAGAGAAAGCGACATACAGAGAGAGAGAGAAAGCGACATACAGAGAGAGAGAGAGATAGAGATAGAGAGAGAGAGAGAGAGAGGGGGGGGTCTGTTTACACTAACGGCTCTAATATAAGTGGCTCTATTTCTACAGTGACTGTGAATGTCTAAAGTAAGAGTGATGTAGAATTAGTTGGGATTCTTCTCCACAAACGAACCAATAGAGAAGCTGACAGAACAAACACAGCCGTAGACAATCTTAATGGATGGAACCAGGGAAGATTCTTTATACAAATAAATTGAACCAATTAAATTCACTTGATATTCCACCTCTTAATACTACACCATATTTAATGTGTGTACAGAGATTGAGAAACACACATACACACCTACACAGACACACACACCTACATACACACACACACATACACACACACACACACACACACACACACACCCTACACACACACACACACACACACATATATATATATGTATGTAAAAGGTAAATAGAGATAACAACACAAACGGTACAGTATATGGAAAGAATATATTAGTTTAACGCTTGAAATAGCAGGAAGAGGGTCTTAACGTTTCGGAGGCTAGTCTTTCATCAGAAGAAAGAATAAGAAATTTATATATATATATATATATATATAATATATATATGTAGGGAAATGTTTGACCCCAACGGCAGAGCTCAAGCCGTCAAGACGGCTTGAGCTCTGCCGTCGGGGTCAAACATTCTCCTATTACCCACTCTACTACCCTAAGTATTGAGTACTCTGGTGCGTTATGGTCCATCTGGTTACTTACCACAACTCCTTCGTTATATACATATATATATATATATATTTGGCAATATACCGTATGTTTAATTAAAAACAGTTTGAAGACCTTACGCTATCATTTTAAAGTAGTGACTATGTCACTTACTTCTTCGTGTGTGTGTATATATATATATATTACACCTCTATGTTACACCTCTATTCTTTTAAATATATATATATATATATATATATTTAAAAGAATAGAAGTGTAACACACGAGTTGTGATATATTAGTAAAAGGAAAAGAAAATGCTGACAAATTTTCCCAGTGAAAAATAGTTTAATTAGGAATAAGTAAAGATTAGTAATAAGTATTGGTTAGTATTCAGTTTTAGTTTTAAGTTTTTACCGGTTGCGCATTTCTAATGCTTTTCAAAAATAATATTGAGATAGAG
>OZ024762.1:4326134-4336134 GCA_964016885.1 Eledone cirrhosa
AGATACGTACATACATACACATGCATAGATACGTACATACATACATACATATACATAGATACGTACATACATACACATGCATAGATACGTACATACATACATACATATACATAGATACGTACATACATACATATACATAGATACGTACATACATACACATGCATAGATACGTACATACATATGCATAGATACGTACATACATACATATACATAGATACGTACATACATACACATGCATAGATACGTACATACATACACATGCATAGATACGTACATACATACATACATATACATAGATACGTACATACATACATATACATAGATACGTACATACATACACATGCATAGATACGTACATACATACATACATATACATAGATACGTACATACATACACATGCATAGATACGTACATACATACATACATATACATAGATACGTACATACATACATATACATAGATACGTACATACATACACATGCATAGATACGTACATACATATGCATAGATACGTACATACATACACATGCATAGATACGTACATACATACATATACATAGATACGTACATACATACACATGCATAGATACGTACATACATACACATGCATAGATACGTACATACATACATATACATAGATACGTACATACATACACATGCATAGATACGTACATACATACACATACATAGATACGTACATACATACATATGCATAGATACGTACATACATACACATGCATAGATACGTACATACATACATATACATAGATACGTACATACATACACATGCATAGATACGTACATACATACACATGCATAGATACGTACATACATACATATACATAGATACGTACATACATACACATTCATTCAGTCATACATACATACATACATACATACATACATACATACATACATACATACATACATACATACATATGCATACATATACATACATATATATGCATAGATACGTACATACATACACATGCATAGATACGTACATACATACATATACATATATACGTACATACATATGCATTCATTCATACATACATATGCATACATATACATATATATACATACATACATACATACATACATATACATACATACATACACATACATACATACGTACATATACATACATACATACACATACATAGACATACATACATACACATGCATTCACACGTACATACATACACCGATACGTCATACAAACATATATAACGCCAGTCGATCGACAAGGTCCCAGACCTCATTCGCTTAACAAATGGGGTGGAGCTCGTCAAATTGGACCGAGGAAACAATGTTTCCATTGGTCTTTCCAATTGCTAATACTCTCTGACGGTCGCAACTCCAGGTAGAAGGAACAACGTGAAATAAAGTGTCTTGCTCAAGGACATAACACATCGCCCGGTCTGGGAATTGAACTCACAACCTCATGATTGCGAATCCAATTCTCACATCACTCAGCCACACGCCTTTGCGCGCGCGCACGCACGCACGCACGCACGCACGCACACACACACGCACACACACACATACACACACACACACACACACACACACACACACACACACTGTCAATAAATCAAAAACAAACGACCGGAAGTTGCGAACACGGAAGCCATTTTTTATGGAGGTATGAACAATTGAAACCTCAATCGTATGATAAAGTCATATCGATTACATTGAGGAGGACATGCTGGCTATAATTAATGGTAGTCACTAATCACTGGGGTGGCAGGGGAGCCCAGATGGACGAAGGGATAGGGGAGCCCAGATGGACCAAGGGATAGGACACCGGTTAACCAACAGTTAGCTTAACAGTTCGTGCCTTATTAACTGTTGTGTATTAAGTTCGTGTTCCAAACGTCGGGCCGAGGAGACTAAGCTCCACAAATACCGGTCGCTCTTCGACAGGTTTGCGGTTGTACCCCTGGCAGTGGAGACTTCTGGTGTCCTCGGCCCTAGGGCTACCTCCCTACTCACCACCATAGGCGCTGAGCTGGCCAGCCGCAGGTGTGAACCCCGCGAGTTGGAGTGGCTTTTCCAGCGTGTCTCCCTTGCCGTCTTCCGTGGGAACGCCTGCTCCATTCTGTCCGCCTGGGCTGTGTGTGTGGGGGGTGGGGTGGGGTGGGGTGGGGGGGGGGGGTGCATCGCGTAACATTCCATATTTAGGTATCCAGATTAATGGTTTTTAATTAGTAGAGTAGAAATGAAAAAAATACTTCTCAATATTTGAACCCAGTTTGCTGTGAATAGATGAGTCGAGAGATGTAGATATCGGCTACCTATACTAAAGCTACACTAAATAATACAAGCCCCGAATGGCGGCTCACTGGCGTGCAGAACCCCATACGCTAGCTGTCTCATGGTAGACCTATCAATTCTCCTGGTGCAACGGGGACATCTCCCACCCACTTTGGAGTGGTTGAGAGATGTCTTCTCTTGTGAAAATAGGTGGAGCTTTCATTATGAAAAAACTTCCCATTTTGCCTCATTTCTCCCCGTTTTGGCGCCCTTGTTTTCATGGTATTCCCCGTTTGGGTTTTTAGAGGTTGGCGGGGCGGTCGTGGTCCCAGCGGACAGAATGGAGAGAGTGTTGCCTCGGAGACTAGCAAGGGAGACGTGGTAAAATAGCCATTCCAACTGGAAGGGGTCACTCCTAATGGTGGTCGTTGACCCGGCGGCCAAGAACACCAGAAGTATCCTCGACTATAAGTTTGACAAGAAGCCAGTTCACTTCATGGTGTTTACTGTTGCGGGTGGCCAACTCCACCCGGATATCAGAGAGTACTGGAGTTGTACAGGGACCCAGAACACCAGAACTCTCCACTATTAAAGTTCCGATGCCTGGGTGTTACTTACATATGTTCTCAATATTTCTCAATCGAAAGGCCCAGGAAAGGATGTGGGATCAAAGAGTTCAATTCATCTTTACAAGGTCGATAAAATAAAGTACTAGTAACACACTGGGGTCAGCTTAATCGGTAGAGCATCGGATGAGATGTTTTGCAACATTTAGTTACGGATTTCTGTTTTGAGTTCAAATCCAGTCGAATTTAGCTTTGCCTTTATAGGGGTCTACTCCTGGGTCTCATGCCGGCTGATTTTGCTCAGATATTCTGACCCCATATCCGTAATATCAGAGCTGTGATATCTCAATTCGGATAAAATGCCTTGCGGTATTCTTTCCGGCGTTCTGCTCTCTCAGTCCAAATCCCTCCGAGATCAACTTTGCCTTTCGTCCTCTCGAGGTCGATTAAAAAAGGTTTCTATCCAATAGTGGGGTCGAATCTTCCTTTATATCTTTCCCACTTTCTGTCTTCCACTCTTTTTCTTTCTCTTTCGTCTGTGTTCAGAATTGGAGAGGGGATGGGCTTTGTCAGTTTTTTTTTGTTTTTTTAAATACTCCCAAACCGCGGTATGTCACTACGGCACCCCTACGACTCCTGCAAGGGATACAGGTCCATTGAGAAAGAATTCTAGTGGAGAGAGGAGGAACTGGGAAAACATTATTTTTGTTTTTTGTTTTATTTTTTCACTGTCAGAATATGAAGAAGGTATTGTGAGAGACGAAGGGTCAGAGGTGAGACATGTCAACAGTTTAAATCTAATTAAACCGAATTTTTGTTATATTTTAAAGTTTCTTAAGAAACAGCATCAGCTGTGTTCTGGAATATATTTCTACTCTAATAGTAACTTGTCTCAAGTGTCTTGTGTCGAACAGTGATAAACACTGGTGAAATTTTATAGACACTGTTCCATTGTAAAGTACGAGAGTTGCTAGCTAACCGCTATACTACGTTCAGGAAATTTGCAGACCAATTTGAAACAAAAATCGATGCAGTTCTCACGAATATGATCAACATCTGAAATTGATTGATTTTTTTTTGTTTTGTTTTTTCAGGAGGGAATTTTGTTAATTTTATTAATATATTTAAAGAGATACTACTGACATGTGGTCAAAATGTCTAAGGAATGAATCATTGGACAGATTTTACGAGGAAAACCAACCGACAGACCAATCGGCGAGACAGTAGAATCTGTGGCAGACCCCCGAGTAAGATAGTTGGAGTACATTCATGATTTCGGCTGGTCTCGCCTGGGGATTCAGCCGGATCCATTGCAGATAGATAGTAACTTCTGACAGGATTGACTTGAAGGAGTTTGAGGACTCTGACACACACTACCTTCCCAGATAACCAATAATAAAAGAGTAGAGCATGTTTGGGGGGATCCAAGAAGACACCGTACTAACCATTGCATGCAAAACCATTTCCACCAAAATTACGATACCCCAGCATGGCCGCAGTCCAATGACTGAAAGCAGCAAAAGAATTCAAGAATAGGCTTACTCCACCCTCCCATTTATAGATATAACTAAAATGGCTGCAGCATAAATAATCTCCCTTGAACAGTATTTTGGGATGTAGAGTAGAGGAGAGAGAGAGAGAGAGAGAGAGAGAGAGAGAGAGAGAGAGAGAGAGAGAGAGAGAGAGAGAGAGAGAGAGAGAGAGGGAAGACAGAAGGAGAAGGGTAGAAGGAGAAGGGTAGAAGGAGAAGGAGGGTGGAAGGAAAAGAAAGAAGGAGAAGGAGAGTGGAAGGAAAAGAAAGAAGGAGAAGGAGAGTGGAAGGAAAAGAAAGAAGGAGAAGGAGGGTGGAAGGAAAAGAAAGAAATGAACGAAAGGGGAGGATAAAGAAAGGAAAATGAAAGAAATATGGATGAAAAAAAAAAAGATTATGAAGGAAGAAGGAGAGAAAGAAGATTAGGGAGAAAGAAAGAGAGAAGGAAGACGGAGAGATAGAAAGAAGGAAGAAGTGAAAGATGATTAGGGATAAGACTGAGAAAAAGAAGAAGGAGAGAAAGAAGAAAAGGAAAGAATGAAGAGTGGTTTTGGATAACTGTTGTCATGGAAACAATGGCATTCACTTCAGAGGTAAAAAAAAAGCTTTTAAGATGAATGGATAATATTGAGGCAAAATATTAGATTAAGTTGCAGCGAGGAAACACGTGACTGAAAGGGATTTGACAATGGCGGAGAAGGGCAGATATAAATAATGGCAGAATGGTATGGTATGAACCCCCGTCGGTTTCGACGATGAGTGTTGCAGACACTGAAAACTTGTCACATTCGCTCGTTTTGTATGCCTATAACATGCAGAACCACAAGAGGGCGTTGTTTCCTGCTCCCAGCCGACAAAATTGAACGGGTGTTTGTTACCATGGAGAGTAGCAAGGAAGATGTGTTGAACGAGTGTTTGTTACCATGGAGACTAGCAAGGAAGATGTGCTGAACGAGTGTTTGTTACCATGGAGACTAGCAAGGGAGAGGTGTTGAACGAGTGTTTGTTACCATGGAGAATATTTGGTTCCTTTACCGGTTTCGCAGTTCTTGTGCTTTTCAAAAGTAGAATGGAGGGTTTGTGGTTTATCTCGCATCTGGTTGGTGTTCGAATGTTACTTCCGTTTTATATGGAAAAGAGTGGCTCGAAATGCTAGGTTTTTAGAAAAGTAATTTGGTTGGTTGATGACTGTCACGTGAATAAGTATAATAAATTTCGCGACATTTCGCGTTACAAAGTTCTTCTTATTATATTCGCCTTTAAAAAAAGGGGGAACTCAGATTGTTTTTTCATATATTAGTGAAATTTGGTTGGTTGATGCAGTCACGTGAATAAGCACATCAACTTTCGCGCCAGTTTGTGTTTGAATTTCTTTTTACTTAAAAAAAGTGGCTCACGAAGGCTTTTTTAATAAATGTAATTTGATTGGTTATAAATGAAATTATGACTGTCACGTGAACAAGTACATTAAATTTCGCGCCCGTATTTTGGAATTTTTTTTGTAGCCATTTAGAGAATTTTGTGCCAAACAAAAGATAATTATCAAGAAAAACGGGATGGGGAGAATTGTTCTGGTTCAGTGAGTTTGGCTGATGTGCTGGGGTGTCAAAATTGAGACTTTCTATTGAAATAAAGAAAGTAGAGATATGTATTTTTATTTGTGTGCTGGTGTGTGTGTGTGTGTGTGTGTGTGTAGGAAGATGATTCTATTAGTAAAAATGACTTGTACAGAACTAGAACTGTTTCATTCATAAGAAATCATCAGAAATCAGCTTACAAATGAAACAGTTCTAACCACGTAGATGTCATTTCTATAATAATATAAATGTGTCTAATCTACAAAAGTATTGAGTCCCTTTATAACTCTCGTTATCTCCCGATATATATATATATATAGAGAGAGAGAGAGAGAGAAAGAGAGGAGGAGGGAGAGAGATAAAGGGGAGGGAGAGAGAGAGAGATATATAGACAGAGAGGGAGAGATATATAGACAGAGAGGGAGAGAGAGAGAGTGAAATGCCTAAAATCACGACCGCGGTGCCAAGCGGTTTCCGCTTGTGCGTTCAGCAAGCCTTTTCGATGGTGTAGTAAACACACACACACACACACACACACACACACACACACACACACACACACACATATATATATATATATATAAAACAAAGAAAGCTAAACAATGAAGAATATATTAATTTGACGCTTGATTTAGTAGGAACATTGTTTTTACGTTTCAGACACTAGTCCTTCATCAGAAGATAGAGTGAGAAATAAAAGATGAAATAGAAAGATAGAGGAGAGGAAGGAACAGTAAAAAGGTAAAAGAATATATGTGTGTGTGTGTGTGTGTGTGTGTGTGTGTGTGTGTGTGTGTGTGTGTGTGTGTGTGTGTGTGTGTGTGTGTGTGTGTAATAGTTACAAACACAATGTATGTGGTGGACGAGACATGATGGAACAATCTCGATGGAATGAGGAACATTCCAATAAACTGAAGAATGGAAACCGGAATCGATCTGTGGAACAGGTAGGTTGTCGGCGGAACATCAAAGGAAAACTAGTTCAAGAGAAATATGATGGATTAATTTTTTAAGGTGGAGCGGGAACCCATTAAGATTTATTAAGGCGGCGGCAACGGTGATTGCTACTACTACTACCACTACTAGTACTACTACTACTACCACTACTAGTACTACTACTACTACTACTACTACTACTACTACTACTACTACTACCACTAATACTAATACCACTACTACCACCACTACTAGTTCCACTACTACTACTACTATTACTACTACCACCACTACTATCACCGCTACCACTACTACCACCACTACTATCACCGCTACCACTACTACCACACCACTACCACTACTACCACCACTGCTACCACTACTACCACCGCTACAACTACTACCACCACTACTATCACCGCTACTATCACCGCTACCACCACTACTATCACCGCTACCACTACTACTACCACCGCTACCACTACTACCACCACTACTACCACCACTACTATCACCGCTACCACTACTACCACCACTACCACTACTATCACCGCTACCACTACTACCACCACTACTACCACCGCTACCACTACTACCACCACTACTACTACCACCACGACTATCACCGCTACCATTACCACTGATATCAATAGATCCATCACTACCATTCCTACCACCATCACTAACAACCACCCTTATAACTACCCCCAATCCACCCCAACAGTACTCCACCACCAAACCACCACCTTTACTTCTACTATTGGATTTTAGCGTTGAACTGTGTTTTTACGAAACCTGAGCCAAGTTCCCTCTAAGATTTAATGGAACTTGACGCAAAAAGTGAACAATAACCCTACACCGCTCCTCCATGTGAAAATAATAATAGAGCAGATTAAGTTACATGTGGATATTGATGTATGATATAAATATATATATATATATGTGTTTGCATGTGTGACTGCGTGCATTGTACGTGTGTGTGGGGTGTGTGTGATGGGGTGTACACAGGGAACTCAGGTAGGAAAGGAAATAGAGCGTGTGTATCATCGGCTGTTTGGGGTGCTATGTGTTAAGTAAATTATAGTAAGAATAACAAAGAAAATGAAAAAAAAAAACCCAAATTTCCAGCGGCAGAAAATTACGACGCCATTCTTCACTAATTATTAATCTTTTTTTTTTATCTAATGGAAGAAACGTAGCATGCTCATTGCATATGGCTCCATCAGGAGTTACGGGACGATGCATGAAGGCGCATGGCTTTGTGGTTAGATAGTTGGATTCGCAATCGTGAGGTTGCGAGTTCAATTCTCGAACGGGGTGGTGCAGTGTGTCCTTGGGCAAGACACTGTATGTGATGTTGCTCTTTCAGTCAGGAGTTGCGACCCGTAGATAGTATTAGCAATATAAACTCCTATGGAAACATTGTTTCCCCAGTTCGATTTGACGAGGTCCACCCCACTCGGTAAGCAAATGAGGTCTGGGATCTTGTCAATAGATTGATTGCATATATCATTGCATGTCTCTCCCGTCTCCGCTCCAGGGAGTAAAGCTTTCATTTCTTCCGCCTCTTCCAGTAGCTCATCTCTTTCATTAAGGCAATCCTCTTGGTGTAAGCTTCAAGTTCTGCAGTTAATTCACATCGTGGGGCGGCCACAGCTGAGAGCAATAGTCCAGTCGGCCGAGGATGGAAGTCCTCCGGGGGACCAGCATAGTTTCCGGGTCTTTTGTCCTGAATGTCCTCAGAATCCAACCCGCCAGTCGTCTACACATTGCCGTCATTTTGGTGATGCGTGCATGAAACGATGTATCATTACTCATGTCAATACCCGAGTCCCGTCTTTATGTGAGCTCAGAAAAACAAGATGGCGTAGGACAGAAGAAAGGAGAGACAAATTAACTGATATAAAGTAAACATCATATGGTGGTCGTGTTTTTATTATACAGGAAACATGACCATCCCCTAATTTAACAATGCCATTCTTTGTTTTAGATTAGCACGAAAAAACAAAATTCATGAAATGCAATTGGACGATTCTCAATGACAAGACACATTCAAACACTCCCCCCCCCACACACACACACACACAGATACACACTCACAGTGTATGTGTGTATGTGAGAGAGGGAGAGACAGTGTGTATGAGAGAGAAAAAGAGACAGAGTGTATGTGTGTGAGAGAGAAAAAGAGACAGAGTGTATGTGTGAGAGAGAGAGAGAGAGAGAGAGAGAGAGAGAGAGAGAGAGAGAGAGAGAGAACCAACCCGATATTTTGCTTTTCATACTTCCGAACCCGTACGAAAGGCAATTCAAACTTTGTACGAGTCCATACCTCGTAGAATTCAAGCTGTAATTAATGCCAAAGGTGGTCCTACCTCATATTAAAATTGATTTGTTTGAAATTTTAAGGTGTTTCCATTATTTTGTCCAACCCCTGTATATATATATATATATATATATATATATATATATACACATATACACACAGATATATACACACAGCTGTTTATTACATACACCGTATACCGTTTAAATAACATTCACACTCACATACACACACATACATATACCCATACACACACATGTTTAACACACCCACGGCATATCGTTTAAATAACACACACGCACACACATACACTCACACACACACACACACACACACACACATATATATATATATATATATATATATATATATATACATATCTAATATATATATTAGTCGCTATAGTCGTTAGTGTTTAAATAACACGCACACACACACACACAGACATACACAAGAGTGAGAAAGAAAAAGAGAGGGGGACGAAGAATAAACACTAACGATAACAAAAAACAAAACCATTTTTTGAATGCAAACAGAAGATGAAAGAATAAAAGCGACGTTATTTAAATACAAAAGAAAAACAAACACAAACAAAAGTATAACATGATAAATAGATAAATCAATGAACAACATAAATACTTTCAAGAGGAGAAAAATGTACAAGAGTGGGCTGAACAGTGAAGGAGTGATGATAGAGCTGTGAAATCTTATGCATTAATTTCAACTATTCTCATTAATAACTGCATTGTTTCTTTCCAGGGACTATGTTGAAAAATAAACCTCATTTGGTCATTCCATGAGAGTATCT
>OZ024762.1:4341134-4356134 GCA_964016885.1 Eledone cirrhosa
TATATATATATGTATATATATATGTATATATATATATATATATATATATATATATATATATATATATATATGTGTATATGTATGTATGTATATGCATACGTTCAACAAGACAACGTAATGAAAGTTATATATAGTTGTTCAAAAGTCGTTCGTCTGGACGTGCAGATTCATGTAATAAATTGTCTCTGTGTGTGTGTATGTCTGTGTGTGTGTGTGTGTGTCTGTGTCCGTGTGTGTGTGTGCGCGTGTCGTGTATATATGCATGTTTGTGTGTATGTGAGTGTGTAGGTTGGTGTATGTGTGTGTGAATATAGTGGTATGTGTGTATGTGGTGCGGTATGTGTGTGGTGTGGTGTGTGGTGTGGTGTATATGTGTGTATATGGTGTGGTGTGGTGGTGTGTAATATGTGAGGTGGTGTGGTGTATATGTTTGTATGTGTGTATATGGTGTGGTGGTGTGGTGTGGTGTGGTGTGGTGTGGTGTGGTGTAGTGGTGTGGTGTAGTGGTGTGGTATAGTGGTGTGGTGGTGGTGTGGTGGTGTGTATATGTTTGTATGTGTGCATATTGTGGTGTGGTGTGGTGTGGTGTGGTGTATATGGTGGTGTGGTGTATATGGTGTGGTGTATATGGTGGTGTGGTGTATATGGTGTGGTGTGGTGTGGTGTGGTGTATATGGTGGTGTGGTGTATATGGTGTGGTGTGGTGTATGTGGTGTGGTGTGGTGTGGTGTGGTGTGGTGGCGTGGTGTGGTGTATATGGTGGTGTGGTGGGGTGTATATGTGTGTAATCAGGTTAATTACACCAATGAATATATTAGACAATGTCATGTTGTTGTGTTGCTTTTGTTTTCTAATGGTGGTGGATGTGGCGGTGGTGTGGAAGGTGGTGGTGGTGTGTGTGTGTATGTGGGGGGGGGTTATGGTGGTGGTGGTTGTGGTGGTGGTGGTTGTGGTGGTGGTGGTGGTGGTGGGGGGTTGTGGTGGTGTTGTTGGTGGTGGTGGTTGTGGTAGTGTGAATGTGCATGTACGTGTGTGTGTGTTGGGGGGGGGGGGGGGGGTTATATTTATTTTACTTTTTTTTTGCTTTTTGTTAGTTTATTCTTTTATTATTTATTGTATTATTTATCAGCTCATCTAATTATGGGAGAATGGGAGAACTTTAATTTAAAGAGCCACCTTCCTTTTATATATCATAATCTATAAAGCTCAGTGTGCCATAATCACTACTTTAAAATGACAGCACAAAGGTCTTCAAAATGTTTTTAATTAAACATACGGTATATTACCAAATATACTATACATACATTCATGTATACATCGCTATTTCAGAGCACCAATCCTAATTTCTAATTTTTGCTGGACCGGCAATCGCTCTGTATAATCAGCTCCTGATTATTACTGGAATTCTATAAAAAAAACCCGTCCTAATAATTTTCAGCAGAGGTCAGGGAGTACGTTGCTGTGAGGAACACCAACAGCGTGAAACAGAATCTGTCAGCTTCTCTCCCTTCCTTTGCCGAAAAAAGAAGTAAGTGACATAGTAACTACTTTAGAATGATAGCGCAAGGTCTTCAAAATGTTTTTAATTAAACATACGCTATATTACCAAATATACTATACATACATTCATGTATATATATATATATATATATATATATATACAAAAAGTAAACAGAGATAAATACATTATATGTGATTTTACGGATCGATACGATGCATGATAACATATTACTTCTCGAACTGGCCGCTCACCGACTCAATAATAACAGCTAAAACTGATTTAGAACAAACTTATTTCCAACCGATATCCAAGGGAGGTCAAGCGATATCCAAGGGAGGTCAAGCGATATCCAAGGGAGATCAAGCGATATCCAAGGGAGGTCAAGCGATATCCAAGGGAGGTCAAGCGATATCCAAGGGAGGTCAAGCGATATCCAAGGGAGGTCAAGCGATATCCAAGGGAGATCAAGCGATATCCAAGGGAGGTCAAGCGATATCCAAGGGAGATCAAGCGATATCCAAGGGAGATCAAGCGATATCCAAGGGAGGTCAAGCGATATCCAAGGGAGGTCAAGCGATATCCAAGGGAGATCAAGCGATATCCAAGGGAGGTTAAGCGATATCCAAGGGAGGTCAAGCGATATCCAAAGGAGGTCAAGCGATATCCAAGGGAGGTCAAGCGATATCCAAAGGAGGTCAAGCGATATCCAAGGGAGGTCAAGCGATATCCAAGGGAAGTCAAGCGATATCCAAGGGAGGTCAAGCGATATCCAAAGGAGGTCAAGCGATATCCAAGGGAAGTCAATAGATTTAACATTGAAACATTAAAACAATTGAAACTGACACGGACCACATGGTTTCAAGTCCGCCAGAAATATTAATTGTATTTAATATAGATTGCTAATTAACAGTTTATTATGTTGTAAGTTAAGACTGGCAAGAATCATCTCATCAGCGGATATATGTATGTAAACAGTGGAAAGAGAACTCCTGTATACTTCCGGTGGCAAACATATCGCTAACTGTTGGTGATTGCGTGAGTGCTCGGGGAAGGCATCTATTGTAATAAAACCGTAATGGTATGGTCCCGTGACTTCCGATAGAGTCGTAGGGACGCTGCATTGACATACGGCATTTCTTGTGCAGCAGGTTTGTTGTGAGAGAGAGAGAGAGAGGAAATGAGAAAGAGATGTAGAGGAAGAATCGACACCAGTACAAGACTGGTACTTTTTTATCGATCTCGAAAAGATGAAAGGCAAAGTTGACCTCGGGGGGATTTCAACCCAGATAGCCGGAATGAATACCACAAGGTATTCTATCTGACGCTCTATCGACTCCAAGACTGTAATAGGATAATCGATACTGCCGGGGTAGAAAGCAGGAAAATAAGGATTTCTGATTTAGGCACAAGGCCAACAATTTGGGGGCGGGGGAAGTCAATTAAATCGACCTCAGTGCGTTACTGGTACTTTATTTTATCGACCACGTAAGGATGAAAGGCGTAAAGGGCCGTAACTATAAGCCACAAAGCATGTTGCCCGACGCTCTACCGATGCTGCCAATCCACCGTCCTAGTGCGGGAAAATAATAAGATATGATCATGTGTGCGTGTGTGTGTGTGTGTGTGTGTGTGTGTGTGTGTGTGTGTGTGTGTGTGTGTATGTGTGTGTGTGTGTGTGTGTGTGGAATCATTCCGTCATTTATGCTAACATAAGTCTGATGAGCTTTTGATTCCAGAGTCGGGCCCAATCGATAGAGATCGAACCTTGAGCTGATCAATCGCGAAACGCACGTCACACCTGAGTAAACGTAATGAAAATTTGACACCTCGTGCCTACATATCATTATTAAACTCTGCTTAGTATAAGAGACTAAGCATCGAATACTCAGTTTGGTGAGCCAACTGTAACTTGACACTCGCGCACACACACACACACACACACACTCGCGCACACACACAACACACACAACACACACACATATGTATGTATATATATATATATATATATATATATATATATATACATATATATATATATATATATACAAGGTGTCCCTCCCCAAAATGTATACACACTTTTATTAGTATGCTGTGGAAGTGTGCATACATTTTCTTGGGACACCCTGTATATATATATATATATATATATATATATATATATATATATATATACATACATATGTGTGTGTGTTGTGTGTGCGCGCGAGTGTGTGTGTGCGAGTGTGTGTGTGTGTGTGTGTGTGTGTGTGTGTGTGTGTGCGAGTGCGCGCGTGTGTGTGTGCGAGTGCGCGCGTGTGTGTGTGTGTGTGTGTGTGTGTGTGTGTGTGTGTGTGTGCGAGTGCGCGCGCGCGCGCGTGTGTGTGTGTGTGTGTGTGTGTGTGCGAGTGTGTGTGTGTGTGCGAGTGCGAGTGTGTGTGTGATTGTCTTTATCTGTTCTGACATACTAATTTACTCACAGAAAGTAAAGGCCACACACATAAAACTGAAGTGGTCGACGTTGGCGCGTGTTATTGTCATTTTAGTCAACAGAATGGGATTGGTCGTCTGCTTATTTAGGAGACATTAGTGTCAACTTTTATTCTACTACTGGGAACCATATTTGACAGGAAATGGTGTTCGCTTGTGTCAAATATATATTGTGTGTTGATTCTAGAGTTATATTGCGATATTAATGACTCTTCCGTCACCAATCGTCTGGCATTGTGGGTAATTTTGTATAAGATTTATGTGTTGTTCACTAATGTTTTTCCTATGTTTTGTGCTGTAAGGTGTTTCGATTGTTACTTGTACTAATGCATGTTAAGCAGGTAAGATGTCGTAATAGTATGACAAGGCAACAGTTGGAGTCGTAATAGTATGACAAGGCAACAGTTGGAGTCGTAATAGTATGACAAGGCAACAGTTGGAGTCGTAATAGTATGACAAGGCAACAGTTAGAGTCGTAATAGTATGACAAGGCAACAGTTGGAGTCGTAATAGTATGACAAGGCAACAGTTGGAGTCGTAATAGTATGACAAGGCAACAGTTGGAGTCGTAATAGTATGACAAGGCAACAGTTAGAGTCGTAACAGTATGACAAGGCAACAGTTAGAGTCGTAATAGTATGACAAGGCAACAGTTGGAGTCGTAATAGTATGACAAGGCAACAGTTAGAGTCGTAACAGTATGACAAGGCAACAGTTGGAGTCGTAATAGTATGACAAGGCAACAGTTGGAGTCGTAATAGTATGACAAGGCAACAGTTGGAGTCGTAATAGTATGACAGGGCAACAGTTGGAGTCGTAACAGTATGACAAGGCAACAGTTGGAGTCGTAATAGTATGACAGGGCAACAGTTGGAGTCGTAATAGTATGACAAGGCAACAGTTGGAGTCGTAATAGTATGACAAGGCAACAGTTGGAGTCGTAATAGTATGACAAGGCAACAGTTGGAGTCGTAACAGTATGACAAGGCAACAGTTGGAGTCGTAATAGTATGACAAGGCAACAGTTGGAGTCGTAACAGTATGACAAGGCAACAGTTGGAGTCGTAATAGTATGACAGGGCAACAGTTGGAGTCGTAATAGTATGACAAGGCAACAGTTGGAGTCGTAATAGTATGACAAGGCAACAGTTGGAGTCGTAACAGTATGACAAGGCAACAGTTGGAGTCGTAATAGTATGACAAGGCAACAGTTGGAGTCGTAATAGTATGACAAGGCAACAGTTGGAGTCGTAACAGTATGACAAGGCAACAGTTGGAGTCGTAATAGTATGACAAGGCAACAGTTGGAGTCGTAATAGTATGACAAGGCAACAGTTGGAGTCGTAACAGTATGACAAGGCAACAGTTGGAGTCGTAACAGTATGACAAGGCAACAGTTGGAGTCGTAATAGTATGACAGGGCAACAGTTGGAGTCGTAACAGTATGACAAGGCAACAGTTGGAGTCGTAATAGTATGACAGGGCAACAGTTGGAGTCGTAATAGTATGACAAGGCAACAGTTGGAGTCGTAATAGTATGACAGGGCAACAGTTGGAGTCGTAATAGTATGACAGGGCAACAGTTGGAGTCGTAATAGTATGACAAGGCAACAGTTGGAGTCGTAACAGTATGACAAGGCAACAGTTGGAGTCGTAATAGTATGACAGGGCAACAGTTGGAGTCGTAACAGTATGACAAGGCAACAGTTGGAGTCGTAATAGTATGACAGGGCAACAGTTGGAGTCGTAACAGTATGACAAGGCAACAGTTGGAGTCGTAACAGTATGACAAGGCAACAGTTGGAGTCGTAATAGTATGACAGGGCAACAGTTGGAGTCGTAATAGTATGACAAGGCAACAGTTGGAGTCGTAACAGTATGACAAGGCAACAGTTGGAGTCGTAATAGTATGACAGGGCAACAGTTGGAGTCGTAATAGTATGACAGGGCAACAGTTGGAGTCGTAATAGTATGACAAGGCAACAGTTGGAGTCGTAATAGTATGACAAGGCAACAGTTGGAGTCGTAATAGTATGACAGGGCAACAGTTGGAGTCGTAACAGTATGACAAGGCAACAGTTGGAGTCGTAATAGTATGACAGGGCAACAGTTGGAGTCGTAACAGTATGACAAGGCAACAGTTGGAGTCGTAATAGTATGACAAGGCAACAGTTGGAGTCGTAATAGTATGACAGGGCAACAGTTGGAGTCGTAACAGTATGACAAGGCAACAGTTGGAGTCGTAATAGTATGACAGGGCAACAGTTGGAGTCGTAACAGTATGACAAGGCAACAGTTGGAGTCGTAATAGTATGACAGGGCAACAGTTGGAGTCGTAATAGTATGACAGGGCAACAGTTGGAGTCGTAATAGTATGACAAGGCAACAGTTGGAGTCGTAATAGTATGACAAGGCAACAGTTGGAGTCGTAATAGTATGACAAGGCAACAGTTGGAGTCGTAATAGTATGACAGGGCAACAGTTGGAGTCGTAACAGTATGACAAGGCAACAGTTGGAGTCGTAATAGTATGACAGGGCAACAGTTGGAGTCGTAACAGTATGACAAGGCAACAGTTGGAGTCGTAATAGTATGACAGGGCAACAGTTGGAGTCGTAATAGTATGACAAGGCAACAGTTGGAGTCGTAATAGTATGACAGGGCAACAGTTGGAGTCGTAATAGTATGACAGGGCAACAGTTGGAGTCGTAATAGTATGACAAGGCAACAGTTGGAGTCGTAATAGTATGACAAGGCAACAGTTGGAGTCGTAATAGTATGACAAGGCAACAGTTGGAGTCGTAACAGTATGACAAGGCAACAGTTGGAGTCGTAATAGTATGACAGGGCAACAGTTGGAGTCGTAATAGTATGACAAGGCAACAGTTGGAGTCGTAACAGTATGACAAGGCAACAGTTGGAGTCGTAACAGTATGACAAGGCAACAGTTGGAGTCGTAATAGTATGACAAGGCAACAGTTGGAGTCGTAATAGTATGACAAGGCAACAGTTGGAGTCGTAACAGTATGACAAGGCAACAGTTGGAGTCGTAATAGTATGACAAGGCAACAGTTGGAGTCGTAATAGTATGACAAGGCAACAGTTGGAGTCGTAACAGTATGACAAGGCAACAGTTGGAGTCGTAATAGTATGACAAGGCAACAGTTGGAGTCGTAACAGTATGACAAGGCAACAGTTGGAGTCGTAATAGTATGACAAGGCAACAGTTGGAGTCGTAATAGTATGACAAGGCAACAGTTGGAGTCGTAACAGTATGACAAGGCAACAGTTGGAGTCGTAATAGTATGACAAGGCAACAGTTGGAGTCGTAACAGTATGACAAGGCAACAGTTGGAGTCGTAATAGTATGACAAGGCAACAGTTGGAGTCGTAATAGTATGACAAGGCAACAGTTGGAGTCGTAACAGTATGACAAGGCAACAGTTGGAGTCGTAATAGTATGACAAGGCAACAGTTGGAGTCGTAACAGTATGACAAGGCAACAGTTGGAGTCGTAATAGTATGACAAGGCAACAGTTGGAGTCGTAATAGTATGACAAGGCAACAGTTGGAGTCGTAACAGTATGACAAGGCAACAGTTGGAGTCGTAATAGTATGACAAGGCAACAGTTGGAGTCGTAACAGTATGACAAGGCAACAGTTGGAGTCGTAATAGTATGACAGGGCAACAGTTGGAGTCGTAATAGTATGACAAGGCAACAGTTGGAGTCGTAACAGTATGACAAGGCAACAGTTGGAGTCGTAATAGTATGACAAGGCAACAGTTGGAGTCGTAATAGTATGACAAGGCAACAGTTGGAGTCGTAATAGTATGACAAGGCAACAGTTGGAGTCGTAACAGTATGACAAGGCAACAGTTGGAGTCGTAATAGTATGACAAGGCAACAGTTGGAGTCGTAACAGTATGACAAGGCAACAGTTGGAGTCGTAATAGTATGACAGGGCAACAGTTGGAGTCGTAACAGTATGACAAGGCAACAGTTGGAGTCGTAATAGTATGACAGGGCAACAGTTGGAGTCGTAATAGTATGACAGGGCAACAGTTGGAGTCGTAATAGTATGACAAGGCAACAGTTGGAGTCGTAATAGTATGACAGGGCAACAGTTGGAGTCGTAATAGTATGACAAGGCAACAGTTGGAGTCGTAATAGTATGACAAGGCAACAGTTGGAGTCGTAATAGTATGACAGGGCAACAGTTGGAGTCGTAATAGTATGACAAGGCAACAGTTGGAGTCGTAATAGTATGACAGGGCAACAGTTGGAGTCGTAATAGTATGACAAGGCAACAGTTGGAGTCGTAATAGTATGACAAGGCAACAGTTGGAGTCGTAATAGTATGACAAGGCAACAGTTGGAGTCGTAACAGTATGACAAGGCAACAGTTGGAGTCGTAATAGTATGACAAGGCAACAGTTGGAGTCGTAATAGTATGACAGGGCAACAGTTGGGAGGAGTCGTAATAGTATGACAAGGCAACAGTTGGAGTCGTAATAGTATGACAAGGCAACAGTTGGAGTCGTAACAGTATGACAAGGCAACAGTTGGAGTCGTAACAGTATGACAAGGCAACAGTTGGAGTCGTAATAGTATGACAAGGCAACAGTTGGAGTCGTAATAGTATGACAAGGCAACAGTTGGAGTCGTAACAGTATGACAAGGCAACAGTTGGAGTCGTAATAGTATGACAAGGCAACAGTTGGAGTCGTAATAGTATGACAGGGCAACAGTTGGAGTCGTAATAGTATGACAAGGCAACAGTTGGAGTCGTAACAGTATGACAAGGCAACAGTTGGAGTCGTAATAGTATGACAGGGCAACAGTTGGAGTCGTAATAGTATGACAAGGCAACAGTTGGAGTCGTAATAGTATGACAGGGCAACAGTTGGAGTCGTAATAGTATGACAAGGCAACAGTTGGAGTCGTAATAGTATGACAAGGCAACAGTTGGAGTCGTAATAGTATGACAGGGCAACAGTTGGAGTCGTAATAGTATGGACAAGGCAACAGTTGGAGTCGTAACAGTATGACAAGGCAACAGTTGGAGTCGTAATAGTATGACAAGGCAACAGTTGGAGTCGTAATAGTATGACAGGGCAACAGTTGGAGTCGTAATAGTATGACAAGGCAACAGTTGGAGTCGTAACAGTATGACAAGGCAACAGTTGGAGTCGTAATAGTATGACAGGGCAACAGTTGGAGTCGTAACAGTATGACAAGGCAACAGTTGGAGTCGTAATAGTATGACAAGGCAACAGTTGGAGTCGTAATAGTATGACAAGGCAACAGTTGGAGTCGTAATAGTATGACAAGGCAACAGTTGGAGTCGTAATAGTATGACAGGGCAACAGTTGGAGTCGTAATAGTATGACAAGGCAACAGTTGGAGTCGTAACAGTATGACAGGGCAACAGTTGGAGTCGTAATAGTATGACAGGGCAACAGTTGGAGTCGTAACAGTATGACAAGGCAACAGTTGGAGTCGTAACAGTATGACAAGGCAACAGTTGGAGTCGTAATAGTATGACAAGGCAACAGTTGGAGTCGTAACAGTATGACAGGGCAACAGTTGGAGTCGTAATAGTATGACAAGGCAACAGTTGGAGTCGTAACAGTATGACAAGGCAACAGTTGGAGTCGTAATAGTATGACAAGGCAACAGTTGGAGTCGTAATAGTATGACAAGGCAACAGTTGGAGTCGTAATAGTATGACAGGGCAACAGTTGGAGTCGTAATAGTATGACAAGGCAACAGTTGGAGTCGTAACAGTATGACAAGGCAACAGTTGGAGTCGTAATAGTATGACAAGGCAACAGTTGGAGTCGTAACAGTATGACAAGGCAACAGTTGGAGTCGTAATAGTATGACAAGGCAACAGTTGGAGTCGTAACAGTATGACAAGGCAACAGTTGGAGTCGTAACAGTATGACAAGGCAACAGTTGGAGTCGTAATAGTATGACAAGGCAACAGTTGGAGTCGTAATAGTATGACAAGGCAACAGTTGGAGTCGTAACAGTATGACAAGGCAACAGTTGGAGTCGTAATAGTATGACAAGGCAACAGTTGGAGTCGTAACAGTATGACAAGGCAACAGTTGGAGTCGTAATAGTATGACAAGGCAACAGTTGGAGTCGTAATAGTATGACAAGGCAACAGTTGGAGTCGTAATAGTATGACAAGGCAACAGTTGGAGTCGTAATAGTATGACAAGGCAACAGTTGGAGTCGTAATAGTATGACAAGGCAACAGTTGGAGTCGTAATAGTATGACAAGGCAACAGTTGGAGTCGTAATAGTATGACAAGGCAACAGTTGGAGTCGTAATAGTATGACAAGGCAACAGTTGGAGTCGTAACAGTATGACAAGGCAACAGTTGGAGTCGTAATAGTATGACAAGGCAACAGTTGGAGTCGTAATAGTATGACAAGGCAACAGTTGGAGTCGTAATAGTATGACAAGGCAACAGTTGGAGTCGTAACAGTATGACAAGGCAACAGTTGGAGTCGTAATAGTATGACAAGGCAACAGTTGGAGTCGTAATAGTATGACAAGGCAACAGTTGGAGTCGTAATAGTATGACAAGGCAACAGTTGGAGTCGTAATAGTATGACAAGGCAACAGTTGGAGTCGTAATAGTATGACAAGGCAACAGTTGGAGTCGTAACAGTATGACAAGGCAACAGTTGGAGTCGTAATAGTATGACAAGGCAACAGTTGGAGTCGTAACAGTATGACAAGGCAACAGTTGGAGTCGTAATAGTATGACAAGGCAACAGTTGGAGTCGTAATAGTATGACAAGGCAACAGTTGGAGTCGTAACAGTATGACAAGGCAACAGTTGGAGTCGTAATAGTATGACAAGGCAACAGTTGGAGTCGTAATAGTATGACAGGGCAACAGTTGGAGTCGTAATAGTATGACAAGGCAACAGTTGGAGTCGTAATAGTATGACAAGGCAACAGTTGGAGTCGTAATAGTATGACAAGGCAACAGTTGGAGTCGTAACAGTATGACAAGGCAACAGTTGGAGTCGTAATAGTATGACAAGGCAACAGTTGGAGTCGTAATAGTATGACAAGGCAACAGTTGGAGTCGTAATAGTATGACAAGGCAACAGTTGGAGTCGTAATAGTATGACAAGGCAACAGTTGGAGTCGTAATAGTATGACAAGGCAACAGTTGGAGTCGTAACAGTATGACAAGGCAACAGTTGGAGTCGTAATAGTATGACAAGGCAACAGTTGGAGTCGTAACAGTATGACAAGGCAACAGTTGGAGTCGTAATAGTATGACAAGGCAACAGTTGGAGTCGTAACAGTATGACAAGGCAACAGTTGGAGTCGTAATAGTATGACAAGGCAACAGTTGGAGTCGTAATAGTATGACAAGGCAACAGTTGGAGTCGTAATAGTATGACAAGGCAACAGTTGGAGTCGTAATAGTATGACAAGGCAACAGTTGGAGTCGTAATAGTATGACAGGGCAACAGTTGGAGTCGTAACAGTATGACAAGGCAACAGTTGGAGTCGTAATAGTATGACAAGGCAACAGTTGGAGTCGTAACAGTATGACAAGGCAACAGTTGGAGTCGTAATAGTATGACAAGGCAACAGTTGGAGTCGTAATAGTATGACAAGGCAACAGTTGGAGTCGTAATAGTATGACAAGGCAACAGTTGGAGTCGTAATAGTATGACAAGGCAACAGTTGGAGTCGTAATAGTATGACAAGGCAACAGTTGGAGTCGTAATAGTATGACAAGGCAACAGTTGGAGTCGTAATAGTATGACAAGGCAACAGTTGGAGTCGTAATAGTATGACAAGGCAACAGTTGGAGTCGTAATAGTATGACAAGGCAACAGTTGGAGTCGTAATAGTATGACAAGGCAACAGTTGGAGTCGTAATAGTATGACAAGGCAACAGTTGGAGTCGTAACAGTATGACAAGGCAACAGTTGGAGTCGTAATAGTATGACAAGGCAACAGTTGGAGTCGTAACAGTATGACAAGGCAACAGTTGGAGTCGTAATAGTATGACAAGGCAACAGTTGGAGTCGTAATAGTATGACAAGGCAACAGTTGGAGTCGTAATAGTATGACAAGGCAACAGTTGGAGTCGTAATAGTATGACAAGGCAACAGTTGGAGTCGTAACAGTATGACAAGGCAACAGTTGGAGTCGTAATAGTATGACAAGGCAACAGTTGGAGTCGTAATAGTATGACAGGGCAACAGTTGGAGTCGTAATAGTATGACAGGGCAACAGTTGGAGTCGTAATAGTATGACAAGGCAACAGTTGGAGTCGTAATAGTATGACAGGGCAACAGTTGGAGTCGTAATAGTATGACAGGGCAACAGTTGGAGTCGTAATAGTATGACAAGGCAACAGTTGGAGTCGTAAATCGAACAAGGTTCACGTTTGAAATAATTCTGCTGTCCACACAAACACTTTGTTTACATTTGTTTTGCATAAATCTTAAGAAAAAGAAATATGAAAAATACAAAAGTCCTTAATTAAATGATTAGAGCTCAACATGGCTACTCCAGATGACTAGAGAGCTCAACATGGCTACTCCAGATGACTAGAGAGCTCAACATGGCTACTCCAGATGACTACAGAGCTCAACATGGCTACTCCAGATGACTACAGAGCCCAACATCTCTACTCCAGATGACTACATAGCTCAACATGGCTACTCCAGATGACTAAACAGCTCAACATCGCTACTCCAGATGACTAAACAGCTCAACACGGCTACTCTAGATGACTATAGAGCTCAACATAGCTACTCCAGATGATTAGAGATCTCAACATCTCTACTCCAGATGATTAGAGATCTCAACACGGCTACTCTAGATGACTATAGAGCTCAACATAGCTACTCCAGATGACTATAGAGCTCAACATCTCTACTCCAGATGATTAGAGATCTCAACACGGCTACTCTAGATGACTATAGAGCTCAACATAGCTACTCCAGATGACTATAGAGCTCAACATTTCTACTCCAGATGACTAGAGATCTCAACACGGCTACTCTAGATGACTATAGAGCTCAACATAGCTACTCCAGATGACTATAGAGCTCAACATTTCTACTCCAGATGACTAGAGAGCTCAACACCGCTCGCTACTCCAGGGATGTTAGCTCTGCCCCGGGGTAAATTTACTGAACATTTCCCTTCACCAAAATTATTGAACTTGTACCTAAATCAAAAATCATTAGGGCGTTGGATTGGCAGAATCGGTAGAGCGTCAGACACCAAGCTTTGCAGCATAGAGTTATGTCTCTTTACGTTCTGGGTTCAAATCCTGATAAGGTTAGCTTTTCTTTAGTAGTGGTGGTGGTAGTAGTAGTAGTAGTGGTGGTGGTAGTAGTAGTAGTAGTGGTGGTGGTGGTGGTAATAGTAGTAACAAGTAGCCAGTTTTGTATGTATGTATGTATGTATCTGTATGGATATAAGTGTATATGTATGTATGCTTGTCAGAAACATAAGATTATCACGTGACATAGCAGTACATAGATCGATATCTCCACCAGTGATCGAACACCCCCCCCCCTACTGGGAAAACCAGTTTTTTCTCTCCAGGATATTGATGTTCAATCTATTAGTTTTTTTTTTTTACATTATCACGACACGAATTTCATGATCGACCTGAGCTTTCACATCATGTGTGTATATACATGGTGTCATAAATATACTACATAATATATACACACACATATATATATATATATTTGTTTTATACTAGCAGAATGGCCCGGCGTTGCTAGGGTTCTTATATATTTGATATATTTTTATCCTTATCGAGCCTCGTGAAATAAAAACGTTTGTTTATATTTTGTTATTGTGTATGCAAAAATATCTGTACACGAATATATAATTTTATATATATATATATATATATATATATATATATATATATATATATATATATATATATATATATATTAAAATAACAGATTAAAGTTAAAGCAAAGAATCGCTGCTTTCACCCTTAACGGGATTTTCTGAAACTAAAAAAATCAATCTGTGAACGCAGAAGTAAATATTTCGAAAAACGTTACACACTATATATATATATACACACACTATATATACACACACACACACACACACACACACACACACACACACACACACACACACACATATAGCGTCATAATGTCGTAATGCAGACAGTCAAACATACAGACAGATATTATAAGGGCGGCGCAACGTTATATCTATGTATCTATCTAAAAAGAAAGACTAAGAATTATAGAGAGAGATCGCTAAATCGCCTAATGCGGCCCCTAGGGCATTGAACATTTGAAATATTATATATATATATATATATATATATATATATATATATATAATCTGAGTTTTTCGAATATTAATAATTACATCCGATTCGTTTGCAATTATGCAAAAAAGCCTCAATTTTATAGCCATGTGAGTAGAATGAACCCTTCATTCTTGCTCTTGTGTTGGCATGTAAACAGAACTGCAGACACTAATGTTTCTGGGTATCACCCTTCATCAGTACAGCTCACTGTTCACCTGCCAAACTGTCAGAGCTAGGGAAAATATATGCTATTTTCAAAAATACTCAGTGACTGATCGACCTGATTTACATATTAGCAGACTGGCTTTTTATTTGAATTTGGCAAAGCCGGCCATTTATCGCTCGTATACAGGACACTGACTGGCCAGTCTGGCTGATCGGTGGATCTGTTAATATGCAGACCTGATTGATCAGCCAGTCTGCTAATATGCAAATCAGGTCGATCAGTCACAATTCTAACCGTCCCTCTTACTGTTATAATATAATATAATTGTTTCTACTTTTTGGCACAAGGCCAGCAATTATCCCAGTATATTACTGGTACTTTATTTTATCGACCCCGTAAGGATGAAAGGCAAAGTTAACCTCGGCGGGATTTGAACTCAGATCGTAAAGGGACGTAACTATGATGGAAAGCATGGCGTCCGACCCTCTACCAATACTGCCAATCCACCGCCCTGG
>OZ024762.1:4376134-4396134 GCA_964016885.1 Eledone cirrhosa
TCAATCTCAAATAAAAAAAAAACAATGAACTAATTGCAACTTGCTGACACAAGTCCAAACAAGAAAATCAGCAAGCAACCCGCTCGAGGAAGCCCCGTGAGGTGGAGTGGTTGTTGTAGCCGTTGTTGCTGGCCATTCTAAACGACAATACCTTTGCCAGTTTATCTGGGAAATAGAGCCTGCTACCCCCACCCCTCTTACTTTCTTTCGTTGCTTAATTCCCTTCTTTCTTTCCTCTCTCTTTGTTTCGTCATTGCCCTGTATATTCTACAGCTTTGTTTTTACTGCTGCATATTTTCTATTGTATCTACTTACAACAAAGTAATAATCGGTGTTGATGTTGTGGCTAAATAGAAAAAACATTTAAACCATCCATATCCGGCCAAAATTCGCTCACCTCTTTCTGTTCAAACCGGCTGTAACCGACCGGTCAAACTCACGTTAAGGTATTGTTCTGAAAATGAATAATATCAAAACCTCATAGATTCGATATTATGTAAGTAAAGCCTTTACCGTGAAAATACAATAGTAAATATAGAGTAATGTAAATGTTATGTGAGATATTGTGTGAAGTAAAGCCTTTACCGTGAAAATACAATAGTAAATATAGAGTAAAGTAAATACTAAAGGGTTATAACACTATGAAGGAAACACCACACAGAGTCCAAAATCTAAATTATTTCTTGATAATTTTAAAAAGACACACCACATGTGCCTGACTTGAGGACAAGTGGCGACGCATATCGGTTTTACATCGCTGAAAGAGTATTGTTCTTAACCTGAAGAGTAGCGTCCTCTTGGTGGTTCTGTGAGGTCATAAAGGGTGGGTTAGGGGTCAGTAAATGTGAAGGAGGGTTGTCGGTTACACGATGTCTGAGCTAGGTTACAACAACTACATGCTAAACATGCCCCGAGGAAATATTTGTCGGGATTACGAAACAGGTAGGGGTGTATCTAAAAAAGAAACCTGATGAATGGGATGATATAAGAAAATGGGGTTAACAAACAATTGCGCACAACTGTTTGAATAAACTACAAAACATGTCTTGGGGTTATATGCACATGTAAACATGTACACACACATACACACACAATATATATATATATATATATATATATATACGATATTAACAAATGGAAACTATATTTATAAAACCATATTTATTTCATTATACATATTTCAAGGACACCAAGTTAAATTATGGTGTGCTTTCATCAGACAAAATATAATATAGATCAGTTTTATAAATAAATATTGACATACCCTTAAAAAATTCAACCATTACTGTTGCATTTTTTAAGGGTATGTCAATATATATATATATATATATATATATATATATATATATATATATATATATATAGCCTATTGAATAACATTATGTAGAGAGTATATCAATATTTAGTGTACAATCACTTTCTATTATATCCAAACCATGTAAATTTCCCTTTTTCAAAAGTAATACGATGTATTTATACACGGACTCTCTCTCTCTCTCTCTCTCTCTCTCTCTCTCTATATATATATATATATACGGAAACTAAACACACAATCACTCCCTAAAAGACATACATTTTCTCAGATGTCACATAAGTTGAAACACACAGAGGCACACACACACCCACACACACACACACACACACACACACACATATATATATATATATATATGCTGGTGTTAATTGTAGTGGACAAAGCTACTCTGTGCAACTGTGGAATGTGTAATATTGTACGTTGTGGAATAACAATATAATGGTTTGTATAAACGAGAGGGAATAAGAGAAGGTTTGTATTCTTTGGAATAATAATGACAGGGAATAAAAGAGAATAAACGATCAAGAATAACAATAGAACTGAATGAGAAGACATGAATAGCAATGACCTAGTTAGGTTATAAAGAGATTTATGTACAATCAGATAGAATGATAGATATATATATAGATACGGCCCCGTGTGACAGAAAACCAATCACTATCTCCCCCATCTCCTTATCTGTGTGTGTGTGTGTGTGTGTGTGTGTGTGTGTGTGTGTGTGTGTGTGTGTATATATATATATATATATATATATATATATTTTAACTTTAATTATATCTCATAAAATAATACAACTGGCTTTCCACAAAATACATATAATTAGCACCCCAAACACTTAAATTGGGTTTATACTAACATATAACCTAATGTTTGTTGAGTGAGATGGTTACCAGTCAGAGTTTAGCTTTAAGCTATCTCTGTTATTGTATTAAATATATATATATATATATATATATATATATATATATATAAACTTGTGCTGTGACGGCGATGAATTTGCTTTGCAAGGTATTTTTTTATATGAAATCACGTGTTGAAAAAAATATTGTTATATTTGGGGAGGGTCATGTTGCCAGAAATATATAGTAAAACACAGTGAGTGTGAATCAATATATGACCACCTGGCAACATAAGCCTCTTCAAATATTACAATATATATATATATATATATATATATATATATATATATATATATATGTATATATATATATATAGTAAATACAAAAACTAAAATCCAGAGAGGACTCAATAAAAGTAATATGTTTATATATATATATATATATATATATATATATATATATGTAATAACAAACACAAAGCAATGCACACACACACACACACACACACACACACACACACACATATATATATATATATATATATACACGCAACAATACATATAAAACTGTAGAGCAAATATTTATAATTTTAACAGATTTATGGTTTAAGCAAACAATTTCTATTTTCACCCTTTTTCGGGATCCTGGGAAGAACCCGACAATAGAAAACTGGAAACATTACTACAGACTGTACATGGATTTAGAAGTGAAACTGGTGTCAAAGTTGAATTAGAAAAAATACACCAAGGCCACTCATAAGATTAGTCAAAAACATAAATGTCCCGCTAGATAAAGAAACTGAAATAAGAGATTTAGATGAAACCCTGACACACAAGTAAAAATCAATGAACTATCTCTCTACCTACCTACCTACCTACCTCTATCTCTCTAAAAAAAAGAAGAAAGATATCTATCTATCTGTCTATGCCAACTGCTGGGTCGCTTATCTGTCTTTACACGTGTCCTCCAAAGGTCTCTGCATGTCGTCAGCGTTCTGTGCTCACTTAGCCAACTGCTGAGTCACGAACCACTAAATTCATAAATCCCACGGACCATTATAATGAATTTTTTTAAAAAGATAAATACATTTGTAAAATCATTTTTTTTTTTCTACTTTAGGCACAAGGCCAGCAATTACCCAGTACATTACTGGTACTTTATTTTATCGACCCCGTAAGGATGAAAGGCAAAGTTAACCTCGGCCGGATTTGAACTCAGATCATAAAGGGACGTAACTATGCTGGAAAGCATGTCCGACCCTCTACCGATACTGCCAATTCACCACCCTACATTTGTAAAATAATGACCACAAATCTTCCATTTTATATGAAATGCACCTTTTAAATATAACAAAATTATAAATGAGAATCGGTATTAGCGGAGCGGGGTGTCTGTTGTAATGGTTGAAACAATACTGAAGCGTACGTGTGTCATATTGTCAATAGATGACACACATGTGTAGCATTCATTCATGGATGTTAGTTCTTTACTGAAGAGAAACACGTTTTAGGGGTGTTATAAAATATATTTTAACTAAATATTAGTTTTGTTTTACTATTATTAAAACCTTCCTCAGTCGACGTCATCACCCCTTCCTTCCTCAGTCGACGTCATCACCCCTTCCTTCCACAGTCAGCGTCATTACCCCTTCCTTCCACAGTCAGCGTCATTACCCCTTCCTTCCTCCTCAATCATTTGTAGTGTGTGACAGACAAACACACAAGCCTGTTATATGAGTAGACAACGCCCCAACCATCATTATCATGAGGTTAACTTTGCCCTTCATCCTTACGGGGTCGATAGAATAAAGTACCAGTAATACACTGGGATAATTGCTGGCCTTGTGCCAAAAGTAGAAACAATTATCATTATTAGTACCGCTACTACAACTTCATCTACTTGATAAACTACACTGCTGCTATGCCAAATTACCACCACCACCACTACCACTACTACTACTACCCCCACCCCACACCCACCACTACCACCACCACTAATACTACCACTATTACTACCATCACCACCACCACTACTACCCCCACCCCACCCCCACCACTACTACTACCACACCCACCGCCACCACTACCACCACCACACTACTACTACCAAACCCACCACCACCACTACCACCACCACTAATACTACCACTATTACTACCATCACCACCACCACTACTACCACACCCACCACTACCACTACTACTACCACACCCACCACCACCACTACCACCACCACACTACTACTACCATACCCACCACCACTACTACCACCACCACTAATACTACCACTATTACTACCATCACCACCACCACTACTATCACACCCACCACTAGCACTACCACCATCACACCCACCACCACCACACTACTACTACCACACCCACCACCACCACCACCACCACTAGGTATACTTGGAACAGTGATAAACCAGGTAATAATCTGTTATGCCAGGAGTTGCGTGATATTGATGACGATATATATCGATTAGTTACGTCAGTTTTGCAGCATTAATTTCTGCTGCTGCTGTTGTTGTTGTTGCTGCTGCTACTGTTGCTGCTGCTGTTGTTGCTACTGTTGCTGCTGTTGTTGCTACTGCTGCTGTTGTTGTTGTTGCTACTGTTGCTGTTGTTGTTACTGTTGCTGTTACTGTTGCTACTGTTGTTGTTACTATTGCAGTAGTTGTTATTGCTGTTGCAGCTACTGCTGCAGTAATTACGATTGCTGCTGCACTTAATGTTGCTGCAACTGTTATAATGTTGCTGTTATTACTACTGCTGCTGTTACTGCTGCTGTTACTGCTGTCATTGCTGCTGCTGTTACTGCTTCTGTTACTGCTGCTGTACTACTGCTGTTACTGCTGCTGTTACTGCTTCTGTTACTGCTGCTGTACTACTGTCATTGCTGCTGCTGCTGTTGTTACTGCTGCTTTACTACTGTCATTGCTGCTGCTGTTACTGCTGCTGTACTACTGTCATTGCTGCTGCTGCTGTTACTGCTGCTGTACTACTGTCATTGCTGCTGCTGCTGTACTACTGTCATTGCTGCTGCTGTTGCTGTGCTGCTGCTGTACTACTGTCATTGCTGCTGCTGCTGTGCTGCTGTTACTGCTGCTGCTGCTGTGCTGCTGCTGTGCTACTGTCATTGCTGCTGCTGCTGTGCTGCTGTTACTGCTGCTGCTGCTGCTGTTACTGCTGCTGTACTACTGTCATTGCTGCTGCTGCTGTTACTGTATTTACTGTTGTTGTTGTTGTTGTAGTCACATGCTGATCTTGCAGGAATCACTGATCAAGTGGTTGTTCGATCAAGACAGACCTAAGGCAACGAAACAACCACCACCGCCACACCACCACCACCACCACCACCACAACACACCACCACCACCACCACCACCGCCACACCACCACCACCACCACCACCACCACAACACACCACCACCACCACCACCGCCACACCACCACCACCACAACACACCACCACCACCACCACCACCACCGCCACACCACCACCATACCACCACCACCACAACACACACCACCGTCACACCACCACCACACACACCACCACCAACAATACCACTGCCGACATCACAACCACCACCACCACCACCACTAAAACACCATCACCACCATCATCATTTACAACATCCCCACCATCAACACCACCACCACCAACAACAACAGCACAACACCACCACCACCGCCACCACCAACAACAACAAAACCAACGCTGCTTGGGTATTTTGTTTAAACATGGCTACACCATGTTTAAACAAAATACCCAAGCAGCGCCACATGTTACTAAAGCGCCCCTAAGACTATTCCAGAAGTGACGGGTCCATCCATCCGTCCAATACATACATAGCTTCAAACGTTTCAGCGCAGTATTGGCAAGACGACCAGACCAGGACTGGCGTGTACCAGGAAACCTGTCGGGCGAAATCCTTTCATCGGATTTTGTTCCAGAGGCCTTATTGCCATTTACTTCAAAATTTGGAGTGTTCATTTATATCAGGTCACCCTTGAAGACAACATCAGGTCACCCTTGAAGACAACATCAGGTCACCCTTGAAGACAACATCAGGTCACCCTTGAAGACAACATCAGGTCACTCTTGAAGACAACATCAGGTCACTTTTGAAGACAACATCAGGTCACCCTTGAAGACAACATCAGGTCACCCTTGAAGACAACATCAGGTCACCCTTGAAGACATCAGGTTACCCTTGAAGACAACATCAGGTCACCCTTGAAGACAACATCAGGTCACCCTTGAAGACAACATCAGGTTACCCTTGAAGACAACATCAGGTCACCCTTGAAGACAACATCAGGTCACCCTTGAAGACAACATCAGGTCACCCTTGAAGACAACATCAGCTTAGATTATAATCTAAGAACACATCGGTCACTATTGAGCAGCGACTTTTATATCAGAGTTACCCTCAACGACAGAGATATCCTAAAACACGCAGACACCAGCTTGAGTGTTTCTGTGGCCCTACATTCATTCATCCGAGTATCGGCTGACAAGTTCATAGACTGAAGGGCCGTAACTCTATACGTCAAAGCATGGCGTCTGACCCTCTACCGATACTGCCAATATTTATATATATAAAGTTGTATTCTTGTTTGTTTGTTCACGAACTCCTCCTATGGTTTTGGAGGTAGACCCCCATAACCATATATATTCTGAAACTACATTGCCCAGGGTACTTGGATAAGTATATTTCATTTTAAGCAAAGGGTTCCCGGGGGGCACAAACACTCGCTGAAAATTTTTAAATTTTTAGATTTAAAAAAAATTATTTACAAGAAACAAAATAAGAATAAGATTTAATGTAATTTTGATTTGATATATTACAAAAAAAATAATGTTTTCCAATTTTTCATGCATTACATTTTACATTGAGTAATATTGAAATGCAGAGTTTTTCTCCATAAATTATATCACTGATTTAAAATCAATCATCATTTTCTTACAAAGAAGAAAAATGTGTGAAACGCAGCAAGGCGCGGGTAATTCGGCTAATATATATATATATATATATATATATATATATATATATATATATATTATGGAATACTGTTGGCTTCTTGCTACAATACTTTCTATACCTTTCATTTATATATATATATATATATATATATATATATATATATATATATATAGACTCCAGTAACTCCACTCTACACTCCAGTAACTCCACTCCACTCTACACTCCAGTAACTCCACTCCAGTAACATCTATTGCTCTGTATAATTTGTCACCTCTAATGTCCAGTCATGGGCAGACAATCAGATCAGTTTGGCCTTCATTATTGATCTGCCCACTAGAAACTAATATCGATCGGTCTAACGTAACGTGCGAAAATGACGACAACGCTGATCGCTGCCTTAGTTCTAGTAGTAGTAGTAGTAGTAGTAGTAGTAGTAGTAGTAGTAGTGGTACAGGTAGTAGTTCTGGTGGTGGTATTAATAGCAGTGGTGATGATGATAGTAGTTCGGGTGGTGGTGGTGGTGGTGGTAGTAGTAGTAGTGGTGGTATCAGGGGTAGTAGTAGTTCTGGTGGTGGTTGTAGTGGTGGTGGTGGTGGTAGTTCTGGTAGTGGTGGTAGTAGTAGTAGTAGTGGTGGTGGTATTAGGGGTAGTAGTAGTGTTGGTGGTGATGGTAGGGGTAGTAGTAGTGCTGGTGGTGATGGTAGGGGTAGTAGTAGTGCTGGTGGTGATGGTAGGGGTAGTAGTAGTGCTGGTGGCTGTGTTGTTGTTAGTGTGGTGGTGGTAGTAGTAGTCGTTCTACAGGTGTATTAGTGGTTGTATTAGCAGGTGTAACAGTAGTGGTGGCAATAATAGTTTCTGTAATGGAGTGTACTGCTACTGCTACTACTACTACTACTTCTAATAGTGGTGGGGATGGTAGTAGTAGTAGTAGTAGTAGTAGTAGTAGTAGTAGTAGTAGTAGTAGTAATAGTCGTGGTGGTGGCGATGGTAGTAGTAGTAGTAGTAGTAGTAGTAGTAGTAGTAGTTGTAGTAGTAGTGGTAGTAGTGGTGGTGGTGGTGGTGGTGGTGGCGGTAGTAGTAGTAGTGGTAGTAGTAGTAGTAGTAGTGGTGGTGGTGGTGGCGGTGGTAGTAGTAGTAGTGGTAGTAGTAGTAGTAGTAGTAGTAGTAGTAGTAGTAGTAGTGGTGGTGGATGAAAGAGAATGTTGACTTCGGCGGGATTGTCAGTTGAATGCGGAGAGGAGAGCTAGCGCAAATACCACAAGGTATTTCACCCGATTCTTTGGCGATTCCCATTTCGACCAAGCCATAACAGACAGAGACACGTGATGATAGCGATGGTGGGGTGTCCGACCTGTCAACTCTCCCCGTCCGACGGGGAGATCTCCCACCCACTTTAGGGTGGGTGAGAAATGTCTTCTCTTGTAGCAATGGGTATAGCTTTCATTATGTAAGATCTCCTGGATTGGCAGTATCGGTAGAGGGTCGGACACCATGCTTTGAAGCATAGAGTTACGTCCCTTTACGATCCCTTTATAAGCATAAATACTAGGGTCAGACATGCTTTCCAGCGTAGTTACGTCCCTTTACGATCTGAGTTCAAATCCCGCCGAGGTTAACTTTGCCTTTCATCCTTACGGGGTCGATAAAATAAAGTACCAGTAATGCACTGGGTAATTGCTGGCCTTGTGCCAATAGTAGAAACAATTATGTAAAATCTCCTCATTTTGCTTTATTTCTCCCAGTTTTGGGACACTTTTTTTCCTGATACTCCCCCGTTTGGGTTTTTAGAGGTTGGCATGTCTGGGTTGTGTTGGGTGACAGTGAAAGCAGCCACAGAGAAAACTGAGAAGTTGGCCAAGGAAAATATACGTGTACCACCTATTTGGTAGGGGAGCTGCCGGAGATATCTCCGAATGCAGGAGTCTATGTCTTATAAGACATTGAAACAAGCAGCTCTGCAGGTCTTTCTGTCCCGTGTCTCATACTATTACGACACCAGAACTACTCGGACGGGGGGCACCCACAGATTTAGGCGACAAAGCCCCTGCACAGCATCACAAATTTCGATGAGTCTCATATTAGGACATTGAGACAAATATCTTTGTCAACCTCGACGCTTGATATAATTAAATTAAAGCTTCCCCCCGCCCTCCTCACTGTATTAGTCACTATTTAGCTACTTTCGTGAGTCAGATGTAGCGGTCAACTTTCTCACAGCCTTTATAATATAGATGTATATCTTCTTCTTCGCCCACTTATTCCTGAGAGGGTCGTGGAGGCAGAGTGCTCAAACACACCTTCCGGTGGGTCCTATCAGAACCAACCGTCTTTAATTAATCCGGCCAGTTCCCCAAGCGTGACCAGCCAAGCTCATGGATGTTATCCAAACATCTTGCTGAGGGTCTACCTCTTGGTGTCCTGCCGGTTGGTTTTGCCCGTAAAATCTGTGCAGAGATTCCTTCCTGAGACATTCTAACCACATGCCCATAGTATCGGAGCTATGATCTCTCAATTCTGAGAAGTAGCGGCTCTACCTGGAGTGACTCTCTGATCTCCGAGTTATGCTCTTTATCGAAGAGAAGTTCAAGTATCTCGAGGCGGTGTTCTCGAGTGATGGAAGGAAGGAGGCTGAATTAAGTGCAAGAACTGCAGGGGCCGGTGCAGTTATGTGCCAGCTTCAGCATTTAGTACGCTGATGGCTCGCGTACCGGCATCGGTCCGCGGACCACCACTTTGAGTAGCACTGCTCTAGACCACCATTTTGAGTAGCACTGCTCTAGATCACGGGTCTAATATCTTTTCCACTAGACACCTTTACAGTCAACTAATGATACAACTTAACTTTGTTTTTTTTCTTTCTTGAAACAAATAGCTGGAATGTTTCCCATAGAAAGGGCGCAAAGTGACAACACGTTTGAAAGGTCAGAAATATTTTCAGTAAACGGAACCAGACGATTGTCAAAATATAAAAAAGATATATTTAAAAAAAGACACTTGAAAATTCAAACATTTAACGTGAATGTCAACAGCAAGTTATTATTGCAGTATAGTGATAACATGGCGGTGGTATGGTGGTGGTGGTAGTATGGTGGTGGTGTGGTGGTGGTGGTGGTGGTGGTGGTGGTGGTAGTGGTGGTGGTGGCTGTAGTGGTGGTGGCTGTAGTGGTTGTGGTGGTGGTGGTGGTGGTGGTGGTGGTAGTGGCTGTAGTGGTGGTGGTGGCTGTAGTGGTGGTGGTGGCTGTAGTGGTGGTGGTGATGTTTGTTTACGTGATATTAACGATTGCGTTGATGGACTTGAAAGAGAAAAGGCTCAGAAACAGAAGAAGAAGAAGAAGAAGAAGAAGAAGAAGAAAAAGAAAAGAAATAAAAGAAAAAAGAAAAAAGAAGTAATGAGGAGGGGAGGGCGGGGATGAGAGAAGCGTTGATGACAAAGTCTATTATCCCGATAGAGATAATGATTACGGTGGTGGAGATGGTTACGGAGGTGATGGTGATGATGGTGATGTAACATGCCGTTAGTTGCTTCTAAATGCAGGTTAAATTATCGATAAAATGCCGCACTTGAGTGGCCACTGTCAGAGTATGGGTCATGGTTTTTACAATTTACTGAGATAATTCTTGTTTAGGAGCAGGTCGACCCACTTATAGCAACCTTATACACGATGCACTAGCCAACTCCTTCCTCTCCCTCCTCCTCTAGGTAACAATGTGGTCATGTGATGGGGGAACTTATGTAATCTACCATTTAGATGGTAATCAACGGGGATGTTCCTACATTGAAGGTTTTCTCCGTAAACAAACTACACATTCGTATTAAAGAAGACAAGTTCCTCTGTTAAGGAATATTTAGAAAAATATTCCATCTAAGACATCGCGGTCAATATCAAAACTAAAGATTCGGGAATTTGAGAACTAAAGTGATCATGTTCATTAATAAACAAAAAATCTCTATTAATAATAGACACGAATTGCAACAAGCTAATTAACTATTCTAACAGTCTACGCATCTCCATACTATTCACACATAGCCAACTTATCATTAACAATTTTCTCCTGATAAAGGGCTTTTAACATCGAAATATCAAAATATAATGTAAAAGCTTAAAGTATTGTTTTGCTTTACTTTGATTTCGTTCGTTTCCACTTCTACATCAACTTGTAATGTACTGGCTTTTCTAAAAACCACACACACACACACACACACAAGTGAAATGCAAACACACCCATGCATACTCACAGATACATCTTACACATACATACATACATTGATACATTTACCGATATATATCTTACACACACAAACAGATACATAAATACATACATTCATACAGATACGTACACATATACATACACATAAACACACAGAGATACATATCTTGCATAAATACATGCTTACATACAGAAATACATTCACAGATACACATCTCTTTCACACACATACACAGCCGACATACAGATATATATATATATATATATATATACATACAGATTTAAAGCCGACACATACAGATATGCAGCCGACATTTACAGATACACAGCCGACATAGACATATATATATACAGATACACACCCGACACATACAGATATACACCCGACACATACAAATATACACCCGACACATACAAATATACACCCGACACATACAGATATACAGCCGACACACAGATATATATATATATATATATACATACAGATATACAGCCGACACATACAGATATACAGCCGACATAGATAGAGATATATACAAATGCACAGATATACAGCCGACATACACAGAGATATATACAGATATAGAGCCGTCATAGACAGATATAGACAGATATACAGCCGACATATACAGATATATATATACAAATATACAGCCGACATATACAGAGATATATATACAAATATACAGCCGACATATACAGAGATATATATATACAAATATACAGCTGACATATACAGAGATATATATATACAAATATACAGCCGACATATACAGAGATATATATATAAATATACAGCCGACATATACAGATATATATATATACAAATATACAGCCGACATATACAGAGATATATATATACAAATATACAGCCGACATATACAGAGATATATATATACAAATATACAGCCGACATATACAGAGATATATATATAAACAAATAGCCGACATATACAGATATATATATATACAAACACAAAGCCGACATATACAGATATATATATATATAAACACAAAGCCGACATATACAGATATATATATATATAAACAACATTCAGGTGGTGAAGCTTGTTTAACGAAATATTTCATTAAGTGGAAATCCATATGTTCACAGTTGTTGGGTGTAAAATACTAATTCCAGAGAGAGAGGGAGATAGAGAAAGGTAACGAGTTAGATAAAGAGAGGGGGTAGAGAGAGGGGTAGAGCGAGAGGGGGGTAGAGAGGGGGGGGTATAGGAGGGGGGTATAGAGAGGGGGGGGGGTAGAGAGAGAGGTGGAGAGAGATAGGTAGGTATATAGAAAGATAATGAGAGAGAGATAATGAGAGAGATAGAGTGAGAGAAAAAAAGGTAGCGAGAGATAGGTAGATATATATATATAGAGAGAGAGATAAATAGAGAGACAGAGAGAGAGAGAGGGGGTATAGGGGGGGAAGAGGGGGGTATATGGGGGGGAGGGGGTATAGGGGAGAGAGAGAGAGAGAGAGAGGGGGTATAGGGGAGAGAGAGAGAGGGTAAGTTGTGGGAGAGACAGAGAGAGGGTAAGTTGTGGGAGAGACAGAGAGATGATAAGTTGTGGGAGAGAGAGAGAGATGATAAGTTGTGGGAGAGAGAGAGAGATGATAAGTTGTGGGAGATACAGAGAGATGTTTGAGTGATAAAGAAGAGTACGAGAGAATGGTGAAAATGTGTAAATAAATTCGCTAAAATGGTGAATAACAGTGCCAAGTAGGAATCAAGTTTATGGAAGTTTCCTGAAAGTTGAAGAAACAGGTTTGTCTGACAGGGATGTGTGTATGGGGGTGGTATTAACGCCATATTTGAAGAAATTGAAATTTGTTTACGCTCACAATACGGATATAAATAAATCGGTTTTAAACATTCGCGGTTGGAAAATATATTTTTAAAATGTTTAATACTATTCCACATGAAACCGCATCACCTAATATACGGGAGAAAAGTCTCAACTAATAAGTGTGAAACTAATAAGACTTATATATATATAATGAAAATTGAATTAGAAGATAACTAGGCTAATAATGACGGGGTGTATAGAAACCCACTATGTGCTGATGCCATCTTTTTATATTTTATATATATATATATATATATATATATACAGAGTAGTATAGTTAATACGAAGCCCTGTGAGATATGTAGTAAATGACCGATAAGATTTTAAAAAGCCGGTACAATGTGGTAGAAAATACGAAGGGCAAATGATGGTAAATGAAACAAAGCAAAACAAAGTAATGATATTTCGGGGTTAAAACCCTCTTTTCAGATGTGAAGCTGAAACAGTCATAGATGAGACAAGCGAACGATTTGAGCTTTCTTTTGTAACAAAGAAAGCTCATATATATATATATATATATATATATATACATACACACACACACACTTTATATTCAATTAAACCAGTAAATTTTGGTTTTGTCTGTTTTGTTGTTTTAATCAACCGTTTGAAGGTGGAACAATTGTAATGTAAATATTAGAGAAGGAAAATATATTTAACAACCACAACAATCACAACAACCACAACAATCACAACAACCACAACATTGAAAGTATCAGTGGAATACATTATATAAAGTAATCAAAATATGAAATAAAGAATTAATATATTTAATTAATATAGAGACTGGGTGAGAGAGAGATAGTAAGAGTGAGGGGGAGAGAGTGAGACAGTGAGTGAGTTTGTAAGGGGTAGAGGGATAGTGAGAGAGGGATAGTGACAGAGAAAGTGATAGAGAGATAGTAAGTGTATGTGTGTGTGAGAGTGCGTAGGGATGTGTGAGAGAGAGCGAGATCGATCGAGAGCGAGAGAGAGAGAGAGAGAGAGAGAGAGAGAGAGAGAGAGAGAGAGAGAGAGAGGAGAGAAAGAGAGACAATGAAAGTGAGAGAGAGGAAATTTAGGAATATGTTAATAGGGGACTTAAATGGATATTGAAATTATAAAACTGCAATTTCCATCGAATATCAGCCACCATTTTAAACAATAGCGTAGATTTATTACTTCACTGCATTGTTTAGCAATTTACACAATGGCGCCATTTTCTTTTTTAATATTTGCTCGTAGGAGGGTCGGTTGAAATGTTCATAGGTTGGCTATGAAGGAGTGGTGCTAGAGCTGTGAAATCTTACATGCATTAATTTCAACTCTTCTTATTAATAACTGCATTGTTTCTTGCCAGGGACTATGTTGAAAGATAAACCTCATTTGGTCATTCCATGAGAGTATCTTGGTCAACCTATGAACAATTAATATTCTACCTTAGCAGCCATCCATTCATCAAACGTTTGGTAGGTGTGATTTTTTATAAGGGATTGGGTGGTCCTTAACGACAGCAAATTTTGGTAGGTGTGATTTTTTATAAGGGATTGGGTGGTCCTTAACGACAGCAACTTTTGGTAGGTGTGATTTTTTATAAGGGATTGGGTGGTCCTTAACGACAGCAACTTTTGGTAGGTGTGATTTTTATAAGGGGTTGGGTGGTCCTTAACAACAATGACACCAGTTTTGCTAGGTGTGGCTTTTATAAGGGGTTACTTCAGCCTTAACAATGACATCTTCAGCTACATCATCATTAACAACAACACCATCAGCAGCAGCTGCAACATCAATAACAACATCAACAACTACTACAATATACCATCAGCAACATCATCATTAATATCATCATCATCAACATCATCATTGCCATCATCGTCGTCATCATCATTGCCTTCATCACCATCACCACCACATACAAAATACCCCTCCCCCCCTCCTACAGCTGACGCCACCACCACCACATACAAAATACCTCCCCCCCTCCTACAGCTGACGCCACCACCACCACCACCACCACACACAACATACACCCCCCACACCACCACGCACAACAGACACTCTCCCCCACCACCACCACACACAGCAGACACTTCCCCCACCACACACAACAGACACTCCCCCACCACCACACACAACAGACACTCCCCCACCACTACCACACACAAAATACCCCCCCCCCCCCCACCACCACACACAACAGACACTCCCCCACCATTATCACACACAAAATACCTCTCCCCCTACACCACCACGCACAACATACACTCCCCCACCACTACCACACACAACAGACACTCCCCCACCACTACCACACACAACAGACACTCCCCCTACAACTCTCACCACCACCACCACCACATACAGCTCAATTAACAATATCCATTTTCTAATTAAAACAACTAGAAGGCAGTATTTTGTGTCTCTCTTCTTCAACAAATGACCTTCCATGTTTAATTTATCCAGTTTCATTGTTTTACAGAGATAGAAAGGTTTCGTTATAAAGGTCAGGAAGGAGGCATTAATAAATTAGTTTGAAATTCTTGTAGGCATTTATAGAGACACACTCATAGACACACGTAGACACATATACACATACACACACATATATATATATATACATACCTAAATATACACACACATATATACATATGTATGTGTGTGCATAGGAACTGCTCTGTGCCGGTGCTACAGTAAAGCCAGAGTCCTGGTGTTTCTCCAGTGCAAGGCGCATACAATAGTCCACTACGATGATAAAAAGGTAGGGAGCCAATGTATCTCCCTGGAGCACTCCAGCCAGTATCTCAAAGAGCTCTGTCATCCCATCAGGTGTAATGACTTGGGCTTTGGTGTGTGGTGTAGAGCAGTGATATCAGGTCCACTATCTTTTCTAGCAGTTTGTTCTCCCATTCAGATCATCAGATCATCAGATACAGTAATACGTATTTCTCTCACCACGTGTTGAACACTAGTTTCTAACTTAACATTAGACACGCAAGACACATTACCTGAAACACCAGCTGATGATCTGTGGATAATGTAATTCTTGTAGCATTTAGTGAAACAATCCTTCCATGGGACTGTATAGTTGTCAGAGTTATGAAGGTACGCTTTCCATTTTAATTAATCTGTTTAATTATAATTGTTTCAACTTTTAGGTACAAGGCCAGCAATTTCTCAGTGCATTACTGGTACTTTATTTTATCGACCCCGTAAGGATGAAAGGCAAAGTCAACCTAGGCGGGATTTGAACTCAGATCGTAAAGGGACGTAACTATGCTGGAAAGCATGGCGTCCGACCCTCTACCGATACTGCCAATCCACCGCCCTATCTGTTTAATCTGTTTAATTATAATGTATTTCCTGTATCTTTCGCAGTTTTTATGTCTTTTCTTTTCATGTATTCTCTCCTATATATTTTGAAGAGCCCGGAAAAATTTCCTTGAGTTCATTATTCTGAGTTCAAATCCCGCCGAGGTTGACTTTGCCTTTCATCCTTACGGGGTCGATAAAATAAAGTACCAGTAATGCACTGGGTAATTGCTGGCTTTGTGCCAAAAGTAGAAACAATTATTACTACAGGGAACAACGCAGGTCCATTACTCCGTTGCTTCATTTGATACGTGTGTGTGTGTGTGTGTGTGTGTGTGTGTGTGTGTGTGTGTGTGTGTGTGTGTGTGTGTGTGTGTGTGTGTGTGTGTGTGTGTGTGTGTGTGTGTGTGTGTGTGTGTGTGTGTGTGTGTGTGTGTGTGTGTGTCTGTGTGTGTCTGTGTCTGCGTGTGTGTGTGTGTGTGTAATGAAATAACGGTGCATGTGAAAAAATGAAAAAAGGAAAAGACTGTCAATCAGGTGTGAAAGCTGATATATTATTGATGTTCACATACAAAACAAAAGGGCTACCTAATGTTCCAAAGTCCAATTTTGACCATCTCCTCAGATTGTAAGAGCGATCAAATTTGTGACCTAGTTGTCAGATGTCTGGACGAGTTTTACTACAACGCGGCCATACCAGGAATGAGGAATCCTATCTGGCTTCGTTGTAGTACTGGCCTTAATAATAATAACTAATATATATATATATATAATATATATATATATATATATATATATATATATATATATATATATAGATATATATATATGGAAAGTTATATTTAAATTGTTGGGTTAACAACGAGTAAATATTTATAACTGATATAAAAGCACTCAACAAGTATTTGGAGTATATTTATGATATTAAATAAATGGAAACTATATTTATAAAACCATATTTATTTCGTTATATATATTTCAGGGATATCATATTAACAATATGTTATGCCGTCTTCAGACAAAATACAATATAAACAGTCTTATAAATAAATAGATACGACATACCTTTCAATCACCTTGCATTTGCAATCACCTCCCAAATGCAAGGTGATTGAAAGGTATGTCGTATCTATTTATTTATAAGACTGTTTATATTGTATTTTGTCTGAAGACGGCATACCATATTGTTAATATGATATCCCTGAAATATATATAACGAAATAAATATGGTTTTATAAATATAGTTTCCATTTATTTAATATCATATATATATATATATATATATATATATATATATATCGTTTCTGAATTTGTTTAGCAAGATTCTTTATCTGAAATCGTGTGTTGAAACCGATATTGTTATACTTTGGGAGGGTCATGTTGCCAATAAGAAACACACGCACCAGTTGCTTTCACTTCAATTTAATTTATTATATATTTATAAATTTACAAATTTATAAATTTCTGGTTGGTTGGTTCCACAACCAGATAGTTGTTTATATATATATAGTCATAGTTCTTTCGTCACACACTCTGTGACCTCTTCAGTGACTGGGGATTTCTTTCTTCGTTTCTGTGCCTTTCCTTTCTTCTATCCTACGCGAAAAATGGCGTAGGATAGAAGAAAGGAAAGGCACAGAAACGAAGAAAGAAATCCCCAGTCACTGAAGAGGTCACAGAGTGTGTGACGAAAGAACTATGACTATATATATATAAACAACTATCTGGTTGTGGTACCAACCAACCAACCAGAAATTTATAAATTTGTAAATTTATAAATATATAATAAATTAAATTGAAGTGAAAGCAACTGGTGCGTGTGTTTCTTATTGGCAACATGACCCTCCCAAAGTATAACAATATATATATATATATATATATATATATATATATATATATATATATATATATATAAGCCAGGCTAACGCCAGTCTTTCAGGAAAGGATGATATTAAGAAACGGAAATTATTGTGGTTAATGGAAAACTTGTAAATAGAAAGACTAGCAAGTAATACTATGGTATAAATAACTGATAATGATTAATATTTGATCGTGCTCTACTTCCTGAGTCGCTGACCAGTACTTTGATCCCATCTCATGATGAGCTATAATTTAGGAACAAGGTCAGAAATATCGGGGTGGTGGGATGAGGGGGTGAGGGAAAGTCGATTATATCTACCCTAGTACATGACTGGTACTGATTTGAATAATTTCTAATTCTGACACAGGATCAGCAATTGGTTGGCGGTGAAGGAAAGTCGATTGCATCGGCTCCCAATACGTAACTGGTACTGATTTCACAGAATTATAATTTAGGAACAAGGCCAACAATTTCGTGGTGACGGTGAGAGTCGGTGGAGGAGAGGGTGGTGGATAAGAAGGTGGAGAGGGTGGTGGAGAGGGTGGTGGTGGAGAGGGAAAGTCGATTATATCCACCCCAGTTCTGTACCATAACATTACTTTATTGACTCCGGAAATCTGAAAGGTAAAGTTAACCTAGGCAGGTTTTCAACTCTGAACGTAAAGAACCCAAACAAATAGTAAGTGTTTTGTCGGACGCTCTATCGACTGCCAACCTCTCTTCCTAACTGAGACTAAAATCGATGTAACTCTGGTATTACTGAAAGAAAAGAAAGTAAAGAACTAATTGATTATACACAAGTTATGGCTGACTGATTAATAGGTCCTCAGTCCGACCTCACAGCAATTGTCTTTACCATAGGCTCAGTTGGACCAAAACATTGTGGGTGAAATGGGGCAGATGGAAACTGTGTGAAAGCCCGTCAGATGGACTTTACTTGTAATTCAAAAGGTCCCGCTCCGCCTTTGTCACATATTATGTCACGTAGATTCGGCTTTGGAACCACGTTATGGGTACATGTCTCAAACATTTACACCTTAATTCACGGTTGATGACACAACTGAATGATCCTCGTCGAAAACGAAGGAAGATCTATCATCATAATTCTTTCACAGTGGTGTGATTCAATATGGTCACAGTTCAATGGCGGAAGGTGCTCAAAGAATAAAACTTGTTAGGTTTACACCTATGTGCATTGATACACAAACACACACACACACACACACCTGTTGACAGCAACCGACAAGTGCTCCTGTTGATTCAGTCCACCATGGAACGACCTGCTCGTGAAAGCAAAAGAGAAAATTCTACGAATACACACGTATAATATATATATATATATATATATATATATATATATATATATATATATATACAGATTGATTTTTTTAGTTTCAGAAGATCCCGTTAAGGGTGAAAGTAGCGATTCTTTGCTTAAACTTTAATCTGTTATTTTAATAAATATTTGCTCTACGGTTCTTATATATTTGATATATATTTATCCTTATCGAGCCCTCTTTGGATTTTAGTCTTCATATTTATTATTATTACTATATATATATATATATATATATATATATATATATATATATATTTAATTTGTTGGTAATTCAACAAATATATATATTTATAACAGTTT
>OZ024762.1:4403634-4406134 GCA_964016885.1 Eledone cirrhosa
CGAGAGAGAGAGCGAGAGATAGAGAGGGCGAGAGAGGGCGAGTGAGAGAGAGGAAGAGAGAGAGAGAGAGACAGAGATAGATAGAGAAAGAGAGAGTATACAGAAGGTATATATATATATTACATATATATAGAGAGTATATATATATATAGTGTATATATTATATTAGGTAATGTATATACAATGTATATTTATATTGGGATGTCACTGCTAGAAGGTAGTATAAACATTTGCCTTTCCCTTGGACAACATCGGTGGCATGGAGAGGGGGGGGGGCAGGAGTGTCTAGTAGTCTTCCACAAAAACACCTCACCCGGACTGGTACCTCGGTGGAGAACTTTCTAGGTGTTTATTCCAAGGTCATTTGTGACCACTGTAGGAGGGAGGTTGTTACCCTTAAAAAAATATTGTTTTAGCACCATATCATATTTTTGATAATTCTTCCCAAGTAGCTGATGGGGATTTGTCAGTTAAATATTTCGATTATTAAAAATAAAATATGTATGTAGGCGTGTATGTATGTACGTATATATGTATATATGTATGTACGTATATATGTATGTATGTATGTATGTATGTATGTATGTATGTATGTATGTATGTATGTATGTATGTATGTACGTACGTATATATGTATATATGTATGTACGGATATATGTATGTATGTACGTACGTATATATGTATGTAAGAGTCAATGGCCATCCAAAATCACTGGGAGAGATGACCCCTTAGCCTTTGTCAAGGCAGAATTCTAAGAGAAGGAAAACTCTGATATAACACCTGCAACCCTGATGGTATCCAATGATGTTGACTTGTTCTTCTTTTTGGTAAATATCATCTTGGTTAAGAGAGTGGGACTGGCTTTGTGCAGTGCCTTTGCTCACTATAAAAGCTTCACAGCACAGGCATTGCTTTATATCTGGAGATCTCTCTGCACTTATCGTCACATGGTACCATGGGCCCAGCACTATGTGTCAATAATTGTCACAAGTGTAGTGTTTGTACCAGAGTTTTCAAGTCGCTGGCTGGACTAAAAAGTCAGTCGTTCAGCGCATCGGTAGGGGTTCTCCTACATGGATATAAAGTAGTGGCCGTACTCGAAAACGAGTTGGCAGCCACCATATATGTATGTATGTACGTACGTATATATGTATGTACGTACGTATATATGTATGTATGTACGTACGTACGTATGTACGTATGTACGGATATATGTATGTATGTATGTATGTACGTACGTATATATGTATGCATGTACGTACGCATGTATGTATGAATGTAAGTACGTATATATGTATGTATATATGTATGATGGTATCCAATGATGTTGACTTGTTCTTCTTTTTGGTAAATATCATCTTGGTTAAGAGAGTGGGACTGGCTTTGTGCAGTGCCTTTGCTTACTATAAAAGCTTCACGGCACAGGCATTGCTTTATATCTGGAGATCTCCCTGCACTTGTCGTCACATGGTACCATGGGCCCAGCACTATGTGTCAGTAATTGTCAGAGGTGTAGTGTTTGTGCCAGAGTTTTTAAGTCGCTGGCTGGACTAAAATGTCACACTCGTTCAGCGCATCGGTAGGGTTTCTCATACATGGATATAAAGTAGTGGCCGTACTCGAAAACGAGTTGGCAGCCACCATGTATGTATGTATGTATGTATGTACGTGCGTATATATGTATGTAAATATGTATGTACCCAGGCGGCGAATTGGCAGGGTCATTAGAAAGTCGGATAGAATGCTTTATGCCTGGAGAGGGATGGGCTCCGCCAATCTTAAAATGCCCAAGAAACGCTGTATGTCAATATGACTCTATCGCGAGTTACGGGACCATAAATACATGTATGTACCTGTAATTCTTAGGTGTGGTATTTTGGCATACAAAGTTTCTTGGACATTTTATTTTTAACTTGGCGTAGTTCAACTACTCTCCAGGTCTAAACACAGCAGATTTCTTTCAGAGAAGATAGAGAGTTAGAGAATGTCATTGAGAAAGATATATAGAGGAGGAATCGAACCCAATACTAGACTCGTACTTTTTATCGAACTCGAATGGGTGAAAGTTGACTTCGGCGGGATTTGAACTCAAACATCAGAGAGCCAGAACTAACACCGTAAGGCATTCTGTCCGACAGTCTAACAAATCTGACAATTTGCCGCCGATTATCAATAATTTTGTTTTTCATACGATCGAGAAGACACCATATCTTTTCCGAGTGGGGTGAAACTCGTCAAATAGGAGGAAGGAAACAATGTTTCCATTGAGCTTTTCATTGCTGATACTCTTTACCGGTCACAACTACTGACAAAAAGAGCAACTTGAAATAAAGTGACTTGCTCAAGGACAGAAAGCATTGCTTGGGATGGAAGATAAGAGAGTGGCGATGGGGAAAAACAGTAGCCTTAGCTGGTCAACATATCTCAGCTACGCCCTGCATCGCGGACAACACGGCCAAAACGCTGCAGTGGAGAGTTACCAGCGATGCCCGCTCCATC
>OZ024762.1:4413634-4428634 GCA_964016885.1 Eledone cirrhosa
CTGCACTCCACTGCACTCCACCACTGCACACCACTGCACTCCACCACTGCACCACACTGCACTCCACTGCACTCCACCACTGCACACCACCACCGCACCACACTGCACACCACTGCACCACACTGCACATAACTGCACCACACTGCACACCACACACCACTACACTGCACTGCACACCACTGCACACCACACACCACTACACTGCACACCACTGCACACCACACACCACACACCACTACACACCACTGCACTGCACCACACACCACTACATTTCACACCGCTACACTACACCACACTTCTCTAATAGTAGTAGTAGTGGAGGTGGTAGTACTGGTAGTAATAGTAACATTAGTGGTAGTAGTAATGGTAGTAGTAGTAGTAACAGTAGTGGTAGTAGTAGTAACAGTAGCAGTAGTAGTGGTAGTAGTAGTAGTAGTAGTAACAGTAGTGGTAGTAGTAGTGGTGGTAGTAGTAGTAAAAGTAGTGGTAGTAGTAGTGGTAGTAGTAGTAACAGTAGTGGTAGTAGTAGTAACAGTAGTGGTAGTAGTAGTGGTGATAGTAGTAGTAAAAGTAGTGGTAGTAGTAGTAACAGTAGTGGTAGTAGTAGTAACAGTAGTGGTAGTAGTAGTAACAGTAGTGGTAGTAGTAGTGGTGGTAGTAGTAGTAAAAGTAGTGGTAGTAGTAGTAACAGTAGTGGTAGTAGTAGTAGTGGTAGTAGTAGTAACAGTAGTGGTAGTAGTAGTAACAGTAGTGGTAGTAGTAGTGGTAGTAGTAGTAGTGGTAGTAGTAGTAACAGTAGTGGTAGTAGTAGTAATAGTAGTGGTAGTAGTAGTAACAGTAGTGGTAGTAGTAGTGGTAATAGTAGTAACAGTAGTGGTAGTAGTAGTGGTAGTAGTAGTAGTGGTAGTAGTAGTAACAGTAGTAGTAGTAGTAGTAATAGTAGTGGTAGTAGTAGTAACAGTAGTGGTAGTAGTAGTAATAGTAGTGGTAGTAGTAGTAACAGTAGTGGTAGTAGTGGCTGAGTCCTACTCAAACTAAATTGTAAGCAGTCTCTGTTCAAGACAACAAGCTAGGGTTTGAGGGAGATTTGGTTGTTATATTTAGCAGCTTCAACGATCCTGTAGACTGTAGAGGCAGGGTTTCCCCGTGCTGGTTGGCTCGGACTTGATGAGTGTGCAGCGATGGGAGCATGGCTACTATTTCTAGCAGATCGAGAGACCCGAGACCATCTTTAGTTAATGTAATTAAGAAGATGATACCAAATGCTTTATTGTCCGACCAATTGTCCGCCATTAGTGCGTCTGTGTGTGTGTGTGTGTGTGTGTGTGTGTGTGTGTTTCTGGGTGTGTGTGTGTGTGTGGGTGTGGGTGTGGGTGTGTGGGTGTGTGTGTGTGTGCGTGTGCGCGTATGTGCGTTGGAACTACAAATGCTTTATTGTCCGACCAATTGTCCGCCATTAGTGCGTCTGGATGTGTATGTGTGTCTGGGTGTGTGTATGTGTGTGTCTGGGTGTGTGTATGTGTGTGTCTGGGTGTGTGTATGTGTGTGTCTGGGTGTGTGTGTGTGTGTGTGTGTGTGTGTGTGTGTGTGTGTGTGTGTGTGTGTGTGTGTGTGTGTGTGCGTGTGCGTGCGCGTGTGTGGGTGCGTTGGAACTCCGTCCGGCTATTATCTAATGGCGTCTCATTAAATATATTGAAAGCTTTAGATAAATCATTTGTTATTTCATTGTCAGGTAATTATAATATTGCAGCAGTAACAGGCGGACAATATGAAGTCACAGGATTGGTAGAGGCGGTAGAGCGTCGGACACCATGTTTCATGGCATAGAGTTACGTCTCTTTACATTCTGAGTTCAAATCCCACCGAGGTTAGCTTTGCTTTTCATCCTTACGGGGTCGATAAAATAAAGTACCAGTAATGTACTGGTGTCGATTTAATCGACTTTCCTCTCCCCCCACAAATTGTTGGTCTTGTGCCTATACTAGAAACCATTATATAGTCACTCTACATTTATGTCTGTGTCTGTCTGTGTGTGTGTGTTTGTGTCTGTATGTATGTGTCTGTATGTGTGTATGTATGTGTGTATGTATGTGTGTATGTCAGGTCACCAGTTGGTGCTACTGGTAACATGTATCCCAGTACAACCTGTCTCATGGTCGGGTCGTTGGCGACTAAACTGGCAACCCCACCAAGGTTTCTTGGTGAGGAGGGTGACTTTGGACATCCTGCAGGACTAAAAACAAAACCTGTCAAAGGGCAAAGGAGCTCTTAAGAGTCAATGCCCATCCAAATTTACCGGGAGAGATGACCCCTTAGCCTTTGTCAAGGCAGAATTCCAGGAGAAGGAAAACTCTGATATAACACCTGCAACCCTGATGGTATCCAATGATGTTGACTTGTTCTTCTTTTTGGTAAATATCATCTTGGTTAAGAGAGTGGGACTGGCTTTGTGCAGTGCCTTTGCTCACTATAAAAGCTTCACGGCACAGGCATTGCTTTATATCTGGAGATCTCTCTGCACTTGTCGTCACATGGTACCATGAGCCCAGCACTATGTGTCAATAATTGTCACAAGTGTAGTGTTTGTACCAGAGTTTTCAAGTCAATGGCTGGACTAAAAAGTCACACTTGTTCAGCGCATTGATAGGGGTTCTCCTACATGGATATAAAGTAGTGGCCGTACTCGAAAACGAGTTGGCAGCCACCATGTGTGTGTGTATGTATGTATGTATGTATGTATGTATGAATGTATGTATGTATGTATGTGTGTGTGTGTGTGTGTATGTGTGTATGTGTGTGTATGTGTGTATGTATGTATGTATGTCAATCTACCGCCCTCACAATTTACCTGCTTTTAGTTTAGTGATTACATTGCCAGGAGATACCTGCTGTATGTAATGACCTTTAGAACACCATCTGTTAGAATGATCAGACAGGTAAACATATCGATTACTTCCATATCAACAGGTAAACATATCGATTAATTCCATATGTACAGATGGTGTTCTACTTCCAGAGATCATGTTGACAATTGTAACAACGGACTTCCTGTTGAGCACTTACGAAAGTGTACAGGCTCATCACTTACTACATAGTAAGGGGCCGTAACTCATGGAGTAGCCGTAGGGGTACCATATAAACATCTCATAGGGATTTTTTAAACATGGCGGAACTAGAGCCGGACTTCCACCTGCTGAGGCCCTCAGTAATATGAAATTTAAAGCCCTTCTCTAAAAAAAACAGAGTAAAAAAAACTTAAATTATGATTATTATTTTTTTGTGGATTGGCAGTATCGGTAGAGGGTCGGACGCCATGCTTTGAAGCATAGAGTTACGTCCCTTTACTATCTGAGTTCAAATCCCGCCGAGGTTTACTTTACCTTTCATCCTTACGGGGTCGATAAAATAAAGTACCAGTAATGCACTGGGTAATTGCTGGCCTTGTGCCTAAAGCAGAAACAATTATTTTTTTTAACATTAATGTTAAATTGATGATTTCCTTCGAATGAAATAGTTCTAGTCCTGTAGAAGCCATTTCTATATTAAATATATCATATATATATATATTGGTAAACGGAAAAGAAAATGCTGACAAATTGTTCACAGTGAAAAATAGTTTAATTAGGAATAAGTGAGAATTAGTAATAGTATTGGTTAGTATTCAGTTTTTGGTTTTAAGTTTTACCGGTTGCGCATTTCTAATGCTTTTCAAAAATAATTTTGAGATAGAGCGTCCGTGATGTTTGCTCTCTCTCTCTCTCTCTCTCTCTCTCTCTCTCTCTCTCTCTATATATATATATATATATATATATATATACACATATACACAAGTGGAAGGTTAGTAAAATCGAAGCTTTGGCTGTGGCCAAGCAAAGCCGACCTACAATATTAACTTACCGCCCCATTGAGTTCTTCGTGATTGCATGAAACAACTCAAATAGTACCTGCTATATGGCAGCTACAACTTCGATTTATACCTAATATTACACACACACACACACACACACACACACACACACACACACATACATATGTATATGTAGACACGTTACGTACACACACATACGCACCTATATATATATATATATAACGAAGGAAATGTGGTAAGGAGCCAGATGGACCATAACGCACCAGAGTACTCAATAGTAGAGTGGAAAATAGGAAAAAGTATGACCCCGACGGCAGAGATCAAGCCGTTTCGATGGCTATTTAGAATCCCCCCACCCCCCCCCAAAAAAATGCCTATGCTAGAAAACATTATTTTCCTGTGTATCAATACATCTAAACGTAGTTGTGTGTGTGGAGTGTGTGTAGTATATATAGTGAGTGTGTGTGTGTGTGGAATGTATGTGTGGAGTGTATGTTATGTGTGTGTATGTGTGTATATAGTGTATGTGGAATGTGTGTGTGGAGTGTGTGTATGTAGTGTGTATGTAGTGTGTATGTAGTGTGTGGAATGTGATAATAAATCTGTAAAGTTGAACGCCATAAGCTGTGACACTGTAAGGTGGTGGGGGTAGAGGTGATGAGGTGGGGCTGGTGGTGGAGGTGGTGGTGGTGGTGGAGGTTGGTGTGGTGGAGATGTAGGTGGTGGAGGTGGTTTATGTGGTGGAGGAGGTTGGTGTGGTGGTGGTTGGTGTGGTGGAGGTGGTGGAAGAGGTTGGTGTGGTGGAGGTGGTGGAGGTGGTGGAGGTGGTTGGTGTGGTGGAGATGGAGGTGGTGGAGGTGGTTGGTGCACATCACAAGAGCAGAAAAACAACTTCAGCTTGATTAGCAAATTGTAATGAATGACAGCAGTGACGTTGTGGTGGTGGTGTTGGTGTGGTAGTGGTGGTGTTAGTAATGGTGGTAGTGGTGGTGGTGTTGGTGTGGTAGTGGTGGTGTTAGTAATGGTGGTAGTTGTGGTGGTGGTGGTAGCTTTGGTAGTGGTGGAGTCGGTGTTGGTAATAATTGTTACGATGGTGGCAGTGGGGATAATGGTGTTGATGGTAGTAATAGTATTTGTGGTAGTGGTACTAGTAGTAGTATTAGTGGTGGTGGTTGTAGTATTAGTGGTGGTGGTGGTAGTAGTAGTATTAGTGGTGGTGGTGGTAGTAGTAGTAGTATCAGTGGTGGTGGTGGTGGTAGTAGTATCAGTGGTGGTGTTGAGGGAGACTGTGACGTCAGTTGTTATTGTTGAAGTTGACAGCTTACTGTTATATTCTCAAATCTGTGACATTTAACAATCACGAAGTGAGTGGGGGTGGGGGTGGCAGTGAGTGTGGGTGGGAGGTGGCAGTGAGTGTGGGTGGGAGGTGGCAGTGAGTGTGGGTGGGAGGTGGCAGTGAGTGTGGGTGGGAGGTGGCAGTGAGTGTGGGTGGGAGGTGGCAGTGAGTGTGGGTGGGAGGTGGCAGTGAGTGTGGGTGGGAGGTGGCAGTGAGTGTGGGTGGGAGGTGGCAGTGAGTGTGGGTGGGAGGTGGCAGTGAGTGTGGGTGGGAGGTGGCAGTGAGTGTGGGTGGGAGGTGGCAGTGAGTGTGGGTGGGAGGTGGCAGTGAGTGTGGGTGGGAGGTGGCAGTAAGTGTGGGTGGGAGGTGGCAGTGAGTGTGAGTGGGAGGTGGCAGTGAGTGTGGGTGGGAGGTGGCAGTAAGTGTGGGTGGGAGGTGGCAGTGATACACATGCATACACAGCTAGCCACATACATGTACAAACTAATTAGATCATGGTTCGATGTAGCTTTTTCACACCATTTTCTATATAAAAACATAATTTCTATTAATTGATTTTATTGGAATTATCTCCCCTGTTTTATGTTTCTAAACATTCGTGTCGGGAACGTTTCTTTATTAATTCCTCTAATAACCTTAATTAAATGACGACGTTCACCTCCTTCGTTGCCGACAATTCTAAGGGCAGGGTTTGTCTTACATCATGCTGAATCCTCCCGAGGGTTGTGAGATGGTTGCAGGGTTGCAGTACGCATGTCCGTCGAATTCTCAACCAATATGAACATTGATTTCATGAGCAGGCTGTTCCGTTGATGGAACAACTGCAACGTTCATCATTGCAACCGATGGAGGCGCATCCCATCCCCCCCCCCCTCAGCCAAGGATTCGAAATAAATGACAATGGCTTCCTTAAATTACACAGTGTAGATTATCATTAAGTAATTGGAATAATCGATATATATGTGATTGATGAGGCGATCGATCGAATTATGTTCCAGCAATCTGATTGGGAAATGTGTGGAAAAATATAACTGATTGAAGATAAGCGTTTTAAAAGTACATTTCTGTTAATGATACATCAAACACCCTAGCGAATGTAAAGTACATATATGTTAATGACATAAGCGGCGAAATGGCAGAATCGTTAGAATGTCGGTGAGAATGATGTGCGGGATTCGTTCCGAATCTCTGATCTTTGAGTTCAAAACTTGACGAGGTCGACTTTGCTTTTCATCTTTTCACGGTCGATAAAAAAAGTACCAGTTTAATACTGGGGTAGAAATCTACCCCATCCTCTCTAACCCCCCCCCCCCCCACCGGAAAGATCGGCTGTGTTCATACCTGGAGAGGAGTCGGCTCTGCAAAGTTAAAAAAATGTACCGGTCTAGTATCAGGGTAGAAATCTTAACCCCTCTCTCTCTCTTTCCCTGGAAAAATCGTGTTCACACCTTTAGAGGGAGTGGGCCCCGCAAGGTTAAAAAACAGAGGATGTATGTGTAAATCCCTAAAACTCGAGAACTACCTGACCGTTTTTTTTCAAACTTTATACATGCGTTACTTATATTTCTTGAAGTGCAATGGGAAAAACAAATTTAACTTTTTCTGCCCTAGAGCCTGCATTAGGCGAACAACCGTATTTTAAAGGCATTTTTAGGCTTTTTTGAGGCGTAACTTAAAGATAATCCAGTCGATTTTCTCGAAATTTGCAGCACACATTAGATAGTCCCCTCGCATTGCTGTGGACAAAAACATTTCCGATTCCATTAATGGTTTCTAGGAAATTTACGAATTAGCATTGGGCATTATATGCCATTTTGGAGATGAAAGGCAAAGCTAACCTCGGTGGGATTTGAACTCAGAACGTAAAGGGCCGTAACTAATGCTGCAAAGCATAGTGTCTGACGCTCTATGGTGACTGACCAATACTGCCATAAAGGTAATAATAATATAAAGATCTAGATATGAATATGTCTCAATGTCAGTCGAAGCTGAGTTTTAGAAAGTTTCCTGTAGTAACCGATACATTTGTAATAACTGACATCTTATACTAGACTACGCCATATATTTCTATATATTTGTGAAGACGGAACACCATTAATAATTGAGTATTATCAATCAGAAATCGATATGGCAAGATAAATTGATGTTAATCTGATTTATCTTTTATATATTTATTTCGCATTAAAATTTATCCTTTCCTCGAGAAATCGATATAGTTACCCCTCCCCCGCCTTAACCAACACCACCCTTCTTCTTCAATCTAACACATCGAAGATATCTCCAGTCAGCTAAGTGAATGTCTTACTGATTGTTGTTGTTTAGCCCGTGATAGAGCAAGCTATGATCAAATATCTTTCAGACATGACCATCCTGCATTAAACCAATCCAAAGTTCACCTCTGTCACATTATCAAACAAGTTGTCTCTTCTGAAAAACAATGAACATAATTTGAAGGAAGCAGGTGTTGGCTGCTATGACTAGCAAGACCAGTGACCACTGTAATGACCCGCTTCTGGATATATATATATATGTGTGTGTGTGTGTGTATTATATATGGGAGCAGGGTTTATTCAACTGACACCCGACCCCTGGTATTTCTCCCGCAATAGAGAAATATTGCACTAATGGAAAAATAATATCGTCTACCAGTGCTTGTGTGTGTGTGTTGCGTTATTTATCTAAGGGTGTAAGTGTGTGTTGCGTTGTTTATCTAAGGGTGTAAGTGTGTGTTGCGTTGTTTATCTAAGTGTGTGGGGGCGTGCGAGCGCGTGCCTCGTATAGGTAAGTGTGTGTATGGCGTGCGCTGCACGCGAGTGTGTCTATGTATGCAGTGTGTGCATGCAGCATGTGAGTGTTCTTCTGTGTGTATTTTAGTGTCAGTGTGTGTATAAGCACGTCCCCGTGTGTGTGTGTGTGTGTGTGTATGTGACAATATCTGTGTGTGTGTGTAAAGAGAACTATTTCTAAAAAGCCTACCATGAACAGATGTTTGATAAGGAGGCCAAGCAATGTAAAAACAGTTCTGTGTAACTAAAACACCATCTGTCCATATTGTAGAATGGTTATAGAGAGAGCTTTGTAGCAACGAGGAATTCAGATAACACACACACACACACATATGTGTGTTATCTGAATATATATAGATATATGCACGGTGTCCCATAAAAACTTATACACACTTCAACATCATTCTAATAAAAGTGTTTACACCGTTTTGGGGACACCCCGTATACACACACACACACACACACACACACACATTTTTGCGTTGTTTGACCCCGCTCTGCGAGTTCAACTCTCTGGCTCTCTCAGTTCAACTCTCTTGCTCTCTCAGTTCAACTCTCTTGCTCTCTCAGTTCAACTCTCGGCTCTCTCAGTTCAACTCTCGGCTCTCTCAGTTCAACTCTCGGCTCTCTTCTGCCAGGAGTTGTGACCAGTAGATAATGTCAGCAATGAAAATACAAAGTTTCGTTGGTCTCATCTGACCATCAAATCATTTCCATTATTGTTCTATCTTTATTGATATAAGTTTCCACTGTTGTTGTTTGTTTCTTCTTAATAACTGTTATATACACGGGCGCTCGCCTGCACACGCACACACAGTTGATAGATGACACACACACACACACACACACACACACACACACACACAGTTAGTAGATGGCACATGTACATGGAAACATGCACACTCCCACATACACAGCTGATATATGACACACACATATACTCACAGTTCATAGATGTACACACACACAGACTTGATCAATGACACATACAAACACATTGAAACGCGTCCACATGGATAGTTTATAGATGGACACGTGATGAAATTCTGCATCTAATAACTGCATATACACATGTACACATACAAAACATAAGCACATGCACACATATGACTCAAACCATACACATGCACACATACAATAACATCCAATAACATCCACACATATATTAACATACATTAACATCCAATAACAACTGCACATACATTAACATATTTAGTGTCAGATCTCTTCTATTTATTATGCCCACGGGGAAGTGACTCGCACTAGTTCTGTCTCCCGGGCAAAGGTGGCGCTAGTCGCTACACATACAATAACGTCTGCACATATATTAACATACATTAACATACAATAACGTCTGCACATACATTAACATACACTAACATACATTAACATACAATAACATCCAATAACATACAATACGTCTGCACATACATTAACATACTTTAACATACAATAACATACAATACGTCTGCACATACATTAACATACTTTAACATACAATAACATACAATACGTCTGCACATACATTAACATACACTAACATACATTAACATACAATAACGTCTGCACATCCAATAACATACAATAACGTCTGCACATATATTAACATACATTAACACCCAATAACGTCTGCACATACACTAACATCCAATAACATACAATAACGTCTGCACATACATTAACACACAATAACGTCTGCACATACACTAACATCCAATAACGTCTGCACATACACTAACATCCAATAACGTCTGCACATACAGGCAGACATCCATACATATCTACCTAGTTAATGTTTACATTCCAATGAGAGAGTCTTGTACCTATGTTAGAAACTGACTCTCTCTCTATTGGTAAAAATTCATAAAATTATAAAACCAGAACATACATACACACACACATATGTAGATGGACATACACACACACATATGTAGATGGACATACACACACACATATGTAGATGGACATACACACATACATATGTAGATGGACATACACACATACATATGTAGATGGACATACACACACACATATGTAGATGGACAGACACACACACATATGTAGATGGACATACACACACACATATGTAGATGGACAGACACACACACATATGTAGATGGACAGACATACACACATATGTAGATGGACATTCATACACACATATGTAGATGGACATACACACACACATATGTAGATGGACAGATATACACACATATGTAGATGGACAGATATACACACATATGTAGATGGACAGACACACACACATATGTAGATGGACATACATACACACATATGTAGATGGACATACACACACACATATGTAGATGGACAGACACACACACATATGTAGATGGACAGACATACACACATATGTAGATGGACAGACATACACACATATGTAGATGGACATTCATACACACATAAGTAGATGGACATACACACACACATATGTAGATGGACATACATACACACATATGTAGATGGACAGACATACACACATATGTAGATGGACAGACATACACACATATGTAGATGGACATACATACACACATATGTAGATGGACAGACACACACACATATGTAGATGGACAGACACACACACATATGTAGATGGACATACATACACACATATGTAGATGGACAGACATACATACACACATACGTAGATGGACACACACACACACACACACACACACACACACAGCAGGACGCCATTGGTCTGCGCTTCAAATGTTATCTAACGTCGAGCAAAGGTCAAGGACAGGTCAACAATATATTTTTATATATAAACCTGCTTTCTTTCTAGACACGTAGGTGTGTGTGTGTGTGTGTGTGTGTGTGTGTGTGTGTGTGTGTGTGTGTGTGTGTGTGAGTTTGTATGTGTATATGTGTGCGTGAGTGTGCGTGCCTTTGTGTATGTTTATGTGTGTATGTTTAAGCGTAAGTTTGTATGTGTTTGTGTGCGTAATTTTTGTGTGAGTGTATTTGTGTGAGTGTGTATACGTGTGAGTGTATATACGTGTGAGTGTGTATACGTGTGAGTGTGTATACGTGTGATTGTGTGTGTACGTATGAGTGTACGTGTGAGTGTGTATACGTGTGATTGTGTGTGTACGTATGAGTGTGTACGTGTGAGTGTGTATACGTGTGATTGTGTGTGTACGTATGAGTGTGTACGTGTGAGTGTGTATACGTGTGATTGTGTATGACATTAGTGTGTTAATGTTAGTATGGTATTGGTCTGCTAACTGGTGTTATTTTACCAAGCTACATTTACGTAGACTTTTGTGGGGTTTTACTCTCCAGAAATCCAAATATTGAACAACATTAATTTAGTAGCAAAGCAACAAATCATGAAAGAAATACTTTCTATTATATGAAGACAAAAATATATAAAAAGTAAAGAGAAACATGTATAAAAGAAATAGGTTCATTAACACGAAGACACAAATATAGAAAATTATCTTCTGAAATGTCTGCAAGAACGAAATGGCGTCCCCTGAGTATTTTGAAATGGAATAAATTATACATAGAGGTTTACATAATTTCTATCTCTATGCCAATTAAGTAACCCCCTCTGTGGTTAAACTTATTACAGTTAGTATACAACCTATAGTCATATTTTCAATATTTCTCTTGCACTAATATATTATACTTAGATATTAAAATGCAGACCTGCCAACCTCTGAAAACCCAAACGGGGAGTACCATGACAAAAAGTGCCCTAAAACTGGGAGAGATGGGGCAAAAATGGGGAGATTTTACATAATAAAAGCTATACCCATTTTCACAAGAGAAGACATCGCTCACTCACCCGAAAGTCGGGGGGGGGGGATTTCCCCGTCGGACGGGGAGAGTTGACAGGTCTGCAAATGGATTAAGAAATAAAAATAAAATTGAAAAAACAAATTAACAATAGAAAATAATAATTATGATATATTAGTTTGGTAAGAAGAGCGAGCCTACCTGGAGTTGAATTCTGCGCTGTTAATTAGGTAAAATCCAAAACATTTCTCTGTAATACCCGAGCATGATATCGTAAATCCAAAACAGGAAGTGGGGTAGGACTGTGGCAGTTATTAAAATCACGTGATTTCACGGATAATAGATCCGGACTGAATACAGGGTGGACGAAAAGTCCATATCAGGGTATCTGTAAATTAGAAGAGAACTCGTTAAGAAATAAATAAATATGGATACTCAAAAATGTAATTATTTTACCTATATATTGCGACTTTTGGCCCACCCTGTATATATGATATGTTCATCATAATCAGGGCCGTGGATTGGCAGAATCTGTAGAGCGTCAGACAACATGCTTTACCGCATATAGTTCCGTCCCTTTACGTTTTGAGTTTAGATCCCATCTAGATTGGCTTTACCTTTCACCTTTACAGGGGTCGATAAAATAAAGACCCAATAGGACACTGCTACTGTTAGCCTTGAGACGTTAGAAGGTCGGACAGAAAGCTTTATGGTAGCCATTCCGGATCTCTGTTCTGTGAGTTCAAATCCCACCGAGGTCAACTTTGCCTTTACTCCTTTCGAGGTCGATAAAAAAAAAGTAGCAGTCTAGTTCTGGGATCGATTCTTACCCTCTCTGGAAGAAATCTGCTGTACTCAGGCCTGAAGAGGGATGGACATCGCCAGGCTTAAAATACCCCCAGAAACGCCGTATGTCAATATGGCGTCCCTACGACTCTATCAGGGGTTACAGGACCATATACACACTGTTGGCCTTCTGCCTAAATCAGAAACCATTTAGCTTTGCATTTCAACCTTTCGAGGTTAATAAAAAAAAAAGTACCAGTCTAGTACTGGGGTCGATTCTTCCTCTATATCTCTTTCTCACACTCTTTATCATTATATATATATATATATCATTATATATATATATATATCATTATATATATGTGTGTGTGTGTGTGTGTGTGTGTGTGTGTGTGTGTGTGTGTGTGTGTGTGTGTGTGTGTGTAGAAATTTCGCATTTGTAAAGAAACACGGTTTTAGGGAGCCGTGGCTATGCAAACACCGGGGCTAACGCCCTCTGCTGGTGTCCAGCAGAAGCAAGGGGGACAACCGTCTATGCATTTCAGGCTTGACTGGCCTTCGTCAGGACGGTCCCTCCCACCGCTTGCGACTGCTGGACTAGAAGACAGGCGAGAATATATACTTTTCTCGTCTGTGTAAATGAGGTGATTAATCTCATTTGCATATGAAGCTGCATAAGTTGGCTCAACTTATGCTACACGAGAACGCTGAGGATGGCTCTGAACATTAACCAGTATACACTGAGGATGAAGAACTCAGAGCTGTATGGGAGCCTCCCAAAAGTCAGTTCGAAAGTAGCACAGAGGAGACTGGGGTTAGCTAGACATGCTCACCGACATCCAGAGTTGACACTGCACTCAGTGCTCCTGTGGGAGCCCCTGCATAGACACACTGGAAGAGGAAGACCGAGGTTAACATATGTTGATGCCCTAAGGACAGACACTGGTCTGTTTGAGACGCAGGACATGGCAGCGATAATGAGGGACAGAGACCGCTGGAGAGAACTCGTCCATGGATCTCGGGAGTTTTACTCGCCCTATATATATATATATATATATATATATATATATATATATATATATATATATATATATATTGTGTTGCTGTATCCCAAGCAGCATATTTATATGTATAGTTGGTTGTGTTGTCTTTTTGTTGTTGTTTTTGGATTAGGTGTGTTTAGAGTGAGCTGAGAAATGCCGGATTTACCATTGTGCTTAGGTGTGCTTAATCACAGGACCCCGTTGGCCAGAGGAAGGGGGGGGGGTCGTCTCCTTGCTAAAAAATGTTTTACGATGAATTTGTCAAATGTTAAACCTTCAAAAGGGCCTCATAACTTAACCTGCACGGGGCCTCATTTGTCCTAAATCTGGTATTGGAGCTGACAGTGAGAAGCTATAATAGTATAAAGTACTATAAACGAGATAAAACTTGCTTAAAAACCGTATACGTTTTGGGCTTTATTGTTGTAACATTAATTCTCATACACTCATCTTTCTACACCTCTAGCTTCACTTAAACCAACAATAAAACACAAAACGTACGTTTTTAAACAAGTCTTATCTCGTTTATTGTATTTCATTCAATTCCAGCTTCCCCCTCTCAACTCCCTATAGCTTACTCTTCTTACTTTGCCCTGAACCACACGTACTACAAAGAAATTATACAACCATTTATATATATATATATATATATATATATATATATATATACGATTTTGAGTTTATAACTCAATCTATGATATATATATATATATATATATATATATATATGATACCGAAATATAGCAAACATTCTGGCAACAGTCAATATTTTCTGTCTACAAATATTATTTTCTGCTTAAAATCTATCGTCTGCTAGTTTTGAATTGTCTCTATAAATGACGCCATATTGTTTATTTGTTAGAAACGTTGTTTGTATGTATGTTATTATAATATCTTGTTGTAACGATCAATGTAAACATCGATGTGTGTAAACAAAGGTTGAAAATAGCGCCGCCGACTAACATTTTCCTACCAGTTCAAATGTCGAGTGTTATCTTACATAGGCGGAGAAATACAAGAAAGGTTATCAGGCTTGTAATAGACACCAAATGTATTAGAGGAAGAAGTTCACTAATTTCTGTACGTTCTAATTATATATCATCTTTGGTGGGCGGATTTTGCTTTTCATCTTTCCAAAGTCGATAAGTTAATTCTTTCGATACTACATTGTTTATGATAAGACGGTGAATCGGTGGGATTTGAACTCAAAGAGCAGAGAACCGAAACGAATACCATGAAGCATTCTATCCGAGGTTCTAACGACTCTTTCAATTTGCCCGTCTTATCTGGCGAACACTACTGAATAAATAAATAATACTAAATTCTCGCCATTTTGAAAGCCGTTTCGATTCCCATTTCAATTCAAATCTATTTCGTTTCAATTTTACCCCTTTCTCTAGAATCTCTTATTTTATT
>OZ024762.1:4433634-4441134 GCA_964016885.1 Eledone cirrhosa
CCCGCCGAGGTTAACTTTGCCTTTCATCCTTACGGGGTCAATAAAATAAAGTACCAGTAATGTACTGGAATAATTGCTGGCCTTGTGCCAATATATAATATATGAATGTCACACACATATCTACATACAGTCACCTATCTCTCTCTCTCTTTCTACCTTACCCCCCCTCTATCTCTCTATCTATTTCTCTTTCTACCTTACTCGCCCCCCTCTCTTTCTACCTTACTCGTACCCCCCCCCCCTCTCTCTCTTGTCGTATGGTAGGCCTCTGTCGGTTACGATGACGAGTAATTCCAGTTGTTTGATTACAGAACCAAGCTGTCCCAGTAGAGACATACTGAGGCTACCTCTCATTTCATCACACCAGGGTAAGACAGAGCTGTCCCAGTAGAGATATACTGAGGCTGCCCCTCATTTCATTACACCAGGGTAAGACAGAGCTGTCCCAGTAGAGATATACTGAGGCTGCCCCTCATTTCATCACACCAGGGTAAGACAGAGCTGTCCCAGGAGAGACATACTGAGGCTACCTCTCATTTCACTACACAGGGTAAGACAGCTGTCCCAGTAGAGATATACTGAGGCACCAGGACGAGATGGAGCCATCCTTCTTTCTTTAGCTAAATATTCCACAGACTTAAATCTCAGGAAGATTCAGTGACACACAATATGTGACAATGCTAGCTCTTTCAATCACAAGTATAACTCATGTTTACCTGCTAAGTAGCACTGCAGGAACCTGCATCAGGTCTTCTTCAAAGACATAACGTGCCTCTGGGAATCGAACACACGCCCTTACAACCTTCGTGAGCTAACCACTAAACCATACGTCTTCATACTTACACATATACACACACATTCACACACAGATAGACATACATACATTCACACACATTTACACATCATACATTCACACACACATATACACATACATTCCCATACATATATACATGCATACATTTACACACATATACACATACATATATTCACACACTATAGACATACTTACATTCACACACATTTACACATACATACATACACGCACATTTACACATACATACAAACACACACATTTACACATACATACATACATACACACACATACACGCACGGTGGTTGTTTGATCGCTGGCAAGTCAACAACCACATTTTGGGATCTTTTCATCTTTCCGAATAATGAGGAAATGTTTACCCTTTATAGACTCTAAGATGGCTTTCAAGGTTTTATTGTTGATCTGTTGGGTCTGTGACAGATCCCACTAGTGTATGGCACCCCCATACCTATTTCTTGATTACCATTTATATAAGACATGGTACTGTGCCTTGCTAAACACTGGTTTAAGGCCTCACTATACGTCATTCAAAATGTCGGCCAACTCTAGTGAAAGACAACAAAATACAAGAGAGAGAGAGAGAGAGAGAATGAGAGAGAGATAATGAGAGAGAGAGCGAGAGAGAGAGAGAGAGACGTAGAAACACTTTCTTCTGTGTACCTTCGTATCATTTTATCTCGTTCACCTTCTCTCTCTCTCTCTCTCTCTCTCTCTCACACACACACACAGACACACACATAGACACACACACACAAACACGCGCGCGCGCTCTCTGACTTTCTTGTTTCTTTCTTACTTTCCTTTTTTCTCTCTCACTCCCACTCGTTTTTTTTCTCTTTCTCTCTCATTCACGCTCACCACCTCACTTCTTTCTCCCCCTCTCTCTTTCTTTCCCTCTCTTTCCCTCTCTCTCACACACACATTCTCTCTCTTTATCTTCGGACACCTTTGCAATGCATAATGCTTTTTAACGTCTCCACCCCCGATATGGCGTTGCTCAATTCCCCCGTCTTCTACGGCTGGCCATTTAAAATAACCCCTAACACTGTTGCATGTAAGCCAGACTAATTCTGAGTCCGTTGAGACCTGAGACCCAGCTTGTGAACAGATTTGGGGGAAGTACCCTAACTGATTTGGTCGGCGGAGTGTAACTCGATGGACAGACGCAGGTATGGCCGGAGTGGCTAAAAAGGTTCACTTTAAAACCACGAACTTTCAAATATCGTAATTCGTTCGATGGCAATGTAATAAGGAGGGGGACGTAGGAGTGGCTGGCTGGTTTGAAAATACGCTTCGCAACCATGAGTTCTGAGGTTCGATTCTACTGCGTGGTATCGAGGATATCTTTGTGGTGAGTGTCTTGTCCAAGGACCCTCGAGTCGGCACAAGCCTTGTGAGTGATATTGGTATGACGGAAATTGTGAGGGGAGAGTGGCAGAGAGAGAGAGAGAGAGAGGTTGCGGGAAAGAGAAAGACAGAGAGGAGTGGAGGGAGAAAGAGAGAGAGGTGGAGAGAGAAAGAGACAGGGAGGAGTGGAGAGAGAAAGAAAAGGATAGAAAGAGCGAAAGAGAGAGAATGAGACGGAGAGAGGAAGAGAGAGAGAGAGAGAGAGAGAGAGAGAGAGAGAGAGAGAGAGAGAGAGAGAGAGAGAAGTACTGGAATAATAGTTTGATTCCTGACTTCGAAAGAATGAAAGGTAAAGATGGCGGGATTTGAATGCCGAGCTCCCTGAACCGAAACTAACCCTGCCATTATAGCGACCCTGTCTTGTCCATACAGTATCAGGTATCAATTCCTACCTGATCCTTCATTGGTTGTTCCCTCCTTTGAACTTTCAGGTAATGTCCAGCGAGGGTTGGTTGTACAATGGATGATATATAACAGTATAACCACCGGCTACTGCTTGGCCATCGAAAGTGTGAGGGGGTAGGGTTCTCACTCTATTTTCACTTCCCTGAGATACAGTGGAAGTATTAAGGCTTCACAAATTCTGTCATTCCGAAACCCATAGTTAATTGCATCCAGAGAAAATAAGAAGAAGAAAACCATGTTTGTCCATAGTTCCCCTGCCATGTTCTACAGTTAATGGGCTTTAAATTCTTGATTAAAAAAGTAACCTTTTGTTGCCATATTTCTAATGAAATGTACTGACTGTAATTTTCAATTATTGTATATACTCGAATATAAGTTGAGGAATATGTGACCAAAATATTGATGGAAGAAGTGGGGTCGGTTTATATTCGAGGTCAATATTTCGACGATTTTCACAAACTTCAAATTCTATATAAATAAGGTTTGGATTTTTGCCCATTTCTCAGATAAATTAGTGGGGTCAGCTTATATTCCTATCAGCTTATATTATAGTGTATAAGGTAATTAGTGGAAGTCTTGTAAAATAACTCTGCTTTCATGGTTAAACTGGTGTTGGAAACATAACAATTTCTAACATATTGATGGAAGTTTTATATTTAAATATAAACATTTTAAAACAAATGGTTTTGTATCATACAAAGTGGTTGGTGGTTTAGGCGGGTTGGTATAAAAAGTATCATAGGAGACAACTTAGAGTTGTAAGATGGCCGTCATCGTATTGAACATTATTTTGATTTATTTCGCCATATTGTTATTGTTAATAGAACAGGTTCTATAGCTTATCAGAACTGAAACGATTTCACACACACACACATATACACCCACACACATACACTCAAACACACATGCATATAGCCTCCCAGATATATACATACATATATATATATATATATATATATATATATATATATATATATATATATATATATATGTGTGTGTGTGTGTATATATATACTGTAAAAAGAAACAGAAATAACACAAGCGGTACAGTATATGGAAGGAATATATATGTGCGTGTGTATTTGTGGGCATGCGAAAGGTAAATGGAAAACAACAAAACAAACAATAGAGTACAAACAAGATATACATTAGTTTAACGCTTGATGTAGTAAGAAATAAACTTAACGTTTCGGACGCTCGTCCTTCATCGGAAGACACACACACACACACATATATATATATATATGATGTCTTAGGTCATGGCTAACCATAGTTATGCACCTGGCATGTTCCAATCCGATGGACAAGGTGTATATATATACACACATAGATACACACACATTATATATATATATATATATATATATATATATATATATGGGGGGGGCGTGTGTGTGTGTATTTCTGTAGTAAAGGTAAAGGAAAGAAGAGTGCTCTATATATGATACAGAGTTATTTAATTATGTAATAAACACTAAACACATATTCAGATATTTTCTCCCGTATAATTCTGATAGCGACTAACATTAGACACAAATTCACGTTTTCAGTCATTTTTATTGAGTTTAAAAATAATCATTTTTAATGTCACGATTGCAAATACGTGATAAGAACAATTGAGTAGGAATGATATTTGATATATCCGCCATCTTTGATTTTGGGGGGGAATCAGCGTAATTGAACGTTGTTTGCCTTAAAGGCTAGAACTTCTTCTTTCTCATTCTCATTCTTCTTCTTCTTTTTCTCATTCTTCTTCTTCTTCTCATTCTTCTTTTTCTCATTCTTCTTCTTCTTCTTTTTCTCATTCTTCTTCTTCTTCTTCTTTTTCTCATTCTTCTTCTTCTTCTTCTTCTTCTTCTCATTCTTCTTCTTCTTCTTCTTCTTCTTCTCATTCTTCTTCTTCTTCTTCTTCTTCTTCTTTTCCTTCGCCTCCCATTTATTTCTGGGAGGGTCGTGGGGTCCACAGTCCCCAAACACCTCTTTCCAGCAGGTCCTGTCAGAAGCCACCAACTCCAATTAATCTGGTTGAATCTCCAAAGTGTGACCGGCTCACCTCATCGATAGTTTATAATACAGGGTGTCCCCCCAAAAAAAATGTATACACACTTTGATGACCTGTACAGGCAATATTTATTAGAATGCTCTTAAACTGTGTATACATTTTTGGGGAACAGCATAATTAAATGTTTGCCTGAGAGACAGGAAGTTGATAAAATAGAGACAAGATGGAGATCTTTTCTGTTTCCATTGTAAAATGTCGAAGAAATAATTGATGTTGTTGTTACAATGTGAGGGGAGGGGGGTAAGACTTTGTAATGTAACAGCCGTGTCATTGATGATGGCGATGATGATGATGTTACTGTTGTAGCTGCTGTTGTTGCTGCTGCTGCTGCTGCTAATACTGTTGATGTAGCTGCTGTTGTTGCTGCTGCTGTTGTTACAATGTGGGGGGAGGTAAGATGTAAGACTTTGTAAAGTAACAGCCGTGTCATTGATGATGGCGATGATGGTGATGTTACTGTTGTAGCTGCTGTTGTTGCTGCTGCTGCTGTGCTGCTGCTAATACTGTTGATGTAGCTGCTGCTGTTGCTGCTGCTGCTAATACGGTTGATGTAGCTGCTGTTGTTGCTGCTGCTGCAAATACTGTTGATGTAGCTGCTGTCGTTGCTGCTGTTGTTGCTGCTGCTGCTAATACTGTTGATGTAGCTGCTGCTGTTGCTGCTGCTGCTAATACTGTTGATGTAGCTGCTGTCGTTGCTGCTGTTGTTGCTGCTGCTGCTAATACTGTTGATGTAGCTGCTGTTGTTGCTGCTGCTGCTAATACTGTTGATGTAGCTGCTGTTGCTAATACTGTTGATGTAGCTGCTGCTGTTGCTGTTGCTGCAACTGCTGCTACTGCTGCTGCTGTAGTAGTAGTCCCCTTATGATTCTCTTGCTGCTGGAGATGCTGTTGCTAGTACTGCTACTGCTGCTACTGCTGCTACTGCTACTGCTGCTGCTGCTGCTGCTGTAGTAGTAGTAGTCCCCTTATGATTCTCTTGCTGCTGCAGCTGCTGTTGCTAGTACTGCTACTGCAGCTGCTGCTACTGCTGCTACTGCTGCTACTACTGCAGCTACTGCTGCTGCTGCTACTGCTGCTACTACTGCAGCTACTGCTGCTGCTGCTGCTACTGCTGCTACTACTGTTGCTGCTGTAGTAGTAGTCCGCTTATGATTCTCTTGTTGTTGCAGCTGCTGTTACTAGTACTGCTACTGCAGCTGCTGCTACTGCTACTACTGCTACTGCTGCTGCTGCTGCTGCTGCTGTAGTAGTAGTCCGCTTATGATTCTCTTGCTACTGCAGCTGCTGTTGCTAGTACTGCTACTGCAGCTACTGCAGCTACTGCAGCTACTGCTACTACTGCTACTACTGCTACTGCAGCTGCTGCTACTGCTACTACTGCTGCTGCTGCTACTGCTGCTGCTGCTGCTGTAGTAGTAGTCCGCTTATGATTCTCTTGTTGTTGCAGCTGCTGTTACTAGTACTGCTACTGCAGCTGCTGCTACTGCTACTGCAGCTACTGCAGCAACTGCTGCTGCTACTGCTGCTGTTATTTCAGTATATTTCTGTTTAGTAATTTAGTAGTTAACTAACTAAGTACAGTTGTACTAAAGACAACAGCCACTGCATCCCTTATATGCCTCGGGTGCAGCTGCTGTCCTGGCGTGCACCCTCTTACTTCACACCTCATTATATATAACTACTGCTGTTGTTGTTGTTGTTGTTGCTACTGCTGCTGCTGCTGGTGAGGTTGTTGTTGCTGCTGATACTGCTGCTGCTGGTGTAGTTGTTGTTGTTGCTGCTGCTACTACTGCTGCTGTTGTTGTTGTTGTTGCTGCTACTGCTGCTGCGGGTGAGGTTGTTGTTGTTGTTGCTGCTACTGCTGCTGCTGGTGTAGTTGTTGTTGCTGCTGCTGCTACTGCTGCTGGTGTAGTTGTTGTTGTTGCTGCTGCTACTGCTGCTGCTGGTGTAGTTGTTGTTGCTGCTGCTGCTACTGCTGCTGGTGGAGTTGTTGTTGTTGCTGCTACTACTGCTGCTGGTGTAGTTGTTATTGCTGCTGCTACTACTGCTGCTGTTGGAGTTGTTGTTGTTGCTGCTGCTACTGCTGCTGTTGCTACTGTCGATGGTTTTACCCTCAATATTACCGTCAACCTAGCACTAGGTACGTTGACAGAATTGGTAGAGCGTCGGATAAGCTGTCATAGTGTTATTTGTTCTGGGTCTTTACATTCTGGGTTTAAATCCCACGGAGGAGGTCAACTTTGCCCTTCGTCCTTCGGGGAGGAAGTGGTCGATAAAATAAAGTACCAATTAATGACCCCCCGGGCTGGTTTGGTGCCAATGTTTGAAAGAATTAATAGAAATGAGTTCAAACCACCGGGGTTAACTTTGCCTTTCATCCTCACGGGGTCGATAAAATAAAGTACCAGTAATGGACTGGGGTAATTGCTGGCCTTGTGCCTAAAGTAGAAACATTTATTATTTTTATTATTATGACAGTCGATTGGAAGAATCGGTAGAGCGTCGGACAACCTGCTAAATCAGAAACAATTATTGATAGCAATAATTAGTACTGTTACTGTTTAAATGTGTGAAGTTAAAGTCTGTTCTAAGCCTAAGTCTCATCAGGCCGGCACTTATCCCCGGTTTTCTTGGTGTTAAGCGATAGAGAGTATAAGACTCTCCCTGGACAGGACGCCAGTCTATCGCTGATTTAACTCCCCAGCTACTGCTGCTACCCACTCTCAGCTGAGTGCACTGGAGCAACGTAAAATAAAGTATTTTGCTCAAGAACACAACGCAGGAATAAGGCCTT
>OZ024762.1:4456134-4468634 GCA_964016885.1 Eledone cirrhosa
TTTGATATATTCGGCTCCGTTAATTTGTTGAACTATTTCAAATGTCGAATAAACCTGGCTGCTATTTTTAGTGGTGTAAGTTTGTGAGACACGCTGAGATACCATGTGCGCTATATTATATATAGCACACTATTCAGTTCCTTAATATACTTAGAAGTGTCTAGGATACTAATTCATCACCCACTGATGAGCTTGAATTGGTAATTCTATTCACAATTAACATTGCCAAACAGCACCAAGTTGTCTGGGTGATTGATAGTTACCACAATTCCGGTTTGTATTTATTTTCTTGATTTTTTCTTAAATTGAGACATGTAAACCCAATTGCCTATAGTTAGTATTCTGTTGACCTTAGCGAATCTGGTCCCTTACGATTTGAACACATATATCTATATATCTGTGTTCGTTTTTCTTTTATATTCTATTATAATATATATATATATATATATATATATATATATATCGGCCTGCCCACCCAGCCAGTGAGATGGCGTCATCGTATGGCTAAATCAGCATGTGCTGTGACCAGCGGCGCCCGAGTGGCGCCCGACAGACTGGTCGGTCAAGGTGATCAAGGTGATATATATATATATTGTTGAAAATCCTATTTTAGGTGAAACACGTGTCATCAAGCATGGTTTCGTAATTGTTGTGGAATTAATTCTCCGTTGGTAGCGTTCGAAACTGCCAAATTCCATCTCAACGGCCTATCTTGGAGTTCTGTGTCCCTCGTTTCTATTTTTTATTTTGAAAACACATTTTTTTTATTTATCTATCTATATATATATATATAATTGTTTCTACTTTTTTGCACAAGGCCAGCAATTATACCAGTTTATTACTGGTACTTTATTTTATCGACCCCGTAAGGATGAAAGGAAAAGTTAACTTCAGCAGGATTTGAACTCAGACCATAAAGGGCCGTAACTCTTTGCTGCACAGCATGGCGTCCGACTCTCCATAGACTTGATGTGGTTTTTGTTGTATTAACACTGGTATGAGGATCAGGCAGACTTGGAGTCTGGTCTGAGCTGACCCCCAGATTACGAGCCGGCTACCTGGGAAACATGTGTAACTGGGTTGAGCAATAAATCTCATATGTAACACCTCAACTTTGTCCTTATATACACTCCGCTCTGCATTGAGTGCTGACATTGGTTCTCTCACCAGTTTTCTTCGGACTTACTTAACCTTTTAAATGTATATATATATATATATATATATATATATATATACATATGTGTGTGCGTGTGCGTGTGTGCAGATATGTAACACCAATCATCATCATCACAACACTACGTAATTCAACAATAAAATAATAACATAAAAGATAGAGAAAAAAAGAGGACACGAAATCAATGTTTCTGTTGTCAAAAAAGGGGTTGGTTTTATTTGTCTTGTCTATAAAGATAATAGAACCCGACTGTATCTTCTAGAAAAAAAAAAACAAAAAAAAAAAACAGAAAATAAATTATCAAAGAAAGAAAGACTCCACTTGCCGCTTCAACCGATATGACAAACACATATTTTCTTTCTTCTGTAGAAGAAGGAAACAAAGGATTTCTTCTTTTATTCATGTTTTCTTCATCTTCTCATTTCCTCGATGTGTGTTTATGGGAAGCAATATAAATATTTCCAAGCAACAAATGAAGGCTGGAATAGATTTAGATTTTTTTTTTCTTCTAAACAATCTTAACAAGGAAAGGGGAAAATATATAGAAATGGCGGGTGGTAGCAGCGATAGTTCATTCAACAAGTATTTATCACGTGACATGCATCAGGCAGCAATCATTATTTATTTATTTGTTTAGTTGATATTTTTTCACCAATTAGTTGTATTGTATCGATTGCTATTTCGCACAGTTCGATGGAAAAAGAAAAACAACAAGAAAACTAGTTAAGGAAGAATATAATAGCTTTAACAGTCAGATTGAGTATATATACTCGTACATTAAGGCCAATACTGTTTCGTTGAAATCAATCAATTAATCAATGTATAGATCTATATGTAAATAAATAAGCTAGGTCATGGAAGACTGAGAATGATTAAAGAGAGGCACAAAGGAGTATTTGTATATATCACACAAATATTAGTTTTAAAAATAAAACTTGACGTCCATAATCGAATATTTTCTGGACGGCAGATTTTTCTTTAGTTTTGTTTTTATTGTAATTTTACTGGTTTGTTGAATTTTTTTTTAGATTATTTTCTCTGCTATTTTTCTTGTTCTGTTATTATTATTTGTTTTAATAATATTTCTAGGTTAGTTTTTTTTGTTTTGTTTCAACCAATGGAAATGGTGGCATACGTGCTTGTAGAATCCATTCAGTTTTCATTTTCTTTCATTTTCTTTCATTTTGTGACAAATTATACAAGTTGTCCACCAAATCAAACATGGCGGATATTTGAAGAGAAACATCCGTTTGTATTGCATAATAAGTATTATTGCTTTATTTCAAAACATTATTGAAGATGTTGCTGTTGTTTTCGTCGATGTAGTTGCTGATATTTTACTGGGGCATCATTGAATTTATTTTTAAAATCAAAATAAAAGCATATAATAAATATATATGTAATTTCATGTCTTCGTTTTCTTCGTATTTTATTGTTTTCACCTTTTGGACCGGAAACAATTTATTCGTCAGCATCTTAACTGAAACGGTAAGTTCTTTTCAACACGACCGCCATCTTCTTATTTAAATCTTCTCAGATTTTCATCTTCTTTTCGATCTGCTTGCTGCCCTTTTTTATTTCCATCAGAATATACTTTATATATATATATAAAATTGTGCACCAATATATATATATATATATAATTGTGCACCAATATATATATATATAATTGTGCACCAATATATATATATATATATATATTGTGCACCAAGATTTCTATTGCAATTCTGAATATGATAATTATAAACTACAAACAAGGGAAAGGAAACCAGCTTGGCCAAATTTAGTCATTGCATATCTTCTTAGTTTCTTTATAATATAATATAATATAATATATAATATAATATAATATAATACAATATAATATATCATTTCTATAACCTTGATAATACTAATAATAATTATATTTTAAAATAAGTCAACAATTTTTTTATGGTTTTTTTTTTGCGGGGATTGATTAAAATTCAGGAAATTATTTTTCAGAAGTTAAAATAAAGAGAAAAACATCATCACCAACAACAACATCAACAACAACAAACTATCAACCAGCCAATCATTGAATCATCAACCCAACAATTAAAGGAGAACATATGATTTCATATGTGTGTGTAATAAATACATAAGAGAAACACAACAAAATTATTATTGTTCTTTTTTCTTTCTTTTCGCCATTGAATCTCATGTAATAAAGGGGATAAATATAAATACTTAAATATGACATAACGGTTCTATAATATTTTCTTTTAAAACATCATTCGTTCATTGATGGTGGGGTGAGATTAAAACTTTATATTTCATTGTTTTTCATCGGTGATTTTTTTCGTTTCCTTTTCTTTAATTTTATTATTCGACTTTCGATCAGCTTCGTTCATGTATATATTTATTTATTTGTCGATTTATTGATTTGCCATTTCAGTGATACCAGTTATATCAATGCTCTCTGTTATATTTCGTCGAAAATTCACACTGTTCGTGTTTATTAATACCCCGTTTATGATAATTGATTTATGCTTTGTCGCTTGCATCAATAACGATTATATATATATATATAACATATATATACACATATAAAAAAAGAATATTTATATATACACATATAATATATATATATATATATATATATATATATACATACATACATACATAAAATAAATAAATATATATATACACATATATTAAATAAATAAATATACACATATGTTAAATAAATAAATATATATACACATATATTAAATATATATATATATGTACATATATATATATATATATATATATGTACACACACACATGTATGTATCGAAAACCTAATTTCAATATGGAAGACAACTGAACAAACTGCTTCTATTTCCGTATTTCAGAAACATTGAAAGCATTAAAAGTCAGGATCAGGATAACACAGAATAGAATTCCCACAGGATATGTTTTGTTGTTTGTTTTATTTTATTTTTATTTTCTGAAACTACCTTAACCCCTGCCGTTGATCTTATAACCGGAAGTGGTTAGAGCTGTCGATCATGCGCCACCTATATTAGCATATATTGAAAGGAAAGTGGGGAGAAAAATAATCCTTGCATTCTTGGTTTCATTGTTGGCCTTACTATTATTTGTTGTTGCTGTTGTTAATGTTGTTGTGATTATTGTGGTCTAGTGTTTATACTGATGCCCTGGTAAGTAATAAATAAACTATTTTTAATACTACTTGTTCTAATTTAATACTACTACTAATAATAATAATATAGTTGGTCTTTTATTTCAATTCGAACCTGTTATCTGATGGTTTAGTTTAGACAACGGCGTACAAACGATAAACAGAATAGTTGTCTTATTTCCTCACATTGTTTTTTCATCTTTAAATTTCACTATTTTCAACGTAATATCAAAATAATATTAACGATTCCGACAGATTCTTTCCCGTCATATTTATTTTATATGGTTGTTAAAGAAAACAAATTTACAATTTAGTTTAAATAAAAGCAATGAACCCGATTTCCCATATCCGACCAATGAAGCTATGTTTCTATTGGTCATTCTGTCGATCGCAACTTCTGATAAAAGCGTCACCGCTTTACCAGTGACAGTAGATATAATTATCATATAAATAAGAGTTCAATAATCGATTATTACTAGAATTTAACGAAGGTTAATGAAGGTTTCAACAAATCAGAATCGATTTTATAATGTTTTGTTTTTGTTGTTTTTTAAATAGCTACAATGAGGCTATGTTTTAAGAAGAGGAAATATTTATCACTTCATAAGGAAGATATGTCAACAACTATACCATTCCTTAAGAAGCTATATAATTCTCTTTACTTAAACAAACTTCATTTTCTATAATATCCTTCTTTTCCCAGGTTGACGTGGAAATTTTAACCTGAAATATTTTTGTGAAATTTCACTAATTCCGTTAGATTAAATAATTTACGTATTTCCATCTAATGTTTATATAAATTCGACATTTCTCTACTAAATTTAAATAATCATGAATTTATTTCCCCCTGCTATGTCGTAGTTTTACCGATATTGTTTGTGGCGGGAACACATTGATATAATTGCAATCGATAATATTAATTCCGCCATTTATGCTGTGTTACCAGAAGCTAATTCATGCTACATGTATTATGTGTGCATTCATGTGTTATTCATGTCCAATGAATATTGTATCATTTATCACATTTACGTCGTCATATCGCCATATACACATATAGTTACTTATCTAATATTATATAGTATACGGGGCTTTAGATTGATTATGATAATCCGTGTGTATATTAGGGTAGACTATATCTAAATATTAATGTACCATACTACTACACAGACTATCGTATCAATAGCATACCATACATCATTAACATATAACATTTATATCCTTATCGTATCACATATGTTATATCATATTTCATATATATGTATATCACACTGAATCGTATTTATCATTCCTATCAGCAGCGTGACATATCTATATCTTTTTTAGTTATATCTCAGCTACGTATTTTTAAAAGGAAATTTCTCCCATACGTATAATGTTATTAGGATTTATATTATAAATATATATATATATATATAATATTATATTATAAATAGTCTATTATAGCTGTGAAGCTAGAGCAGTGGCCCAAGGGCCAAGAGTGTCGTGCGCTAGTTTTATGATTGTACGTAAACACGAAACCACTAGTCCTCGACCTACGTTACAGCTTCAAAACTAGAATAAAATATACATCACTGCACTTATGTATTGAGTTTTGTTTCTCCTGTTTGCACAGCCAAACCTACACACACACACACACACACACACACACACACACATATATATATATATATATTCATGTATTTATATATTCATATATAAATACAATATATATATATAAATATATATATACATATATGTATGTATAATTTATGAATTATAATATACATACATGTATGTGTGCGTGTGTGTGTATGTGTGTGTGTGTCTGTTTCCTATTTTCCTGTAGATAGAAAGCCAACAACAAGAACAAGATGAAGGAGTAGGGGCTAGGTCTTTACAAAAATATTAAATAAAGAGAGAAATATAAGGCACTTCATTCTAATATTGTTTCACTTTCAATTTGCTTATTATTTGATTTTGTTTTCTTAGAAGTCAGAAATACCAGTTTCGATGTAGGCAGGGGGTACAGGCGAAACTGTGACTGGTTTAGGTGACGGTGGCGGTGGTGGATGAGCCGCCTTTTTTGGAGGGCTAGCACGTGGTCGTGGAGTGCTCTGCACTGGAGCCTGGGGCGGAGATTTCGGTACGTTGGCCTCTTCACCCGCCTGAATCATGCGTAGTAATTCGGATTGCGTCCAGTCACGTTCTTTGGCGGGAACTTTTTTCTGCGATGCCCTGTAACACGACGATGATGATAATAATGACAACAACAACCATAATAATGATAATGTGGATGACAATAATAATAATAATAATAATAATAATAATAAAAATAATAATAATAATAATAAACGTATTATCAAAAGTACTTTTAAATGTATGGAATAACAAATATCGTTTTACCTTATTTTATTATCATATTTCCATTTTAGCGCCAAACAACTACTTTTAAACAAAGTTAATTTTCTTATGTTTCATATTTTGAGAGACATTTTCTAGAACAATACTTCTTATGGAACCAAGGCACACCAATCCTTATCACTGAACTACATTCTTCTCCCCAAAATGGCAGTTATCAACCATCTTACTCATAATGTCCACTTGAACTTATAATTTGCTGTTTCTTGAAGTCTCTGGTTTAAACTTGAAATCAGTTCGTACAAACACAAAGACAAATCCAAGCATCATAATAATATCTATTTCTACTTTAGGCACAAAGCCAGCAATTTGGGAAAGAATAGGAAAGTCGATTAAATCGCCCCCAGTGTATTGCTGGTACTTTATTTTATCGATCCCGAAAGGATGAAAGGCAAAGCTAACCTCAGCGGGATTGGAAATCAGAACGTAAAGGGAACACAAAGCATGTTGTCCGATGCTCTAACGATTTTACCAATCCACTGCCATTCAACAACAACAACCATATCAACACTAATAATAATAATAGCAACATCAGTATATAGATTTTGAATCATTTCTGGTAGATGGGAGGTGGTATCTCCAAAACGGAGACCTGGACCGAATACTTGCTAATAAAATGGCCGCCATAAAAAGCAAGCCCTAGAGCCATGTATGGGTGTGTTATGCTGAGTGAGGGATTAAGTCGACCTAAGTATATCGTTTTATTTTATTATTATTACTTTATGTTGTTTTAATTCGATGACCCCTTCGTGGCGTTCTTACACTTTCCTAGAAAATATTCTTACCTGTCTGTCCTTTGCAAGTATTTTTTTTTTTTTTTTTTTTTGGACAAATATTTTTTGTTTTTCTTTTTTTGAGCGCGGTGATATTATAAGATGGTGCATAGATATTGCAGCAAAGTGCATGAATATTGCAGCATATTGAACATAATTTCCCATAGCATATTCATGTGCAGACACATTAGATATTAAGTTATTACATAATATGAATGGTGTGATAAATCCATGCCAGAAATGTGCTCAGATAAGAAAAAGAAAATTAAAGAAGGGGGTGCGTTGTAGTGTCTGTTACAATGTCGGGCAATGTATGTAGGAGGGTCTGCTGAAAAGTTCATAGGCTGACTATGAAGGAGTGATGCTAGAGCTGCGAAATCTTACATGCATTTATTTCAACTCTTCTTATTAATAACTGCATTGTTTCTTTCCAGGGACTATGTTAAAAAATAAACCTCATTTGGTCATTCCATGAGAGTATCTTGGTCAGCCTATGAACTTCTCAGCCAACCCATGTATGTTCAGGGACGAACAAATTGTCAAGTCAATAGGAAGCAAGAAGCAATGGACCTCCATAGGTTTCGGCGATGAGTGTTGAAGTTGTTTCATCAATGGATCAGCCGGCTCATGAAATTAACATGCAAATAGCTGATTATTCCACAGACACGTGTATCCCCAACTAAATTCTTAGGACATTTCAGTGTCAAAACATTGTGTAACATAACTGGCTCTTTGAATGACAAGGGCAATCATTCTGGCTGGCCTCCAAGAAATTTCCGCCAACCCTAGTTCATTGCTGGTATTGTATGGAAACTGAGTGTATGACGTCATCATCATCATTATCACCATCGCCACCACCATCATCATCGTTATCCTAGTCATCGTCGTTGTCATCATCGTCATTATCATCATCACCATCACCATCACCATCGTCATTATCATCCCTATTATCGTCGTCAGTTAATGTTCAACCAGAAATTAAAGTCCCTACCTAGGTTAAAGTCCTGTTATGGATTCTACACAAAAGTAAGCACTGTGCCGAGGTTACAAAAATACCATACAAATGATAATAATGATAATAATGATAATAATAATAATAATAATAATAATAATAATAACGAAATAGGTGACAAAGAGGGATTTAAGACCACAAGGTCCTAAGACATTGGAGAGAATAGGAAGACGAGACATCACAGTGAGAGGTTTACATTGAGTAAAGGAAAGGAAACATCAACAACATCAACATCAACAACAACAAATAATAATAATAATAATAATAATAATAATAATAATAATAATAATAATAATGTGCTACTCGAAACAGCAAGGACCCTCCGATATATCCTGAATACCTGGTTCTGTAGGTAGCGGCTTGATGTTCATTTCGGCAATTTTTTCCGGTTAAATAACATCAATGACATATCAAATTCAAAATAGTAATAATAATTATTATGCGTGGCCTAGTTGTTAGAGGGTTTGACTGACGATCATAAGGTCGTCGGTTCGATTCCCAAACCAGATTGCATGTGTGTCTTTGAACAAAGCATGTTATTTCACCTTGCTCCACTTCACATAAAAATTGGATACCAACAGTATCTTGGGGGGTTAACTTTCACTCCCGAAGTCAAGACAAACTCCAGTTCGCGTCTAAGCAAGAAGAAATATTAAAACTAACTTAAAACGATAACATGAACTCTAAGAGAGGGAGAAAGAGTAGAAAATAGTGCGGGAAAGAGAGAAAGATAGTCACTACAGAAGGATATCTGGAGGGAAACCGTTCGTGACTCCTCATTTTAAATATTTTACACTTTATTAAAAAAAATAATAGCAATAATTTTATTTTCAAAAACAATATAGGATAAACTCGGGACTGTTTCAGTGCTGAGAGGGAAACAAATCCTATCAAATATTAATTCTTATTCGTTAATTTTTACCTGGTTCACTATACCTTCACGTTCATTATTACAGTAATGAATGGATAATATAAATCTTCTAGAGTAATATATAATAATAATAATAATAATAATAATAATAATAATAATAATAATAATAAAATAAAAAATACAATAAAAACAAAATGATTTCCTTTACTAAATACATGTAATATAAATATAGATTTACACACACACACACACACACATAAATATATATAATATATATTTACATATATATATACATATATATATAATATATATATACATAATATATATATACATAATATATATAATATATATATACATATATATATACATAATATATATAATATATATATACATATATATATACATATATATATAATATATATATACATAATATATATATACATAATATATATATTATATATATATATACATAATATATATATTATATATAATATATATATACATATATATATAATATATATATACATATATATATAATATATATATACATATATATATAATATATATATACATATATATATAATATATATATACATATATATATAATATATATATATACATATATATATAATATATATATATACATATATATATATATACATATATATATAATATATATATATACATATATAATATATATATACATATATATATAATATATATATACATATATATATAATATATATATACATATATATATAATATATATATACATAATATATATAATATATATATACATAATATATATATAATATATATATACATAATATATATATAATATATATACATAATATATACATAATATATATATACATAATATATATATACATATATATATATACATATATATATACATATATATATACATATATATATACATATATATATACATATATATATACATATATATATACATATATATATAATATATATATACATATATATATACATATATATATACATATATATATAATATATATATACATATATATATAATATATATATACATATATATATACATATATATATACATATATATACAATATATATATACATATATATATAATATATATATAATATATATATAATATATATATAATATATATATAATATATATATACATATATAATATATATATAAATATATATATAATATATATATAATATATATATAATATATATATAATATATATATACATATATATATAATATATATATAATATATATATAATATATATATAATATATATATACATATATATATACATATATATAATATATACATAATATATATATAATATATACATAATATATATATAATATATACATATATATAATATATATACATATATACATATATATAATATATATACATATATATAATATATATACATATATATAATATATATACATATATATAATATATATATATACATATATATATATATGTTTGTGTATATACATATATGTATACACATATATGTACAATATATATATATATATACCGGAAGAATACAACAACAACAACAATTATAATAATAATAACAACAACAACAATAGAAATAGTAATAATAATCACAACGAAATAGGTGGCAAAGAACGATGTGTGGAAGAAAGAAATGTGTGACACCATAAACAAAACACAACACACAAAACAATAACTACTACTACTACGACTACTACTACTACTACTACTGCCTGAATTATTATTAGTACTACGACTAAGATTAATGCTATCTCTACTGCTAAAACTGTTAGTAAAATATTTATATAATAAATAATGACGAAACACATACACATATATATATATATATATATATAATATAAGATCAAAAGATGGTTAAAGGAGTTCAATATATTTTATTATGCGCATTTCAAAAACAAACATCATCAAACAATAATATTTGTGTTTTCATCAGATAAAACAGGAGAACATGATATGAAGGCTAAAAAAACACTTGTTGATAGTGCAGTTTTAAATCAACATATTGATATGTTGATTTAAAACTGCACTATCAACAAGTGTTTTTTTAGCCTTCATATCATGTTCTCCTGTTTTATCTGATGAAAACACAAATATTATTGTTTGATGATGTTTGTTTTTGAAATGCGCATAATAAAATATATTGAACTCCTTTAACCATCTTTTGATCTTATATTATGCATACTCCAGTCCCACAAACTGTAGAGTGCTTCTTATCCGATATCTGCATTGCTTTATTGTACTACAATAAAACTCACCTCCTACATATATATATATATATATATATATATATATATTAATACATATATATATATATATTAATATATATATATATATTAATACTATATATATTAATAATATATATACTATATATATATATATATATATATATATATTTAAGGGAACAAAGAATTCGTGTTACATCATATACATATTTAATTACATATTACATATGTTTCGCTGCCAATCAGCTCGAGGAACGATCTATTAATGATCGAACCTGACTCTTGAATTGGAAGCTCCTCAGATATGTTTTAACATGTAGATTCGCTTCTGAGTCAGGTTCGACCATTAATAGATCGTTCCTCGAGCTGATTGACAGTGAAACATATGTAATATGATGTAACACTGATACTTTGTTCCCTTATATATTAATACTATTGATACTCTGCTCCCCAATAACATCGAGTGCTGATCCAGCATACCGCCCATGGGGTCAATTAACTTGCACCTTAACACTATATATATATACACATACATACATGTGTGTATGTATGTGCGAGTGTATGTGTAATTAGAAACTTAGGCGCTAGAATAGTTGGGGCAGAACTGACCCAAATAACTTCAATTGATTAAAATCACATCCTTAGTAGTGAGATTAATAATTTTGTAACTGACCAGCTCGGGCCAAATTGTGAAGGGGGTTAGCTCCCAAAGGCTAATTAGTTAACATCATTAAAATATTGATTAAAATGATTATTAATTAAATATAGAATGCAGGGGAGATGAGTGTCACGTCGGAATCACTGATCGATTTTTCTGGTAATTCTACAATTATATTATCGTCAACATCGCTTATTTGTC
>OZ024762.1:4473634-4478634 GCA_964016885.1 Eledone cirrhosa
TAAAACACTCAGTCATTGATTTCTTTGTCAAACATCTTTCCAATTGGATTGGATTGGATTGGCATGTGTTCTGTGTTGATGTGTGTCTGTGTATATGTGTACGAGTATATATATATATATATTTATATATATATATATATATATATATATATATATTATATATATATATATATTCGTTATACATGTTTATATACATATATAAATATATATTCATTATACATGTTTATATACATATATATATATATGTATATATATGTATATATATGTATGTATATATATGTATATACCTATATATATATGTATATAAATATATATGCATGCGTGTATATATATATATATATATATGTGTGTATGTATATAATATATATATAATGAATATATATTTATATATAGTGTGTGTGTGTCTATGTAAGTATATGTGTATGAGCACCTGTGTTAATAGATATGTATTATGTGTATTATATGTATTATATGTATTATGTGTATTATATGTATTATGTATGTTTAAAAAGTTATGTGCCAGAGACTTCCTCCATTTTGATGTGATGTATATTTTGAATTCATATAATGATAATTCCTCCTCGGCTGACTATATACACACTATATACACACATTCAAGAAATCACAACTCTACACACATTTTCTTACGCAACCATATACACCAGTCATTTGTGTGATACCTCATACTTTTCACTGAACACGTTTACAGAAAAAAAAACATCGACATGGAAAACATTAGCCATCGATAACATATCTCACATCAATAATCGATACCATTTCTATCAGTATACTTTATCGTCTGTAAACAATATTGATTTTATGTTCACAACGAAGTTAGTAAATCAACAGAGAACTGACGGAATGGAGGGAGAGTGAAACATATTTCATTGTAAATATAATATATACATATATATATATATATATATATATATATATATATATATATATATTATAGAAAGTGAGGTTTTTTTACAAAATGAAAAATAACCGAGGTGTCCTACACGAGAGAAAGTATAAAGAAAAAAAAGATGAAATCGAAAATGCAACTGGAGTCTTATTTTTTAAAAAATATATATATATTTATTTGGTTCCTTTACCGGTTTCGCTGTTCTTCTGCTTTTCAACTCTACTTTTGAAAAGCAGAAGAACAGCGAAACCGGTAAAGGAACCAAATAAATATATATATATTTTTTAAAAAATAAGACTCCAGTTGCATTTTCGATTTCATCTTTTTATATATATATATATATATATATATATATATATATATATATATATATATATATATATATATATATTTACACATACAAACATATAGACATATATAAATTCACAAATACATATATTCACTCATAGAAAAATACATACACACATATATATATATTTACACATACAACCATATATACATATATACGTACACACATACAACCATACATATATACATACACACATACATATAAACATGTATAACCATATACAAATAAATGTATACATATTTACACGTATATAAATTTACATAAATGCATACATACATAAAAAGTTACATATTCTACACATACACAGTCGTAGACACCGAAATATATACAATATATATGATATATAACATATTTATACATATAAAAATATATATTATATATATATATATATGTACGTGCGTATGTTTGTGTATGTATGTATGTATGTGTATATATATATATTTACATATAAATATATATACATATATATATATATATAGTTAACATACACTTAAAAATAAATAACAGATATGTATGTTTGATTTTGTTTTGGGGACATATATTCCCATACACACCAGTGTAATACCGTCAAATGGGGACAAGAAACACGACGAATAAGAGAATAACTAGATATGTTATACAATCGGTTCATGGCGGCGATTTATATCGGAATATTACGGAAACAACCGAAGTCAAATACATTCTTTCTGCATGCAAATGTTTCATGTTCAAGGTTTATTATTGTAAATATACAACTTAAATCTGAAATATATAGAAAGCTGTATATATATATATATATATATATATATATATATATAATAAAATAAGATGCTGAGGTTACATATATCGTTTAATCATAATAATTATTTCTACGGTTCTCCATGCAATCGAGATGTCCTTCATGCATTTGCTGTTGATTATAAGAACGGTTTCCTCAGATGAAAATCGATATATTTGATATGTCGCTTATTGGAAACCACACATCCTAATGCCTGTCTGCTCAGCATATATGAGTTCTCATAATCAACAGCAAATCATGAAGGGCATCTTGATTGCATGGAGAACCGCAGAAATAATTATTATGATTAAACGATATATGTAACCTCAGCATCTTATTTTATTTTTTTTATAAAATTCTCCATTGTTGAGAGCTTTCTCCTGCTTGATCCTGTTTTTACCAAAACAATCTTTTCCGAACACAATATATATATATATTGCAAACTTGACTGTCACCACTGAATATGAACCTGAAGATTGCGAAAGCATGAAAGTACTTGTTCAATTAACATTTAATATTCTACCATACTATTTCATTATAATGTCATTATAATTTTAAAGGATTGTAAATAAAACGAGTTAATCAGACAAAGTTGGAATTCCTTATTTTATATATATATATATATATATATATATATATATATATATATATATATATATATATATATATATATATATATTATATATATATATATATATATAAAGATATACATTGAAATGTATAGATAGTAAATACATAGAAACAGAGATACATATGTAGAAGATAGATTTATTCGTACATACATACATACATGCATGCATGCATGCATACAAATATATACATACATCCATACATAATACATACAGACAATAGAAACATTCAGGCATCCCTACATATGTAAGAACACACACACATATGTATATCTATTATGACGTTATGGGAATCCATTGTGCTCGTTTCACGTTACTATGAAATTACTCCCTATCAACCACAGCTCAATTATAAACTAGACAGTCAAATACTTTGCTGTTCTCCTATGTCTGCTTCAGTGAGAATTTGAATTGAGATATATCATCTGAATAGTAATAATTCGAAATATTTAAGGTCTAATTAAATATATAAATATAAATATATATATATAAAAAAATAAAAAATAAAATATATATATATATATATATATTTGCATGCGAAAAACCCCACAAACCCTCCTCTCAATTCTACTTTTGAAAAGCATAAGAACTACGAACCCGGTAAAGGAACCAAATAAATATTCTTAAAAAGACTCCAGTTGCATTTTCGATTTCATCTTTTATCCTCATATATATAAATACACACACATATATATATATATATATATATATATATATATATATATATATATATATATATATATAATTGGAAATTTAGTAAAATCGAATCTCTGGCTGTTTGCAAGCAAATTCGGCCTACTTATATGAAATGATGAGTTAGCAAAGCACTCGATAAGTTAGGTCCTTAGAGTAATAACATACGTTTAAATAGCTTGACAAATCGAACATTGTGGTAGGCAAAATTTAACACACAATAATATACCAAAGTAACGATAGAACTAACAGATATATATATATATATATAATTTTTAGTCAGTTTTATAAGATAGTTTGTAAATAAGTATTTTAGACAAATAAACCACGATGGTCTGAAACTAGGAGTGTTTGGTCTTGGAGATTCTTTCTAATTCTACAAATGGCGTATACCGATATAAGTACACAGATGCAGGAATTGGGAACGTGTGATTGCCTCTGTAATGTTCGTTGGAAATTGTTAGGAAATGGTGTGAACTAATACTACAGGTAATCGGAATTGACTTTGGTATGAATTTAACACCCACGTTCCAGCTGTCACCATATATATATATATATATAACATAGAAAAACGAAGTTCAATAGCGAAAAATCATTATTAAAATAAAAACAAATGTCAGAAGTCTGAAGTAAATAGATTTGTCTTGTGAGTGAGAAAAGGTTTCTTATTTAATTGAAAATAGATAATAGAGTGATATGGCACTGGACGGTGAAAACAAGGAATGTTCCAGTTGATACGACCAACAGAACATCCTGCTCATGAAATTAACGTGAAAGTGACTGAGCATTCTCCAGACATGCGTACACATAATGTAGTTGTCATAGAGATTCAGCGTGACACAGAATGTGACAACGCCTAACCCTTAGAATTACTGGTACAATTTATTTTTGCCAACTGAGTAAAATGAATAAACGTGAAATAAAGTGACTTTCCCAATGACAGAACGTGCTGCCGGGAATCAAACTCCTGACCTTACGATCGTGAGTAGAATACCCTAACCACTGAACCACGTGCCTTGGTATAGAGTGATCTATTGAAGCTTAATCCATCAACATTAATGAATTTCGTTGATAGGAGATTTGATTTTTACAAATATGTATTGATAGTAAAGTCACGTGCCTTAGAAGAGAGGGAGCCTAGCTCTTGATACGGGTTCGATTCCCAGGTCTGGTATAAAGTTGTGTCCTTCAAGAAGGCACTACTATATTACTCGATGCCCCAGTTCAGTTAGCTGAAAATGAATACCAGCTGCATAAAACTGAGATGTGCTCGGGGCTTCGTCCAGTTCGTTCGTGTAACGATGGCTAAATGGAATGTAAAACGATAGTTCTAAATATATAACTCATATCCATTTCTGACTTAATGGAATATATTGTCTATAACTGGGAACAGATGATTACGTCTTGCTCAACGGCATTTGCATTATATATATATATATATATATATTATATATATATATATATATTATATATATATATATATATAAACCTGTTGCGTATTGTCAATCATTATAAAAATGACAAAACTCAATTAATAAAATAAATATAAAAAAACAGTAAAGATAATAAATAGAAAATTGCTATTTTTGAAAATTGTGATTTTGATTTGCTTGCGCATGAGACAGGCAAGGCATTGTGGGAGAGATACAAACACAGAAAGTAAAA
>OZ024762.1:4501134-4506134 GCA_964016885.1 Eledone cirrhosa
TAGTCATCATAAGCAGTAATTTAAGATTTAAAAAAAGGATGCAAGACAAGGGGTGAGAGTTTCGAATCTCATCAGTGGACCTGTGTTATATGTTTTCAGTGTTATATCGCTCGTTCTGCTATCGAATGCAATTTATATTAGAATATTTTAGCTGTTAATTAATCCAAGGAAGATATATCTCAAAATATTGAATGCATATATTAAAATATAAAAAGAAAGAAAGATAGCAAAAAACATTTTCATTATTTCTTTTTCTTTTCAATCTGATTAATATCTTAACTCTGACATTGAAATACATGAAAATGGATTCCATTGCAAAATCTCCAAGCTTAATAATTAATCAATTGATAAGGAAGATGATGAAAATTATTTTCCTTTTTATGTTCTTTTCATATCAATAACTTACTTATAAGACATGGCGTCGGAAGAGAGCAGAATAAACGTTCTTCTTTCACCTAGATTAAAAAAGATGGCTACGAAGAACAGGTGACGTCAGAGATAAGTCCATATATTACTTTACGGCGTTGTTTATCTTGACACCGATAGCAGAGTTCAGCTAGAAAATTGCTAATCCATTTGAAGAGGTGTGAGATATCAGGAGATATCGTCACAATACAAATTTACTTTGATAAACACACTGGAGACTTAACAGCTATATACACAATAAACGTATCGTGCTTATTTATATATTTATGTATGTATAATTAGTTAATTTTTACTCATCATTATAATGGTTGCAAGTAGTTATATATATATATATATATATATGTGTGTGTGTGTGTGTGTGTGTGTGTGTGTGTGTGTGTGTGTGTGTATCATTATTACCAATAGATTCTGTTTCCTTGCTTTTGATAAAGGGATAGTAACCTCGAAATATCACGATATATGAGGTAAGGGTGTAAACTTTTGTTTGACTTACTTTAGTGTAGTTCTTACCCTTGATATCTAACTAGTCTTATACTTAACAATCCTTAATGTATACTTCACAATACTTCGTATTATATATATATACACACACACATATATATATATATGAATATATATATATATATATATATATATATATATATACAATATATGCATACAATGTAAGTGATATAACTATATGAAACGAATACCTGAAAATTATATATATAAACATATAAATCAGGTTTGTATATATACATGTATATATATATATATATATATATACACTAATTGCGTAAAATGACTTTGGAAAAGAAAATGGGTGATTGAATATTATGTTGAAAAATGGGGCGTAATTTGATTTTTAATGAATTTCAATTCATTAAATAATCGATAATCATTATACAGTTTATTATCATTATCACCATCTTTGCCATCACTACCACCAGCATCATCATCATCATCATCATTATTACCATAACGACCTTTAAGATCATCATCATCACCATCACCACCACTAGCACCACCACCACCAATTTTACTATTGTCACCATCGTCATCATCATCATCATCATCATCATTAAAATCATCATTATTAATGCTCCAAACATCATCATTACTATCACCATCATCATCATCATCGTCATCATCATCGCCACCACTCTTTCAATTATTATATTCATCCTTATATCATCTTCACTGACCTGGCCCTTGTGGCCAATAAAAGAATTTATCATTAGTATTATTATTATTATTATTATTATTATTAGAACTGAGCACCATGTAGAAAGAGAATTGTGCCAATTGTAATTTGGGGGGCGCCAGGCACGGTGACTGCATGTATTGGGATCCCCCACTTCATAGGCAGTGTACAGATTTATACCATCACCAGCACTGGCAAAATCTTACTGGATATGTTGAGCCTCTGAGACCAGGGACTGATCTGAGGCCAATTAACAAGCTTCACCTAACAATCGATTACTAAATAATCTTTACAAGAAGAAAGACAAACTGAATATCTTTATTGCGAGTCTGTCACTTCATTAATGAGCACAGCTATATGTGCTATATGTACCTTGGGCGCATACAGTTTTATGTTTTGGTGTTGTTGCTGTTGTTATTTTAGTATTTACTATTATTGTTAATGTTCCTATTATCATTATGAAGGCATGGCTTAGTGGTTAGAGCATTGGGTTTGCAATCGGGAGGTTGTGAGTTCGATTCTTGGACCGGGTGATAGTGTGTTCTTGAGCAAGACACTTTCTTTCACATCGCTCCAGTTCACTCAACTGTAGAATTGAGTTGCCACGTCACTGATGCTAAGCTGTACCGACCTTTGCCTTTCCCCTAGACAACAATATATGTAGTGTATATATTATATAGAGAGTGCATACAATGTATACAGAATGTAAAATAATAAAAAACAATAATAATAATAATAATAATTGTTTCTACTATAGGCACAAAGTCACCATTTCTTTTTTTGGGGGGAGGGGTGGGGGGGGCTCGATTAAATCGACTTCAGTACAATACTGGTGCTTTGTTTTATCGATCCCGGAGGGATGAAAGGTAAAGCAAACCTTTTCTACTTACGGGTCGATAAAATAAAGTACCAGTAACGTATTGGGGTTAATTTAATTGACTTCCTCCTCCTCCAAAGTTGCTGGCCTTATGCCTAAATAATAAACCATTATTATTCCAACGGTTTTTCTCTTTGCTGTCCTGTTCCCTTTAATAGATGTAAACCCCACTCTGTGTGGTTTTCGTCATTGTATTGTCCCCACCGAGTAAGGACAATACTATTTCTAAGAGTACATGTTTCTTTTCTTAGTCGCAAGGGCCACTAAAAGACAACTGTACTGTCAATCAGTTAAAAACTAATGTATCGGAAATAGGTTAAGACCTGTATTTCGTCCAACCCATGCAAGTTTAGAAAAACAATCGTAAAATCGATAATCCAAACAACGTTAATAACCGTTTCTAGCATTGTTAATTCTTAATTACATAAACACAATCAAATTTCTATAACACCTCATTTCTTCTCCATCTCGTTATCTCTGCCCTAATTTCCACCCATCTTCAATGTGCAATTTATTTTGTATCTGTAAAATTATATTTTTTTAAATATTGTTTTGAATTTTTGTTCGACTAAATGTGTTTATTTTTCGCAATATTCAACACTTACAATTGTGTTGATGCACACACACACACACACATACATATATATATATATATACATACATATATATATATATATATATAAGCAAGTATAGCACCAAGAAAAATATAGATATCGGCTAGAAGAGAAAATAATTTATTGGCTATAACATATGTTTCTGTGTCCATTATAATAGTCTACATAAGCTGACTACAATATATATTGTCCAATCATACGCAATACCTATTTATTTTTTCTACGTCTTCGACGCTACACACCGGTTCTTCTAAACTTGCTCATATATATATATATATATATATATATATATATATATAATATATATATATATATAATATATATATATATATAATATATATATATATATAATATATATAATATATATATATATATATATATATATAATATATATAATATATATATATATATATATATATATATATATACATATATATATATATATACACACGGGTGAAATATTACTGGTTAAGACAAGACTAGTATTCAATATATTGCTCTATAGTTAAGAAATGTAGAGTGTAGATATAACAAGAATTTTGAATGAAATAATAATTGTTTCTACTTTAGGCACAAGACCAGCAATTATCCAGTACATTACTGGTACTTTATTTTATCGGCTCTGTAAGGATGAAAGGTAAAGTCAACCTCGGCGGGATTTGAACTCAAATAATAATGGTTTCTGATTAAGGCACAAGGCCAGCAATTCTGTGGAGAAGTAAATCAATTAAATCGACCTCAGTGCATTTCTGGTACTTTGTTTTATCGACCCTATAAGGATAACAGGTAAAGCTAAAGGCAAAGTTTATTTCGGAACTCAGAACTTAATTTTCTTGGCAATAGGAAGGGGAGTGGTAGAGGTGAATAAAGCTCATTATATTACTGGTAGATTAAACATTTCAAGTCTTATGTAGTACTATTTAAATTAGAAATGTACCGAGGGAAGAGTAATTTGTATAAATACTTTTGGTGTATCCATTGCTCTATCACTTTCTCAGCTCAGCACCATGGTGATAATGATGATGATGATGATGCAGATGATGATGATGATGATGAGGTGAAGGAGGAGGGGGGAATGCGGATGATGATGATGATGATGATGATGATAACGGTTGCTAATTTAGACACAAGGCCAAAGAATTGTTGTTGGCGGGAGAAACACGTGACTGATACTTTATCAGGCGGGGTGTAGGCGGGGTGTAGGCGGGGGTGTAGGCGGGGTGTAGCAATAATAATAATAACCATGATAATAATCATCACAAGAGAAATACTAATAAAAATATTAATGATGATAATAATGGTTTCTTATATAGGAACAAGGCCAGCAATTTTGGGGGGGAGAGGGGAAAGTCGATTAAATCGACCCCAGTGCGTGACTGGTACTTTATTTTATCGACCCCCGTAAGGATGAAAGGCAAAGCTAACCTCGGCGGGATTTAAAATCAGAACGTAAAGGGCCGTAACTATATGCCGCAAAGCATGTTGTCCGACGTTCTACCGATGCTGCCAATCTACCGCCCAGATGATAATATTACTTATATAGTAGCAATAATAATAATAATAATAATAATAATAATAATAATAATGATGATGATAATAATAATAATAATAATAGTAATGATAATGATAACCATATACATATAAATATAGAGGATCATTAAAAAGAGAAGTTGAACAGAATTGCTGACACAAGCAACGACGTTGGAAGAACATTACTTAGAGTAGCCATTGGTATTTTAATTAAAAAAGAATAAAGACAGATTATTTTAATAAGAATAAAAGGCAGAGTAAGTTGAAGAGCAATAAAAATACAAAAAGATCAGGGATCTATTTGCGATTAAATATTTCACAAACAGGCAGAAAAACGAGGGAGAAAAACACGTATGGAAAAGGAAAAAGA
>OZ024762.1:4511134-4513634 GCA_964016885.1 Eledone cirrhosa
CTGAGATAGGAACCTACTTAGATAAAATATATCAATCAGTTTGCTAATGTCTTTGAATGTATGTATGTATATATATATATATATATATATATATATATATATATATATATATATATATGTGTGTGTGTGTGTGTGTGTGTGTGTGTGTGTGTGTATTATATATATATATACATACATATATATATATGCACATAGATATAGATATATATATGAGGACCTTACGCACACTTTCCGACTACCAAATTAGTCAACCCAGTCTCTTAATAATTAGATAGACAGATAGATAGATAGATAGATAGATAGATACCATGTTATTGCGGAATAATATGTGCGTGATGTAGTACATATGTCGATGTATGGAAGTATGGAAGCATGAAAGTATAGATGTATGGAAGTATCTGCCAATTTTGTTAATAAACTTCAGGTTAATGGGGAAAACACAGATGCCATTAGAAAGTAGGGGATAAAAAGAAAGAAGTTACATTCCACTCGCTCTCCTTTCACCTTAAACTATGTTCAATTTAACAATAATAATAATAATAATAATAATAATAATAATAATGACGATGATGATGATGACGACGACGATGGTGGTGGTGGTGCTGATAATAATGATGATAGCAATAATAATTGTTTCTACTTTAGACACAAGGCCATCAATTATCCCAGTACATTACTGGTACTTTATTTGATCGACCCCGTAAGGATGAAAGGCAAAGTCAACCTCGGCGGGATTTGAACTCACATCGTAAAGGGACGTAACTCTATGCGTCAAAGCATGGCGTAGCAATAATAATGATAATGATGGTGACAGAGCTGATGATAATGATTTTTGCCAAGACGAACTAAGATAAGCACGTGCAGTTTATAGGGTTTTCTGTCTATTAATGGCAAAATAGGTTTGGCTTTAATAAGGTGGCAAACAGGACCATCTAATACTATCCCCTCCATACCAAAGAACTCAACACATACCCTACACACATACTTATGAAAGACGGGTGGCATTAAATCTAGACATTGGTTCTGATGACAAAATATCTGTTAACAGTTCTAAGAAAAAAACCAGTCTGTCTCGAACTCGGAGCCTCATCAAGCCAGGTCTTATCCCGGTGGCATGAAGCGGCTGAGAGAACAAGACATGGCGTCAGTCTATCGTAGGGTTAAACTAACCAGATACTGCCAGTACTCATTTCAACTGAGTATATTGGAGCAACGTGACATGAAGTGTTTTGCTGAAGAACACAACACACATCCCAGTCCAGGATTTCTGCAAGAAATACTACCCCTTCCTTACACGACCTTACGACTCAATCGATTTGCTAGAAAAAGCAGCCAACAACTTGGTCTGATCACAGCCTATTTCTTCTAGAGAAATATATATACACATATGATTCCTTCGAAAAACAGTTCTAGTCCTTTAGAAGCCATTTCTATATTAAATTTTGTTATATATATATATATATATATATATATATATATATATATATGTGTGTGTGTGTGTGTGTGTGCGTGGGTGTGTATGTGTGTGTGTGTGCGTGCGAGTGCGTGTGTGTTTTGTATGTGTATGTGTGTTGTGTATGTGTGTGTGTACCGGGGAAAGTATCGATTCCTGTATAGGAGTGGTACTTTAAATTTCACCTCACTTGAATATGAACTCACAATTGAGGACCTGGCAGAGGGTACATATTTATCCACTCTATACCTACAGCTATTTATCTAAGGTGTTTAGCTGTGAGTTCGAGCCCCGGTGGCCTGACGTTTTTTTTGTCTTTATTTCATTCACAAGTCCACTCAGTTTACAAATATTAGTTGTACATGTAATCCAAAGGACCAGCCTTGTTTTACACTGTGTCATGGCGAGAAACTCTACGTTAAGGGAATACAGGACTGTGGAATGCTCAGACACTTGCACGTTAATCATATATATTGTTGCAGGACGATGGTTGTTTTGCCAGGAGGCGAGAACATAGTTTAAGGGGTTTAGCACTTCCAGGAACAGCCAGTTCTGGCGAAAGGGGTCGATTGTAGCTTTATAGATTACCGTTGCTTGGATTCCTGGTGGGTTTAGATGTATTTACGTTCAAGTTAAGGCAATCGAAGGTCACATATATACATTGTGTGTGAGTGTGGGGGGGGGGGGGGGAGGTGAAATGTTTATATCTCATCATTAATATAATTAATTAAGTGACTAATTAATTTAGGTGATTAGTATTGTATCTCCGTTAATCGAGACCTTCGTCGAAATAAATGATATTCACCGAGTAAAGCCGTGAGTTACTTTCTCTGAAATGTGTATCTATCACGGATCGATCTAACCCTGCTACCACCAGATACCCACATCTTCTCACCCCATCTACCGATCCTCGGTAACAATTCTCACTATCACTGTGTATGCCCCGCATTCCATTCAAGCCCTGATCCCCCACACCAGACCCTTTAGTGTCTGTTCTTATCACCCCTCTCACTCTATAGCGTAGAGAGGACCCTTCCTTTGAGTAAA
>OZ024762.1:4523634-4531134 GCA_964016885.1 Eledone cirrhosa
GAGGTGGGGAGGGAGAAGTTATTCAGATGATAAACAGTATATTCACGAGAATTGGGGGTCGTGGGCTGAGAGTTTGACTCACATCCATTTAAATAAAAAGGAAACAAACATTTTTAAAAAGTTGATTTTCCATATTGGACCAAGGAAAGTATATTTCCTTTGCTCTTTATATTTCTCCTACAATATCATACCAGTAACAACTCCTGGCAAATGAAAATGAGATTATACCAGTAACAACTCCTGGCAAATGAAAATGAGATTATACCAGTAACAACTCCTGGCAGGAAGCAGAGTTTGAACTGTTGATGTAAAATAAAGATATGGATTAAGTATTTAGGTAGATATAATCTACTGGACACTCCTCATCAGATATGTGCTGTTTGATTTCAATATTATTATTATTATTATTATTGGTAGGAGTCAGCAACGAGATAGGTTGGCAGAATAGGTAGAGCGCTGGACAATACGCATTGTGGCATATAATTACGGCTCTTTACATTTTGAGTTCAAATTTCGCCGAGATTAACTTTGCCTTTCATCCTTACGGGGGTCGATAGAATAAAGTACCAGTAACTTACTGGAGTCGATTTAATCAACTTTCCCCTCCCCAAACATTGATGGCCTTATGCCTATATAAGAAAACATTATTCTTGGAAGGAGTTAACAACATGGTAGGTTGGCAGAATCGGACAAACGCATTGCGGTATTTCTTTCGGCTATTTTCGTTCTGAGTTCAAATCTTGTCAGGCTCAACTTGGCCTTTCAGCCTCCGAGGATCGATAAAATAAAATACCAATTAATAACAGAAGTAGATATAATCTATTTCATCCCCCCCCCCTCCACCCCCAACCTACTCTGCTCTCAATAACTACAAGCCAACGATAGAACCCCAACCTGGTGTTTTCAACTGCTAGAATTAACCGCCATTCTTACCTCAAATCACACCATGTTTTCATTATATTAAAAAAAAACATACTACTACTATTACTACTACTGATAATGCGACTACTACAGCTAATAATGATAATAATACAGTCAAATATACAGCTTAGAAAGGTGACGTGGTCATGACTGGAACGCCTTGGATCATTGATCTGCTTCATCAGGACTCGTTTAAGACTAAACAACAGCCCTTGTTTCGGGTTCGATTTCAATGTGTGGTAACTTGGGCAAGCGTCTCCTACTGTAGTCAAATAATATATATATATATATATATATATATATATATATATATATATATATGCGTGACTATATATATATATATACACATATATATGTGTGCGTGTATGTGTGTGTGTGGGTGAGAGAGAGAGAGAGTGTGTGTGTGTGTGTGTGTGTGTCTGTGTGTGTGTGTGTGTGTGTGTGTGTGTGTGTGTGTGTGTGTGTGTGTGTGTGTGTGTAAACATTGTATACAAAAATCAAAACGTTTTGTGATGAGAAAAGAGATCAAAACAAAATAATTTCATGAAGTTTGAAGTGGGGTTTGTGGGATAGACAACCTTCTAAAATATTTGTTAGAAGAGAGTGGCACACCCATAGAGCAGTGGTGGCAAGTGGCACAGCTAGAGAACACGTCACGGCACCATAGTGACTCGGCCACGTGTGAATACATCACACCAAAACAGACAACAGCACATCTAAGAGAGAGAGAGAGACAAGACCACACCAAATATAAATATATATGTATATATACATTATTTGCACATCAAGTAAATCTACCAATAAATAGGGGCATGCCTTGTTCGCTATTTTTCTAACAATGACATATATATAAACAATATGGCGGTAGGTTGGGAAAGATGACCGGAAACAGCGGAAGGTTTATTATTTTGCTTTTGTTTCCGTTTTTGTTTGATTTGGGTTTCTTGGTTGTTTTTTTTAAATAAAGATAATCTCTGATATGTCGCAACGTAAAGATTTTTATAACGATCTGAAATGGCATACAAACACTATCATATATTAAATACATATATCTATATATGAGATAAGAGTGTGTGTGTGTGAGTGAACATATATATATATATGTGTGTGTGTGTGTGGGGGTGTGTGTGTGTAATCTGAGTTTTTCGAATATTAATAATTGTTTCTACTTTTGGCACAAAGCCAGCAATTACCCAGTGTATTACTGGTACTTTATTTTATCGACCCCATAAGGATGAAAGGCAAAGTTAACCTCGGCGGGATTTGAACTCCGATCGTAAAGGGACGTAACTATGCTGGAAAGCATGTCCGACCCTCTACCGATACTGCCAATCCACTGCCCTTTATAATATTATAATAATATGAGTTGGTAGATCTAGAAAGTTCTTTGTTAACTTCGGTGGGAAGAATTTTAAAGATTCCTGGTTAACTTTCTTGGGGAACTTTCTCGCATTCATCGGTGGCGATGCCATTGACAATCTACCAATTCATATTATGATATTATGAAATTAAATCAAATTATTTAGAACAACAAGTGAAGTCATTCTTTTCCTTTTTTTCAAATATACCTAACTGTACCAAGGACCTCACACATTTTCCTATATATATATATATAATATAATATAACATAATATAATATAATATATATATATATATAACAAAGGAATTGTGGTAAGGAACCAGATGGACCATAACGCACCAGAGTACTCAATACTTAGGGTAGTAGAGTGAGAAATAGGAAAAAGTATGACCCCGACGGCAGAGCTCAAGCCGTTTCGACGGCTATTTCTGTCTAGAAATAGCCGTCCAGAAATAGCCGTCGAAACGGCTTGAGCTCTGCCGTCGGGGTCATACTTTTCCTATATATATATATATATATGTGTGTGTGTGTGCATGTATGAACATATGTATGTATGTACATGTGTGTGTTGTCTATATATTGCTTCAGAGTGTTACAAAAACGGTATATAATAGACAGATATAAACACCTTGTCTTTATATACAATATCTTCAATGACATAGGAGTAGAGCGAGAGACAAGCATCAAAGTCCTGTTCACATCATCAAGCCACATCTCTCCTTAACTGTCAACGGAGCTATTGATTTTAAACACACTTTTACTAAGGATTGAAGTAAACTTGATAAAACAGTTCACATAGATATATCATCTTGTTAGCTCACTTGATAAATTACTTAATGATTGGGAAAGTGGCAAAATTGTGTTTATATGTCATACTGAATACTGTATAATAGTCAAACGGAAGATTGTTCCGGTCCAATCATTTATTCACACACACACACACACACACACACACACACACACACACACACACACACACACACACACACACACACACACATGTAAATATACATTATATATATATATATATATATATATAAGAGAGAGAGAGAGAGACAGACAGAGAGTGGGAGAGGAGAGAGAACGTAGCTAAATATACAGATAGATAGATAAACAAACAAATAAAATTTACTTTAAAAGAATCTTTTTAACAACTTCAGCAACAATAAATGCTCTAACAACAATAACTATAATTTCTGAACATCCACTGTATATTCCTGCCACCTCACTCTCCTCAGCCTCCTACACCTTCTATAACAACCATTCTATACTCCTACCTTCCATCTTATTCATTCATCTACCACCTCACTCTTCTCAGCCTCCTACACCTTCTATAACAACCATTCTATACTCCTACCTTCCATCTTATTCATTCATCTACCACCTCACTCTTCTCAGCCTCCTACACCTTCTATAACAACCATTCTATACTCCTACCTTCCATCTTATTCATTCATCTACCACCTCACTCTTCTCAGCCTCCTACACCTTCTATAACAACCATTCTATACTCCTACCTTCCATCTTATTCATTCATCTACCACCTCACTCTTCTCAGCCTCCTAGACCTTCTATAACAACCATTCTATACTCCTACCTTCCATCTTATTCATTCATCTACCACCTCACTCTTCTCAGCCTCCTACACCTTCTATAACAACCATTCTATACTCCTACCTTCCATCTTATTCATTCATCTACCACCTCACTCTTCTCAGCCTCCTACACCTTCTATAACAACCATTCTATACTCCTACCTTCCATCTTATTCATTCATCTACCACCTCACTCTTCTCAGCCTCCTACACCTTCTATAACAACCATTCTATACTCCTACCTTCCATCTTATTCATTCATCTACCACCTCACTCTCCTCAGCCTCCTACACCTTCTATAACAACCATTCTATACTCCTACCTTCCATCTTATTCATTCATCTACCACCTCACTCTTCTCAGCCTCCTACACCTTCTATAACAACCATTCTATACTCCTACCTTCCATCTTATTCATTCATCTACCACCTCACTCTCCTCAGCCCCCTACACCTTCAATTCTTCCATCGTTTAATTACTTACAGTCCAAGTAATATCAACACTTTCTCAAATTTATTAATTCGCTGACGACGAAGATGCTCGGAAACGTTAGAAAATCCTCATCACACACAACAGTTCATCTTACCGGACTCATATAAACTACCCTATGGTATTGTGTCGACCCGTAACTCCTCGGGGTGTCGTTAGGGGCGTCATATTGATATATGGCTTTTCTAGAGCATATTGAAACATCGAGAACATTATAAGATATAGTAATATAATATAACTATATATATATATATAGTTATATTATATATATATATATATATATATATAGTAATAATAATAAATTTTAAGACTAAAATCCAAAGAGGGCTCAATAAGGATAAATATATATATATAAATAGGAAAATGTATGACCCCGATGGCAGAGCTCAAGCCGTTTCGACGGCTATTTCTGGAGTCGATGAAAGAAATTGGTCACTATAGGTTTTAATTCCTAGGCAACGCCGAGTATGCGTTATATATAATATAATATAATTGTTTCTACCTTTGGCACAGGGCCAGCAATTATCCCAGTGTATTACTGGTACTTTATTTTATCGACCCCGTAAGGATGAAAGGCAAAGTTAACCTCGGCGGGATTTGAATATAATATAATGTAATGTAATATTTGATATATGAAAATATATTTAAATATAATTTCAGTATAAATACGTATCAAAATATTTTAAATTTATAAATTTCAAACGCATGTTTTGTTATGCACGTGTGCACAGGTGTGTGTGTGAACGGAATGGTACGAAGGTGGAATGTAATTAGTAGTTAGGAATGTTGGAATGTGTAAATATTCTGAGATAGCTATCGATTACATTATATTCCCCTCTATTATGTTTTCAACTTTAATAGCGTAATGATATTCGTCGAAGTTCTTCGTCACACATCCTGTGACATCTTCAATGACTATTTGTCTTCCTCATCAACAGAACATTCATTCTGGAATCGAACCCATGACCTTATGATTGCGATTCCAATCCCCTAACCATAAAGCTATTGTCTGTAATATTATCAATAATCTCAAACCCTCACAATCTGCTATAATTTGGGTTTGGAAAGCAGAGTTATTGTTTTACGTACATTTCTTTTCTCGATTGCTCCAGATGGACGAATGTCGCAGCTTATTCCAGCTTTCATGAGCATTGGGCGATTGGGGATACAAGATTCCTCCCTGGGTGGGGACGTGAGTCCAGCGGGTGATGCGTTCTGATGTTCAGCACTATACTTTATTTCACATTGCTCCTTCTGCTAGGAATTCTAACAGACAGTAAGTATCAGCAATAAAAAGATCAATGCAGAAATTGTTTCCTTCGTTCGATCTGATGATCGACATTTTTCATTGATCAGTATCAGTCGTCGTCTAAATCGATGGCTTCTTCGTCGAAAAAATAGCAAACATTGATTATATGCTCCTTGATTATCATAACATGGCGATTTCATTTGTTTATGTTTTTATTTTGTTTCAGTTACACGTTGGTTGTTGGTGTCACTTTGTAGCTAGCTTCAGCTATAGGCAGAGACTTGGCAGAGTTGTTAGAACGTCGGGTAGAATACTTTATTGTATTTGTTACGACTGAGTTCAAATCTGAGTTCAAATCCTGCCGAGGTTAACTTTGTCCTTCATCCATTAGAGGTCGATCATAAAAGTACTAGTCTAGTATTGGGGTCGATTCTTCCTCTATATCTCTTTCTCACTTTCTTTCCCTGAAAAGGACATAGGCTCCGCCAGGTTTTAAAATGCCCTAGAAAGGCTGTATGTAGTACGGCGCACGTACGACTCTCGGGAGTTACAGGACAAAAAGCAAAAGGAGTTTTAATTAAATTTACAACATAACATTGAAAAACCCTGTGTTAGGAAGTTTGGAGTCACATATTCTAACCCCTGCCTCATTTTTCGTCTTTATATTAACAAAATTAACATTTGTTAGTCTCTCCGTAGGTTATTATCTCCCCTAACATATTTTCTATCCAGTGGTTCATTATACACAGGAAATCTTTCCACACAGGGTTTATCTCCCCCAATACTGTATTTCATCCTACAGCCTGTTTCATCAATAGTGAATAAGGGAGGTAATAAACCTCCCCATTAAGCTCTCTATTCAGTGTTTCGTCATTCTCAGATATTACCTCCCCTAACATACTCTCTATTCAGTGTTTCGTCATTTTCAGTTATTACCTCCCCTAACACACTCTCTATTCAGTGTTTCATCATTCTCAGTTATTACCTCCCCTAGCACACATTTTATTCAATATTTTATAGTGTTATTACCAACCCCTGTTTTACCATAGATATTATTCCCATGTCATTGTGTTCTGTTAATATCACTTCGGGTATCGAGCCAGCTTCACCTCCATTGCTAACGAGGCTCTGCGTATAAAGAAATATGTTGATAATCAATAATTATATACATTCATGCATACATGAGCGACCTGACATAACATACATACATACATACACACACATACACACATACACGCACATAAAACACATATATCACATAACTGTTCATCAAATATTAAGCGACCATCAGATATGGCATAAAGAATGAAATATGTCACCCCTGTGTTTTGCCCTACAACATAACGAAATGTATTCCGGAGATGATCTTCTCTGTCGAAATTGTGTTTAGACATATTTTTGAGCTACAAGATATCAACACGTATTTCGGAGTGGTGCTTGTCTGTTAAAGTGAATTGACGTTAGAATGCAGTGACCAGGTCACTGAAAGTGTGACGAAAATTTAGGCACCATGAGATAAATGATAAATATGAAGTAAAGTTAACAGATATTGTTTGTGTTTAGATATATTTTTGTGCTACAAGATAATAACATATATTTCGGAATTGTGCTTGCCTGTCAAGTAAGTTGATCTTAGAGCGCTGTGACCAGATCACTGAGAGTGTGCCGGAAATCTAGACACCATGAAATAAATGATAAATATGAAGTGATATTAACAGATATTGTTTGTGCTTGACATTTTATCTGTTCGCAGAAGCAATCACAAGGACGTAACAATGCCAACGAGGGGTATAAAAGCAGAGACTAAGCATCACAGTCAGCTGTTATGAAGCCAATAAGAACACAGTGCCGCTAAATTGTGGAGTGATGTTGTTTGTAGAACGGTT
>OZ024762.1:4536134-4538634 GCA_964016885.1 Eledone cirrhosa
GGCCCTGTAGGGTCTCCTGGACGTTCTCACGCGAGTACATATCTAGCGGTGAGTTGTACTGTAGATGCATGATGCGTGGGCCGTCGTCTGGGTCGTTCGAGAAATCTAGTGATTGCGTTTTCGTCGGAGCAAAATCTTGTGCGGGTTTGGGGGCGGGAGCTTTCTTGCCTGATCTTTTTTTAGATGGAGACACTGACCTTGTTGGGGAGACGTGCTGACTCGGCTGGACGCCGCCGTCCCACATTTTGGCGCCACTTGCACTCGATAGTGTGCCGGCCCATGCTGGAGTTTCATCCCGGACAACTTGACCCTCGGCAGGTCTCGCGTATACTGGTGGTGGTGGTGCTACTGGATAACTCGTAGGTGGGGCAACGGGGCGTGGGGGTGGAGGTGGAGCGTTGAAGGATGGCGGTCTCCCTCTAGTCCTGATTGGCTTTCTGTCGTCTGGAAAAAAAGAAAGAGATATTTTAGAGTGGAAATTTTACGACGGGGTTTGTTCTTTCATTTTGTATACAATGTGTAGTTGTTATGACTTATACACCATACAGGGGTCTTATGTGGTAGTAATATATAAACATGGCGGTGGATTGGCAGTATCGGTAGAGGGTCGGACGCCATGCTTTCCAGCATAGTTACTTCCCTTTACGATCTGAGTTCAAATCCCGCCGAGGTTGACTTTGCCTTTCATCCTTACGGGGTCGATAAAATAAAGTACCAGTAATGCACTGGGGAATTTCTGGCCTTGTGCCTAAAGTAGAAATAAATATATAAACATGGCGAATTGGTAGAGTCGTTAGAACGTCGGATAGAATACCTTGTGGTATTCGATCTCTCTGAATTCAAATTCCGCCGAGGTCGACTTTGCCTTTCCTCATTTAGAGATTGATAAAACAAAAAGTACCAGTCTAGTACTGGGGTCGATTTTTTCCTCTATATCTCTTTTTCACTTCCTTTCTCTCACTATCGATGCTTCTCTGGAAAAAGAAATCTGTTGTGTTCAGACCAGGAGAGAAGATGGGCTTCACAAAGTTTGAAATGCCCAAGAATCTCTGTATATAACTATGGCGCCCCCATGACCCCAGGTTAAAGAGAAACAGAAGAATATATAAATATATTATATGCTGTCACTGAGATGGGCCCTTGAAGAAGAAGAAGAACTTTAGTTGAAGAAAGAACAGGATATAAACACACAGAATGACAGACAGATGGAGATTCTCTGGAGAACCTTCTCCAAACATCAACGTTGCCGATTTCTTCCAAGAAGAAAAAATTATGAAGAGAGATAAAATATCGACACCTATCCCCTTTCGACTGGTAAAGGTTGGCATGTAAACCGAATTAATGATATCGTGTTTGGCTTTTACATCTAACCCCCCCCCCCCCCCTCCCCCCGCCCTTCTGATTACAGAACGCTGAAGCTGGCACATAACTACAACAGTTCCTGCAATACTTGCCTTCAATTCAACCTCCTGCCCTCCATCACTCGAGATCACGACCCCCAGATACTGGACTTCTCCACTTGCTTCAGTGTAACTCCACTCACATGTAGAGTGCACTGTGCAGGCTTCCTTGAGAGGACGAGTGACCCAATCTTTAACTCCACTCACATGTAGAGTGCACTGTGCAGGCTTCCTTGAGAGGACGAGTGACCCAATCTTTAACTCCACTCACATGTAGAGTGCACTGTGCAGGCTTCCTTGAGAGGACGAATGACTCAATCTTTAACTCCACTCACATGTAGAGTGCACTGTGCAGGCTTCCTTGAGAGGACGAGTGACCCAATCTTTAACTCCACTCACATGTAGAGTGCACTGTGCAGGCTTCCTTGAGAGGACGAGTGACTCAATCTTTAACTCTACTCACATGTAGAGTGCACTGTGCAGGCTTCCTTGAGAGGACGAATGACTCAATCTTTAACTCCACTCACATGTAGAGTGCACTGTGCAGGCTTCCTTGAGAGGACGAGTGACTCAATCTTTAACTCCACTCACATGTAGAGTGCACAGGGCAGCCTTCCTTGAGAGGACGAGTGACTCAATCTTTAACTCCACTCACATTTAGAGTGACTCAATCTTTGCAACACTTATTTGATATTAAATTTTTTTTTTTTTTCTTTTGTTTTCCTTATAAATTCTTTCACAGTAAAAGTAAATTTATTTACATATTTTGAATATACAATAATTGGTAATTAGCATATATTCAATATATACTAAGTATTAATTAGCATATATTCAATATATGCAAATTATTAATTAGAATTCATTTTTTAAACCGACTGTATCCATGCATTGAATATTTTCCGTTTATACAGAAATTCGTGTAAAATAGAGTAACTGATTTATAGCTGGTTCATACTACTACCACAACTACTACTACTACTACTACTACTACTACCACAACTACTACTACTACTACCACAACAACTACTACTACTACTACTACCACAACAACTACTACTACTACCACAACAACTACTACTACTACCACAACTACTTCTACT
>OZ024762.1:4541134-4543634 GCA_964016885.1 Eledone cirrhosa
ATTGTTTTAAGATGAAAGAAGATAGAATTTCTAACGTTCAGACATTGTCTTAAATGATAAACATCTTCAACCGCAATTTGAAACCATTTTGCTCCTTCTATTGTTCAGAAGATTTTTACTTCTTATCCTCCCCTGCTCACCATATTCATGTGTTTTTTGTCATTACATCGTTGTGTGTTCTTTGCTTTAAATCAAACTCAAATGTCCCTTACAGTCTTATGAAGATTAAAACGGGAAATATGACCAACGTAGGTTACTTATTTAAGTTATTCTACTCCCTGAAAATCAATTTGGACTGGATGTGCTATAAGGCCACTTATTTCTGCGTCTTTTTTTACTAATACCAAGAATAGTTTTATAAAGACGGTATTTCTAACTCAACAGACAAATCTCCCCCCGATCGTACTTTACTGTCTTAAATAAAGAAAGAATACTTTTGGTAATTTTGTCCTACACATCCCAGAATAGACGTTGGGGCTGCAGTTTAAAGGTCAATGATTATATGCTTAATTGATCAGGGCTCACGTGAAGTTAAACAACAATTATTTTATCCTTTAATATACGCTGGATTTCAACTTACAATGTCGACGGGGTGGTAGGAATCGATCAACAAGTTCCTAGCCCTCATTCAGCTACGAATGGAGTGGACTCGTCTAATTGTACCAAGGAAACAATGTTTCCATAGTTCTTTCTATTGATACTATCTACCAGTAACAACTCCTGGCAGAAAGAGCAACGTAAAATAAAGTGTCTTGCTCAAGGACATAACGCATCGCCAGGTCCAGAATTTGAAGTTGCAAACTCACGGTTGCGAATCCAATTCTGTTACCCCTAAGCCACGCAGTTTCTATATGATAATGGCTTCTGGTGATAATGGAAAGTGTTTAGTATCGGCTGCTTCAGTAATATTACGATATTGCAACACTTTATGACATTGTAATGGTATCATATAATGTAAGACGAAACAGTTTGTGATCCTTACAACACAACGAAATATATGACAAACACAATATAATGTGTGATATTATATGTATGTATGTATGTATGTATGTATGTATGTGTGTGTATGTATACATATAAATGCATATATATGTATATTGAGATACACATACACACATACACACATACATACATGTGTGTATATATATATATATATATATATATATATATATATATATATATACAAGCAAATATAGGCATGTATAGGAAGTCATATAATACGTGGCAACTTTTAAATGGAATACAGAAGAAACGATAAAACATTATGAAATAATGTATTCAATGAACGAGACAGGAATTGATGTTAAATGGTGCGAGTCAGACGATATTGCAGTGGCGGGAAAAGCCATGAGAAGCCGGAAAATAGCGGGGAAAAGCCTTGAGAAGCCGGAAAAGAGCGGGGAAAAGCCTTGAGAAGCCGGAAAAGAGCGGGAAAAGACAAGAAAAGGCGCAAAAGACAGAAAAAAACAAAGAGAACTGAGCTGAATTATTTCCTTATTATTAATTAATTAACTTTTGTAATGAAACCTGGCGGCCAAGCTGTAGCAGTTTGCTTTTGTTGAATGACTTGATCCCTGGGATATAACATATACATATTTCATAGACTACCCTTCCTCCAGAGAGTTAAATGTAAAAGTAAACGCTGATGTTTTCTCCCCCTCCTGGTTCTCTCTCTCTCTCTCTCTCTCTCTCTCTCTCTCTCTCTCTCTCTCTCTCTCTCTCTCTCTCTGCCTATAGCAAGGAGCCTCATTCAACAAATTTGTATAAACGGTTAAAATGAAGAATTAAATAACTTGTAATAGAGACGTAGCTATACTCGTAGACATTCTATAATTTCTGTCATTCTGCAACATAACGTTACTCAATAGAGTTCGTAGCTCAGAGATCAGTGAGTCACTCGGAGTAGAGTCGCTACCTCTCCGTATTGAGGGATCACAGTTCCTATATTACTGACCTGTGGTTAGAATATCTCAGGAAAGAATCACTGGACAGATTTTACGGGCAAAATCAACCAGGAGGAGACACAGGGGTAGATGTTGACCATGATGGTTGGTTAACATTTATTGGGTCGGCTAGTCACGCTTGGGGATCCAGTCGGTACAATTGGAAACAGTTATTACAACAGATGTGTATTTCATTAAACAGTGCTTTACTGGTGTTTTATTTTATCAACGCCGTAAAGATGAAAGGCAAAGCTAGCCTCGGCGGGATTTAACCACAGAACGATTCTGGCAATCCACTGTCCTTAATAAAACACCAGCTTCATAATGAAAAAGATGGTTATATCACGAAATACCTCTAATTTCTTGATTATTTTTCAAAATTATTTGAAAATCATTTGAGATAATGTCTTTCATTAAAAATATGGAATAGTTAAAGTGTTTGTACTTATGTAAAAACCTTATACCCTAATTTTATGTAATAACCTTTGTTAAGTTATGCTCCAAACACCAGACTAAACTCTAATGATCAAATTACTTATGAAAAGTTAATTACAGCT
>OZ024762.1:4548634-4553634 GCA_964016885.1 Eledone cirrhosa
ATTTCATTCACAAGACATGGATCGACCCGAGACTGTGGTAAATGACACCCAAGATACCACGCATCGGTATCGAACCCGAGACCTAATGATTCTGAAGCAAACTCCTTAACTATTCAGTCATGCTACGTCTACTTAATACAGAGGTTCCCTTTCGACCACCATCCCCTCACGGTCACGTAATACCCTCAGCGTCCCCTAGCCCTATTTCCAGAGGGACCTGCCTACACGCAAATTGTAAATAATATCTAATAAATAAAATCGTTAATTTATATATAATAAATAATATAATATATACTACGTATAAATAAATATTATATATATTTTTATTTTACTATATTTATATATAATATGCATCATTTGATATTTAATATACTATTATATCATCTCTACCTCCCGTTAGGCCCCAGTGGCTCTCTGAACCTTCTCAACGCACTCATGGGGGCAGTAACGCCCACTTTGAGAAGCTCTGACTTAATATATCAACTAGCTACATGTTGTTATATTTTCTACAACGTGTAATATATATATTAGGTAGAAAACTCCATAATATATATATACTCTGTTATGAATTCATATCAGTTTCATTTAGGAATAAGTCAAACCCATTTAACATTTATTCATAAATTGTATAACTCTTTAGATTTATATATTGAACTATATATAACAGAAAAAATAACGTTAGAGAAATTCTTTCAAATTTATGTATTAAACTATGTATAACAGAAAAAATAAATTTGAAGAAATTCTTTTAAATTTTCAGACATAAAAGAAATTTATAATTTTTTTTTTTTTTTTTTTCGTGAAAAAAAAAATGTTTACTATTTTGAAAAAGTTTTTTCACGGTTTAGGAAAGGCAAAACTTTAATTTTCTATATATATTTTTTTCTGTTATATATTTTACTCATATACGTATGTACGTATATAAATATTCACACTCATAGCTACAATATATATATATATACATACATATATACATATATATATATATATGGTAAAGCTCTATACTGGCATAGGAAGAGAGAACAAAACCAACACACACAAAAAGGTAAATACATATATAAAGAAAACCACGTGTTAAACACCAAAGCAGCCAGAGACACACACGGTACGCAACTTAGGATTTTAAAAATCGAATACATTTAAGTAAAAATAAACCAATTAAAACATGTTTAATTAAAAAAAATAATAATAAAAAGGATATAGAAGCATTAAACTAAGGAAAAAGCATGGTATTAATAATATTGATACTAACATTGTTATCAGGTATTAATTATTGAATATTAATAACCACAAACACAGCGAAAGCAATAGCCAGTGCGCATGTCTCTATTCTGTGCAACAACATTTCCGAACATTATATAAATGTTTTTCATTCTTTTTTTACTATAACTTCTTTTTTTTATGAATTCTACCTGATCAAGATCATCTCCCTCGTCTTCTTCGTTGTATATGGGGCCAGGTACATAATCCTCTTTTATTTCAACCTTGCTATAATCAACACCAAAACTGAAGCTACCGCCTCCCAGACTTTTTGCCTTCGGTTTACTATCTTTTGCCGATTTACTCGAATCTACTTTCGTCTTACGAACAGGAGCGGACGTTGATTTCAGTGTGGGAGACATGGTAGGAACGGCAGCTTTTCTCGGCTGGTTTCCTGGTGGTTTGACTTTCGTTACGGTAGTTTTTGAGGTGGTTTTTTTTCTGGTTGTTGTAGTGGTGCTCCTTTGCTGGCGTTGATAGGGCTGTTGAGGCTGTACTTGATGATAGTGTTGCTGTAGAGACGAAAAACCGAAACCAATACACCTGTATACGAGGGTTCAACATATATAGATTTCATGCATTGACTTTTGATGGAGGGACTTCCAGTTTCTTACTCAAATTTTACCGGGCCATGTCTATGAAATCCTATATATATATATATATATATACGTATACATATATATATATATATATTCGTATATACATATATATATACACACACTCATATATATATATATATATATATATATATACATATATATATATATATATATATATATACATATATATATATACATATATATATATACATATATATATATATATATACATATATATATATACATATATATATATACATATATATATATACATATATATATATATATACATATATATATATATATATATATATATATATACATATATATATATATATATATATATATATATATATACATATATATATATATATACATATATATATATATATATATATATATATACATATATATATATATATATATATATACATATATATATATATACATATATATATATATATATATACATATATACACATATATATATACATATATATGTATACACACATAAATAAATATATACATATGTATGTATATATATATATATAAATACATGGAACTATTTGTGCATTCAAGAAACTAGTAGTTTCATAGATATTACTGAAAGTGCTAGTGTTTTGAATGTCCAACTTATCTCGCGCATTAACACAGATAAAGTACCCTCATGTTAACATATGGTGTTGTGGGGGGGGGGGGCATTCCTTCGTAATAAGAAATCACACTCATGTAACTCTCTCTCTCTCTCATATATATATGTACACACACTTACACACAATGCAATATATATATGTCCACACATACACAATACATATATATATATATATATATATATATATATATATATATATATATATATATATATATATATGTGTGTGTGTGTATATATATATATATATATGTCTTAGATATTTAGTAAGGGAATGTATCCAATAGATATTAATAAAAAGACAAGAGAAAACATTGTTTTTAAAACATTGAAATAAACAATTTGAACAACACCACCATCACCTCACCCATTACACCAACACCACCATCACCTCACCCATTACACCAATACTACCATCAGAACTAGAACTACCAACTTCAGTAGAGCAACAATTACTATTGCTGTATCAAGATTTAAAAAATAGTTTCTGATTTAGACACAAGGTCAACCATTTTTTTTTTTGGGGGGGGGGGGGGGCGTTTAAATCGATTCCAATGCGTTACTGGTACTAATTTTATCGATCTCCGTAAGAATGAAAAGCAAAGTTAAACTCGGTGGGATTTTAACTCAGAACGTAAAGTATGTCCGATGCTCTGCCGAATCTGTCAATCCACTGCATGAAATCAAAATAATTGTTTCTACGTTAGGCACAAGGCCAGCAATTACCCAGTGCATTACTGGTACTTTATTTTATCGACCCCGTAAGGATGAAAGGCAAAGTCAACCTCCAAAATAATACTTTGCTTTTGTTTAGGTTTTTAGTAGGAGTTTAGTTTGTTTTATTCGTTTTGTTGTTTTCTTTGTTTTTTAAAGAAAAGGAGCCATCAATAAAATACTGATACTCCGTCGGTTACGACGGTGTGTTTTCCAGTTGATTTGATTAACAGAAAAGCTTGCTCGTGAAATTAACCTGCAAGTGACTCAGCATTCCACAGACATTTAACGTAGTTCTCAGGGCGATTGGGCACGACACAGAATGTGACAAGGCTCGTCCTTTCAATTACTTATTTTTTGCCAGCTGGACTGGAGCAATGTGAAATAAAGTGTCTTGCTCAAGGACACAATATATTGTCTTGACTCTTCGGTAACTCATGACAGTATGATCATGTGCCGAATACACTAACCATTAAGCCATGCGCCTTCAGGAATCCATCAATACATCATCAATAGCAACCTTATTTGTACCAGATCAAATGTTTCCAGACTATGGTTCGTCGCTCTTTAGTTTATCACCAATAATCTCTAGTTGTGTCACACTTTAGTGATTCGCTCTCTAACTCATTGCAATCGGGGCAGAATTGGCCACACGCACGGGTGAGACCCATGCAGTGAATTGGATTATCGTCAAAGCCATAGCAGGAGAGACTTTTGTCATTCTTGGTCTCTCAAACGCCTCCCTATTCACTGCAATCGGCGGAGAATTGGCCACCTGCAGGAGTAAAACCTGCGAGTTGGAATGACTATTTCAACGCATTTCCCTCGTTATCCTCCGGGGTAACGCTTTCCCCCATTCTATCCGTTGGGACCACGCAGTGGCCAGTACTTGGGGTAAAAAATGCCCTATGAAAAAAAAATTCTATGAGAAAATGAAGGATGCTAACTGCTGTAGCGTCTGTATAGGGTAAAAAGGAAAATAATAATGAAATGTTTCCAATCCCTTAGAATGAATTTGAGGACTTGCGGGCAGCGATTGAATAATCTGACTTGTATTCAGATAGTTGGTGGAGTTCTGTAGCTTTTTTAGAATGTTCTATCTTTCTACAAATAACACGACCACGAGCAAGTGGTGGTGGTTGTGTTGGCGGGGCCAGTGGTAGTGGTAGTGTTGGTAGTGGTGGTGGCGATGGTGTAACACATGCACAAAATATAGTTAATGCTACATGGTCTGTAGAGATGTGGCTCACATAATTAGCGTTAGATTCGATCGTCTGTCATATAACTTATACACATGTGTCCGATACATCTTCCGGTATGAATGAAGCATCACATGGTTAAAGGACATGTGTATGTGTGTGTGGTTACGGGGGAGTAGAAGACTGAGGGAAATAATTGTAAGGGACAATGAATGGAAGAATTGTTGTTGTTACTGTTGTTGTTGTTGGTGGTGGTGGTGGTGGTGGTGGTCATGGTGTTGTTTACGGTGATGGTTGTTGTTGTTGTTGTGGTCGTGGTCGTTGCCGTGGTGGTTGTAGGTAGTGTTGGTGGTGGGGTTGTGGTGGTGGTGATGGTGGTGGTGGTTGTAATGTTGGTTGGGGTGATGGTTGTGGTGTTGTGGTTGGTATTGTTGTTGTTGGTGATGGTCGTTGTGGTGGCGGTTTTGTTGGTGGCAGGGAGTAGTGGTGTGGGGGAAAGGTGGGGTGCTGTTGTGGTCGTTGTGGTTCTTATTGTTGTTAATTTTGTATATGTGAAATGGAATCAACCTCCGTCAGTTT
>OZ024762.1:4561134-4566134 GCA_964016885.1 Eledone cirrhosa
CCATCCGGCTAACCATCCAGCCAGCCAGCCAAACCACCACCCAACCATCCATCCAGCCAAACAACCACCCAACCATCCATCCAGCCAAACAACCACCCAAATATCCAGCCAGCCAAACAACCACCCAACCACCCAGCCAGCCAAACAACCACCCAACCATCCAGCCAGCCAGCCAAACAACCACCCAACCACCCAGCCAGCCAAACAACCACCCAACCATCCAGCCAACCAAACAACCAACCATCCATCCAGCCAGCCAGCCAACCACCCAACCATCCAGCCAACCAAACAACCACCCAACCACCCAGCCAGCCAAACAACCACCCAACCATCCAGCCAGCCAGCCAAACAACCACCCAACCATCCAGCAAGCCAAACAACCACCCAACCGCCCAGCCAGCCAAACAACCACCCAACCATCCAGCTAACCATCCAGCCAGCCAGCCAACCAGCCACCCAGCCAGCCAGTGGAAAGAACAAAGTAAGCTGCTAGTAGAATCTGTAAAGAGGTGTGTGTTTCTCCTGCGGCAGCTACTGGGCCGTTGCCAGGTGAAACAAAATATCGTGAGAAGCGCCAGATCTTCTTCAAAGGACTTATTGGGACAAGGAATGTTGACTTTAAGCTAGAGAGCTCTCTAAAGAATGGAGGTAACGTTAGTCGGCAGTATCATTACCTCTGCACGCGCTCAGGTACATACAAACTCACATACACTCACACACACACACATGCACACACACACGCGCGCACGCACGCACGCACACGCATACTTATACATACACACACACACACATGCACACACGCACGCACACACATGCATACACACACATGCGCACACACACACACACGCATGCACACACATACAAATACATACACACACATGCACACACACACGCACACACATACATATACAAACACACACATGCACGTACATACAAACATACAAACAGGCAGAGTTTAGCACACAGACACGGATAAACAAGAAAGTGCTCAGATTCTCAAACACACACATACACACACGCGTGCACACACACACACACATACATACACACACACACACACACGCACACATACATACACACACGCAGACATATGCAAACATACGTACAGACGCTAATAAACATGAGAGCCCTCACATTCTTAAACATACACACACACAAACACACACATACACACACACATAAGTGCATAAGCATGCACACACACACATACATGCAAACATACTCTAACACACATACACATACATACATACACAAAGACACGCACACATACACATACGTACATAAATATACACACGTACACACACACACAAATATGTAAAGACACTCACACACATACATAAAGACACGATGTGATGAGACTGTGATGTGAAGTCATACGTTGTAAAAAGGTATGTGACGAAATAGAATGGGATGTGGTATTATGCGATGTAATAAAACTGTGATGTGTTATCATTTGATAAGATGTATGTTATGTTATAGGATATGATGTTTGCTTGTATGGTGCATTATAGTATGATGTAATCTGATGCAATAAAGCAATATTGTGACGTAATGTGCCGTGGTGTGTAGTGTCTTGTGATGTAATGTGCAGTATTCTGTGATGTAATCTGATGTAGTGTGCAGTGTCTTGTGACGCAATATGATTACTGTGCAGCATCTTGTGGTGTACTATGATGTAATGTGCAATGATTTATGGTGTACTATGATGCAATAAACATTCCATGTTGGCCTACATACCCCCACAGTACGGAACCCGTCCATGCTGATTTACATACCCCAAAAGTACGGAACCCGTCCATGCTGATCTACATACCCCCACACTACGGAACCCGTCAATGCTGATCTACATATCCCACACTACGGAACCCATCCATCTTGTCCTCCGTGTCTCCACACTACTAAAATCCGTCCATGTGCACCGCAAAGGGGTGAGAAAATATATAGATATCTTTGTAGGTAGTGAAAAAGAAAGACAACAAATGTACTAGGAAGGGTAGAAGAAAGTAGCTTTCCTGGTTTATTTTTGTCTAATACTCTCAATATTTATTTAGACTACGTCTGTAACTATGTAACTACATATAACTGGATATAGCTGAGGTAGGGAACTGTGATATCTTAGATAAGATAAGAAGGACAATATCAGATAGCTGTTGTTGGTTAATATTCTGGCACAAGATTCTCTGGGTTGTGTTGTTAGTTTGACATTTACTCATATCCCCATCAGCATCCCGCTACATACATATTCACACACAAACACATATACACACACACACACACACACACACACACACACACACACACAGACGTATACATACACACATGTTCACACACACATATTTAGCAGTCCCCAAAAGATAAGGAAATCCCTACTCCATGCTGAAGTACCAAGTTCTCTGAAAATTAATGATCTTTTTTTTGTGAGATTTTTAACGCTCACACACATACATATGCACGCATATATACATACACATACATATATAAACACACATGCACACAAACATACACACACATACACATACATATAGATATTTATCAGTACCAAAAAGATGAGAGAAATTCTAAGACCTCCTTGGTGGTGGAGTATCAAATTGGCAAGGATCTACTATCATAAGAAATGGTTTTAGTGAATTTAATCGCCAAGAAATGAAACGTCCTTTTATCTGTGCTAAGCTACACATACCTTGTAAGACAGCAGTGCAAGGTTATACGGTCGTGGGGTCATATGGTCACTGGGTCAAAAGGGTCATAAGGTCACAAAGTTAGAGGGTCACCGGGTCACAGAGTTACAGGGTCTGACAGAGTTGACATGGGGATCAATCAAAAGCAGTGGCGCTGGATTGAACACATCCTCAGAAGACGTTTCCCAGCGCAGCCCAACATCACCATGCAGTGCTCCTCCGGTGGCATCCCACCCCTCTTCTCCTCTCCCCACAGGGCAAGGTTAGGAGCAGAGGACCAAGGATGTGTCTGTTGATGGACCCTGAATAATGAATTGAGAAGGAGCTGAGAGGAATTGGAGAAGAAGGCGGGACAGGAATGATTGGAGGATGATCATAGATATATCAATACTAGATGATGTGAAGAGATTGATTGATAAATTGATCGTAGATTGATTGATCGATAAATATATTGATAGATATAAAGGTAGATAGATAGATGGATAGATAGATAGACGGACCAGACAGCTAGCTAGCTAAATATATATATATATATATATATATAGAGAGAGAGAGAGAGAGAGAGAGAGAGAGAGAGAGAGAGAGAGAGAGAGAGAGAGAGAGAGAGAGAGAGAGAGAGAGAGAGAGGGAGAGAGAGAGAGAGAGGGGGGGACAGAGTGATTAAGTGAGTGAGTGGGTTAGTAAATGACAGACACTACTATGTTATCTATTTCGATCCATCTTGACAATTATTTGCCCAAATCCTGCCAAGTTCTGGTTTACTATTGGCCAATATAAAGCTGATAAAATATAATTATATACCAGTCATGCACGTGGGTCAATGCAATTGACTATAACTTTCCTCTATAAAATTTGACCAGATACCAGAGTGGTCAGTCACAGAGCACTAATACTAACACCAGCTACCAAATTCTATAGTAACATCCTGGCGTTGGACAATGGTTACAGATCTCTAATACGGGAGCTTTAGTGACCAAATGTCAGAGGACGCCCCGAGTGGTCAATGCGCCCGATCACAGATCTCTAATACCAGAGTTACAGTGACACGATACCAGAGAATCATTCAATTGGTCAGTGAACCTTGTCATAACCATGGACCACAGTGACCATGGACAAGAGAACCACAATTCGAGTGGTCAGTGTGCACGGTCCCAACCTTAATATGAGAACCACAATGACCAGGTACCAGAGTACCATGTGGATGGTCAATGAGAACGGCTAGAACTCTGTTATCAGGACCTCAATGACCACATTCCAGAGAATCATTCCATTGGTCAGCAAACGCGGTCAAATCCCTAACACAGTATGTAGACCACTCGAGTGGTCAGTGTACACGGCCCCAACTCTAACACAGTATGTAGACCAAGGTGTCCAAGTACAAGATGACCACTCAAGTGGTCAGTGTACATGGCCCCAACTCTAACACAGTATGAAGACCAAGGTGAGCAAGTACAGGATGACCACTCAAGTGGTCAGTGTACACGGCCCCACAGGGGACCACATACAATATGAGGACCACAGGAACCACATACAATAGCACAATTCATGTGGTCAGTGAACAATGCCAATGTCCAACACATGAATCCTAATGTGTCAGTCGACGCAGCCGTAAACAGTTGCCATGTATTGCTTTGTTGTCATCTCGTTAGCTTTACCTGCCATTGGTCAGTCTAAAACACTAACATAGTAAAGTAGTTGATTACAGTCATTACTTATCGGCCGATCAATAATATTCCAGGCCTCGTTCAAGTACGGCCGAGTGGGGTGGACCTCCTCGTCACCCCAACCAATGTTTACATTTGTCTTGCCATTACTGATACAATCTACCTGTGGCAACGTCTGGCAGAATACACACCCATACACACACATATATATATATATATATATATATATATATATAATATAAGATCAAAAGATGGTTAAAAGAGTTCCATGTATTTTATTATGCGCATTTCAAAAACAAATATCATGGGATGATATTTGCGTTCTCATCAGATAAAATACATATATATATATATATATATATATAAATATGTATATATATATATATATATATATATATATATATATATATATATGTATATATGTATGTGTGTATATATATATATGTGTGTGTGTGTGTATGTATGCATATCTAGGTTGGTGTCATGCTATTACATGGTACATGGCAAGGGAAGAATGTCATACTGTGAAACTGTAATACGTGTACTTAAGGAAATTGTCTTAACAGAGATTATGAGAAACTTTCATTTTTCTCGTTTATCCCAAACCCCTATTTTACACACACACATCTATCCATATTTCTATCTATCTCTCTCTCTA
>OZ024762.1:4583634-4603634 GCA_964016885.1 Eledone cirrhosa
AAGATTACATTTAAAATTCCGTCACGTTGTAAAAATAATTTTGAAGTTCAAATTGGAAACGAGAGAAAACGATGAAACCGCAACAAACATTATCTGGTCTTCAGCCAAACATTATGAAAGTTGTCTTACTTGTAGGTACATACATATATCGTGGACCCCCTTTGGTTACGAATGATCATGCTTTCGCACCTAGAAAGTTCCCCTCCGAGGTACAACCTAGGCAAGGTGTGTTTGAGGAAGATCAGCAGTTGCTCATATATACCAGTCTCCCTTCCTCACCGATGTCGTCCAAGAGAAAGGCAATAGCCGATACAGCTTGGCATCAGTGATGTCGCAATTCATTTCTACAGCTGAGTGAACTGGAGCTACGTGAAATATAGTGTTTTGCTCTAAAACACAACACACGGTCCGGTCGAGGATTCGAACTCACAACCTTACGATTGTGAACTTAACGCTCTAGCCACTAAGCTACATGCCTTCACACACATACACACACACACTCACACACATATATATATTTATATGTGTGTGTGTGTGTGTGTGTGTGTGTGTGTGCTTATATATGTGTAATTAATTGTTCCAACATGGCTGACTGAATACACACGTGTGATTATTTCACCCCGTTTTCTTCCTAATTTTTCTCAGTTCCTTCCTCTCATCACTCTTTACTTTCTATTTATCTTCTATTTCTAACTCTATCTTCTGATGAAGGACTAGTATCCGAAACGTTAAGATTCTCTTCCTGCTATTTCAGGCGTTAAACTAATATATTTCTTCTATATACTGTGCCGTTTGGTTTCTTATTTCTGTTTACCTTTTACACACACATATGTGTGTGTGTGTGTGTGTGTTTAACTTATTTCACACTTATAATGGTTATCCTAAAACAATCCATTGACCTCTAAACAGTTTTTAGGCTATTAATTAATTTCTTAATAGCTAATAATTGCTCAATTAATCTTCCATAATTTTTATATAGTTTTTCTTAACATAATCAATCGTCAAGGTCCCAGACCTCATTTGCTTAACAAGTGGGGTGGCGCTCGTCAAATTGGACCGAGGAAACAAAGTTTCCATTGGTCTTTCCAATTGCTAATACTATCTCCCGGTCGCAAATCCAAGCAGAAGGAACAACGTGAAATAAAGTGTCTTGCTCAAGGATATAACACATCGCCCGGTCCTGAAATCGAACTCACAACGTCACGATTGCGAATCCAAATCTCCAACCACTCAGCCACGCGCCAATTTTTCTTAACATAATCTATTAATGTTATGCTTGACATTGTTGTTACTTCAATTAATAATTGTTTCTACGTTAGGCACAAGGCCAGCAATTACCCAGTGTATTACTGGTACTTTATTTTATCGACCCCCATAAGGATGAAAGGCAAAGTTAACCTCGGCGGGATTTGAACTCAGAATAGCAAGGGCCGTAACTCTATGCGTCAAAGCATGGCGTACGACCCTCCACCGATACTGCCAATTCACCGCCCTCATAAATCAATAATATAATTTCATCCTGGTTATTTTATTCATATATATATATATATATATATATATATATATATGAAAATAAGGGCGCTGCGGAGTTGCAAATGGGTTACATATGAAAAAAGTTTGTCCTTCATCAGTGATCTTCTAACCATCATAGGCATTTCATCGCTTTAAAGACCATATACCTCCGGTTGGTGCGAGCAACGGCTAAAAAAAGACGTCGGGACACGTAAATAAAGGGGACGTGAGGGTAAACAAACAAAATGGTGAAGCAACAGAAAGTGAGGAAGAAAGAGACAAGTCCCAGATTTCTATGAATTTAAATTCGGTGAAATCGTGAACGAGAGAATATATATACATATATATGTATATATATATATACATATATATGTATATATATATATATATATATATATGTATATATATATATATATATGTATATATATATATATATATATATATATATATATATATATATATATATAGTGGCTGCTGTGGCTAGGACTAGGATATAACATGGCGGCCGATGGCAACTAATTTTCCCGTCTCAAAAGATTTTATGAGCTGCCTTTTAGCATCTCCGCGCATGAGCATACCACTCTTTATATATATATATGTGTGTGTGTGTATAGATACATAAATATGTATACACGTATGTATGTACGTATATATATATATATATATATATATATATATATATATATATATATATATATATATATATTAGAGCAAACATCACGAGCACTCTATCTCAAAATTATTTTGAAAAGCATTAGAAATGCGCAACCGGTAACAACTTAAAACTGAATACTAACCAATACTTATTACTAATTTATACTTATTCCTAATTAAACTATTTTTCACTGGGAAAATTTGTCAGCATTTTCTTTTCCTTTTACTAATATAAATATATATATATATATATATATACACACACACAAGCAAGTATGCATAAATACTTGTGGATATGTTTACATTTCTGTATAAATAATCTGAATACTGGAGTAACAGTAAACCTGATAGTAGTAGCAGTAATAGTAGTAGTAGTAGTAGTAGTAGTAGTAGTAGTAGTAGTGGTGGTAGTAGTAGTAGTGGTGGTAGTGGTGGTAGTAGTGGTGGTAGTAGTAGTGGTGGTGGTGGTAGTAGTAGTGATGGCGGCGGTGGTGGTGGTGGTAGTGGTGGTGGTGGTGGTGTTAGTAGTGGTGGTGGTGGTAGTAGTAGTAGTTGTGGTGGTGGTGGTAGTAGTAGTGATGGCGGTGGTAGTAGTGGTGGTGATGAGGGTGGTGGTGGTTTTAGTAGTAGTGGTGGTGATAGTAGTAGTAGTGGTTGTAGTGGTAGTAGTAGTAGTAGTAGTAGTAGTAGTGGTGGTGGTGGTGGTAATAGTAGTAGCGGTGGTGTTGGTGGTGGTGGTGGTAATAGTAGTAGCGGTGGTGTTGGTGGTGGTGGTGGTAATAGTAGTAGCGGTGGTGTTGGTGGCGGTAGTAGTAGTAGAAGAAAAAGTAGTAGTAGTAGCAGTAGTAGTAGTAGCAGTAGTAGTAGTAGTAGTAGTAGTAGTAGTAGCAGTAGTAGTAGTAGCAGTAGTAGCAGTAGTAGTAGTAGTAGTAGTAGTAGTGGACAACGTGTTTGACTGGTCTACTAGAAATAGCAACCAAATTCCTCCATATCCCATCCTGAGCGTGTTAATGAAAAGAGCGAGAATCTAAAATAAAAATAAACTAGTTGGTCACACCTGGAAAGACTTTCATTATGGTTCTTCCCGTCGAGGACCTACTCGGGGGCCCAACAACTGCAGCAACTGCCACCTCCATCAAATTGTCTCCTCCAGCTACTACTTTCATTTCCTTTCAGTTGTTGAAACGTACGTAAGACTAATAAAATGTCATAAATTCTGACTAAACACTTGGTGCGAATACTACTTTTTTATATATGTATATATATATAAATGCGATGAAATACCAATGATGGTTGGCAAATCACTGATGAGGGACTAATTTTATAATATGTAATCCATGTGCAACCATGCAGTATTCTTCTCCCCTTGTTTTTCATATATATATATATATATATATAAATTTGAATGACTTCCGTCCGTCACACAATGTGTGTGTGTCTTTGTGTGAATGTGTGTGACTTTGTGTGAATGTATATGTATTTGTGTGACTGTATGTCTGTGGGTGTATATTTTTGTAAGTGTGCCTGTGTTTGCTCGTTTATATTTATATACTCATACATATAAATGTATACATATGCACATACACACACGTACACACACGTACATATACACTTACGCGTCACCATGTTGAAAAAAATTCTAGTATGCATATATATTTATATATATATACATATACTTTGTCGTTAAGGTGTTAAACAATTCTCGTGTATATATATATATATATATATATATATATATATATATATATATGTATATATATATGATAAGTATATCCGATGAGCGAACTAAACGTGTGTTAATATTGTCTGGGATCCTGAAACCTTTGGTAATGGAGTAGTTATATTTTGTGTGGTTCACTTTCTAAATATATATATATATATATATATATATATATATATATATATATATATATATATATATATATATATATACTATGTATATATATATATAACGAAGGAATTGTGGTAAGGAACCAGATGGACCATAACGCACCAAAGTTCTCAATACTTAGGGTAGTAGAGTGGGCAATAGAAATGAGTATGACCCCGACGGCAGAGCTCAAGCCGTTTCGACGGCTATGTCCAGAAATAGCCGTCGGAACGGTTTGAGCTCTTCCGTCGGGGTCATACTCGTTCCTATATATATATATATATATATATATATATATATATATATATATATATATATATATATATATGAAAATGGTTTAACCCCGACGGCAGAGCTCAAGCCGTTTCGACGGCTATTTCTGAGTCCAGAAATAGCCATCGAAACGGTTTGAGCTCTACCGTCGGGGTTAAACCATTTTCCTATTACCCACTCTACTACCCTAAGTATTGAGTACTCTGGTGCGTCATGGTCCATCTGGTTCCTTACCACACTTCCTTCGTTATATATATATATATATATATATATATATATATATAACGCCATGCTTTGACGCATAGAGTTACGGCCCTTGCCATTCTGAGTTCAAATCCCGCCGAGGTTAACATTGCCTTTCATCCTTACGGGGGGTCGATAAAATAAAGTACCAGTAATACACTGGATTATTGCTGGCCTTGTGCCAAACGTAGAAACAGTTATATATTTATATATTCTACCGTTAAGGTCTTTTTCAAGAGTTCTGTAGCTCGGTGGTTTAAAAGAATTAACTTCTAATGAATATCGAACACGGACTATTGGAATTTACAAATCGATCATCGTGGAGCCGACCTCTTGTTCTCTAGCAACACCGACAACAACGATGGTGACGAGGATTCTGGTGAAGGTCGGTCGTTTCATGGTGGTGATGGCGGCGGTCGTGCTTCTGCTACTTAAGCACTAAGGCCGTACATATCTCACGGGGTGGGGGGGGGGGCATAGCGATGATATTACGTAATATTCAGACATTTTAATTTTCGTTTCTTTTTTTCTTTTTTCTTTTTTTTTTTTGTTCCTAAGGGCATAAGCGGTCTTGGTGAAATTAATTCCGCTCCAACCGGAAGTAGTGGAAACCGGGTGGTAGACATACTGGCACGCCATTTTTATTAGGCTATTAAACTGTAGTTCTGAGAGTGATGCTCGCTGCAACAACAACACAACCATCTCAGCACCAGAAATACGCACACACACACACATACACAAATACACACACACACATATATACATATATATATACATATATATATAAATATATACAGGATGTCCCTAAAAGATGTATACACACTCAACGGCATTCTAATAAATATTGCCTGTACAGGTAATCAAAGTGTGTATATATATGTATGTATGTATGTATGTATGTATGTATGTATGTATGTATGTATGTATGTATGTATGTGTGTGCGTGTGCGTGTGTGTGTGTGTGTCGTTTCACTAATTTCCACTCTCCACTCATCTTGATTCCATTCTCTGCTTAAACGATGAAGTTTTTTTCCTTCATATAACGATTAAATAGCCTCCAGTGTATTACTGGTACTTTATTTTATCGACCCCATAAGGATGAAATGTAAAGCGGGATTTGAACTCAGAAAGTAAGGGGCCGTAACTCTAGGCTTCAAGGTTTATTGTCTGACGCTCTACCGATACCGCCAGTCCACTGTTCTATCCAATAACAATAATAAAAATAGTAAAATAATTGTTTCTACAATAGGCACAAGGCCAGCAATTATCCCAGTGTATTACTGGTACTTTATTTTATCGACCCCCGTTAGGATGAAAGGCAAAGTTAACCTCGACGGGATTTGAACTCAGAATGGCAAGGGCCGTAACTCTATACGTCAAAGCATGGCGTCCCACCCTCTACCGATACTGCCAATTATTATAATAATTGTTTCTACTTTTGACACAAGGCCAGCAATTATCCCAGTGTATTACTGGTACTTTATTTTATCGACTCCGTAAGGATGAAAGGCAAAGTTAACCTTGGCGGGATTTGAACTCAGTCCGTAAAGGGACGTAACTGTGCTGCAAAGCATGGCGTCCAACCCTCCACCGACACTGCCAATCCAATGTTTACTAATTTAAGCACAGGGGGAAGGGTTAGTTGATTAAAAGCACCACAATATATAACTGGTACTTTATCTTATCGAGCCCGGAAAAACTAAAGGCAAAGTTAACCGCTGTAGGATTCGAACTCAAGACGTAAAGAATCACAGCAACAACACCAGCAACAACAACCAGTATCACTACAAATAACTCCAATTTCATTAACCATCCAAGCAGTCACTCAACGGGCTAGAAACAACAGCTAAAGTCGCGTTAATCACACACCTTCCTTCCACCTGTTTCTTTTTAAAAAAGCAAAAAATATGAAAGTATAAGATAGGATAATGACGGTGAGGCGTAGCAGTCACGGCTAGCACGCCGCCGTTGATTATGACAGGTGTGTCGGATGATGGCAGCCACTAGGTATAAAAGGTATAAACAGCAACAACTACTACTACTCCAACAACAGCAACAACAGCAGCAAAAACAAATTTGAATGGAAAAAAAAAAAATTAAAAGGAAAATAATATAGTTTTATAATTTACCTTGTGTGTCCTGAAGACGTTTCTTGAAAACAGTTTTATAGTCCGAAATATTGATATATATATATATATATATATGTGTGTGTATATATATATACAAAGGTGACTTAAGAATTCTGTACCCTTATAGTTTTTTGCTGTCTCTCTATATATATACGTATGTATGTATAAATATATATATATATATATATATGTGTATCTATATATGTATATATTATATATTTATGTATATAGTGTATATATTATATAATATATATATATATATATACTATATTTCTATATTACTCTCGTAATTTATTTTCTCTTCGTTAATATTGTATATATTTTTACATTTTTTTCAATATTTTTTTCAATTTTCTTTGCTATCTTTATTCTGGTTTGGGAATGTGAGAATTATATTATATATAAATGTGTGTGTATGTGTGTTTGTATGAGTGGATGTATATATGGATGAATAGATGGGTGTATGGATCGATAGATGTACGGATAGACGGATTAAATAAATGTGTGTATGTGTGCAAGTGTATTTACACATATATATATATATATATATATATATATATATATATATATATATATATATAATTGTATATATCTATATATATATGTGTATGCCTGTGTGTGTTTGAGATTCGATATGTATGTTATATATTTATATGCGTATATATATGTGTGTGTGTGTGTGTGTGCGTGTGTTTTGGTGTCAGTGTGTGCGTATCCTAGGTGAATCGGCTTGTCCCATGTTCGATGCCCAGATCAATTCAAGTTTGTTAGTAAACCACACTACAATTGTCGGCTTAACGTTTCGGTGGCCGGCTGGTCGTCGTCGGTGGTGGGGTGTATGTAAAAATCCAATATGAACGCCAGTGATGGCGGGAACGAAAGGAAGAGAAACAGGGGCGGCAGTGGAAATGTCCTGAGAGGCAGTAGAGCAGACGGCTGCAGTGACTGGGACATCATATATTTCATATACACATATATATATTACACACACATATATTCATGTAGAGATATATATATACACGTGTGCATGTGAACATATGTATATATATATATATGTGCGTATGTAAATGTTTTTGTATATATATATATATATATATATATTTATATTTATATATTATATATTTTATTATGTATTATACATATATATATATATGTATATATTTGCCGGCTATAGGTAAACGTGTATATAAATATATATATACATATATATATATATTTGCCCGTGGTAAAAAAAAAGTGCCTCTGGATTGTAGGGCGGCAGACTTGTCACTATGGTACCGGCAATTCTCTCGCTTTTTCTTGCAGCGGTTCCACCACCACCGCCACCTTCTCCACTGAACAGACAGACAGTTTCACACACATACACACACACACAAGCTAACTCACTTACATACTCACTCACATACATACATACATACATACATAGACACTTGTAGACAGGCACGCTCACACACACATATATATATATATTTATATATACACCTGTTGAAACAAAGATTACAAAATACATATATCCGCACACACAATTACACATATATATATATACATATAAATATGTGAGTGTGTGTGTGGGGGGGGGGGGTGCGTGTGTAACACAACATTGCAACACATACATAAACATGAATGTCTACACACACACACACACACACACACAGAGAGATTCATACACATTTACACTGATAAGAGGGTACATATATCAATACATACAACATACACACAGACACACACACACTCACATATACACACACACACAGACACACATACACACACAGAGAGACACAAACAGACAGACAGACTCAAACACAGACATACACGCACTCAGACATACACACACACACACACACTGACACACATATTTACACTGATAACTACCTACATATATCTATATATGTAACAATCACATACCTGGACATCATTTATTGTAGCAGACACATTAACAGATTTAGACACACACACACATACACATACATACACATACACATACAGACAGACACACATAATATATATATATATGCACACATACACCTACAAACATACACACACATATGTATATATATATATATACACATAGATACATATGTACGAACATACATACACACACACACACACACATCTATATATGCATACGTATACATACGCATAAGCATATATGTATATATATATATATATACATACATCACATATACGCACACATACACGCATATACATACATACATATATACATACGTACATGTACACACGCAAACATATACACAGAAACACATACGCACGTATACATAAACATACATACGTACACACAGACAGACAGACAGACAGACAGACAGACAGACAGACAGACAGACAGACAGACAGACAGAGGCAAAAACCAGACACTTGCCAATTTACAGATAGTAACTCCAAATATTCACATACACACACACACATATACACACATACAGACACGCATACACTCACACATACACACACACACATATACACACATACAGACACGCATACACTCACACATACACACACACACATATACACACATACAGACACGCATACACTCACACATACACACACACACATATACACACATACAGACACGCATACACTCACACATACACACACACACATACACACATACAGACACGCATACACTCACACATACACACACACACATATACACACAAACAGATTCACATTTACACATACGCAAATTTACAAACATACAAATAAAGAGGCGTGATGGAAGAGACATACATACATACATACATACATACATACATACATACATACATACATACATACAGACAGACATACATACATACATACATACATACATACATACAGACTTACATACATACATACAGACATACACATATATATACATACAGACATACATACATATAGACACAAATAAATACACACACACACACAGACATACATATTCCCACACATACACACACACAGACATACATTTTCGCACACAAACACACATACATTCATACACACATACATATATATATATATTGCTAAGCTTTTACATACTAACATATATTATAAACACATGTACACTCACTGAAATATACACACATACACATTCATCTGGGCAGATACACACACATCATACTCACATATACGTAGTTAAATGCATACATATTGACACACATATGCATGCGCATATATATATATATATATATATACATGTATATATACATATACATATGCATATACACACACACATGTATATATATATATATATACATGTATATATAAATATGTAAAAATACATGTATATATATATATATATATATATATATATACATATTTATAAATATATGTATGTATATATATACATATATATACACACATATATATACATGTATATATGTGTATTTATATATTCATTACGTACACACATACACACATATGTGTATATATGTGTGTTTAAAGAATTTACCTTTATACGTTCGCATTCTGTGGGATTTCTGCCAAGTAGGTCTTCTATCGTCTCCAACCGAATACTGCTCATTTGCATGAAAACTTATAACAACAATATTTGTTGTTGTTTTTATTGTTGTTAGCGTTATGGGTTGGAAGGTAGAGCACCGCCTTAAATACTGTCTGGAATTTAGTGACCCCGTTTTTACGGTCTGTCTTCAAATTCCTGACACAATCTGCAAAATTGAGTACTGGGATCGACCTAAACTTCAAGATTATAGACTGTAGTCGACTTAATACACGAGGTTGTATACTGTAGTCGACTTAATACACGAGGTCATGTACGGAGGTCGTCTTAATAAACGAGGTCATGTCCTGAGGTCGACTTGATACGCGAAGTCATGTACTGAAGTTGACTTAATATACGAGTTCATGTACTGAGGTCAGCATAATACACGAGGTCATATAATGAGGTCGACTTAATACATGAGGTCATATACTGAAGTCGACCTAATATATATACGAGGTCATGTAGGAGATAGACTTAATACACGAGGTCATATACTGAAGTCGACTTAATCTTCGAATTGATATACTAAGTCGACTTATCTACTAGGTCATATAATGAGGTCGACGTAATCCATGAGGTCGTGAGCTGAGGTCGATTTAATCTACGAGGTCACGTACTAAGGTCGACATTATCTACGAAGTCATGTATCAACGTTGAAGTGATCCACTAGGTCAGAGATGGGGAATCTGCGGCCTTCTATGCCATTTTGTGCGGCCTTTTTCAGAAATTTCCAACAAATTTTAAATTTTTATTGCAACCGATTTGCAACCTATCAGAATGCTCTGCTACAATAAGCAATCACAACAAAATCGTTAAAACCTTTAAAACATTTTTTTTTTTTTATCTCTTTAGATAAATAATTGTTTCTACTTTAGGCACAAGGCCAGCAATTACCCAGTACATTACTGGTACTTTATTTTATCGACCTCGTAAGGATGAAAGGCAAAGTTAACCTCGACGGGATTTGAACTCAGACCGTAAAGGGACGTAACTATGCTGGAAAGCATGGCGTCCGACCGTCCACCGATACTGCCAATCCACCTTTAGATAAATAATTGTTTCTACGTTAGGCACAAGACCAGCAATTACCCAGTGCATTACTGGTACTTTATTTTATCGACCCCGTAAGGATGAAAGGCAAAGTTAACCGGGATTTGAACTCTGAATGGCAAGGGCCGTAACTCTATACGTCAAAGCATGGCGTCCGACCCTCTACCAATAATACATGGTAATTAGATTTTTACAAAATAATGTAGATTTTAAGAATATATAATTATGGCTTCTTGAATGTGGCCTTATTATACTACGAGTAACATATTGCGACCTTTCAACATGGAAAGGTTCCCCACCTCTGCACTAGATTATATGTAATGTCGACTAATCCACGAGGTCATATACTGAGGTCGACTTATCTACTAGTTCATGTGTGAAGGTCAAATTAACATTGGAGGTCATGTGCTGATGTTGACTCAATCCATGAGTTTATGTACTAAGCTCGGCTTAAAATACAAAGTCTCAAGGTTGTATCATATATAAACTTTATTCAAATATGAGATTTGTTTCGATATCGAACGGTTCAAGGTATGATCAGGATACTGGGACCTGACTCTTCATTGAGAGCTCATCAGATATTGTGTTCTGTGCATATACACCCGTATACCTGATGGTCGATGGAGAATAGGGCTCCAATTATCCTGATCACACTTTGAACTGTTCGATGTCGATTTGTCATATTTCAATAAAGCTCATATATGATACAACACTGAGACTTTGTTCTAGCTTACTTTTTATTTACACTCTGCAGGTTACAGCTGCCCTTAGCCCTTAGCTACATAGAAATATAAACCCTACACGTGACGGACCTTTGGGACTGTATGGAGTACTCTGAGTGGCGTACCACCTGAAACCAACGTTAAACACCTACCTAATATATATATATACATATATATATTGTTATACTTGGGGAGGGTCATATTTGTGTAATAATATTGCCAGAATTAATAACAGAACACACTCACTGTTTGGTTGGTTTTCGCTTCTGTGTCTTTTATATCGGTTAATTTAATTTATTCGGTCCTCAATGTTACCATTGACTGACCAACGGTCAAAAATACAGATACACTATAGACACAAACACATATATATATAGTCTATCAAAGTTCTTTCGTTGCACATCTGCAACATCGTCAGTGGTGCTGTTATGTTTCCTCGTGTTGTATTGTATGCCTACGCCATCTTTATTTAGTCTGTTTATTTATTTATTTATTTTTGCCTTCTTCTCTGCGCATGCGTTTGCGTGTGTATTGTGTTTGGGTGACTGTGTATTGGTTATTGTATTCTATCTTAGTTTACTAGTGTGTGTTTATATGTGTATGTATTTTTTTTTTTTTATTTATACTTCTCTTAGGTCAGTATTGTTTGTTTGGGTGTTGTTGTTATTCCATTCATTTTTTCTGTTTAGCTTTGGCCTTCTAAGCTCTATTTCGTTGGCCTCTCTGATGGGTCATTTCTATGTTTAGATATTATTTTAATTTCTGTTGTCTATGTTACCGTCGTGTTGTTGTCTGGTGTGTTCGTATAGTACTGTTTTTTCGTCCTTTTAGTTCCCCATATTTGTTTCGACACACGATTTCATATCAAAAACCTCGCAAAACTAATTCATCGCCGTTATATATATATATATATATATATATATATATATAAATATATATATATATATACACGTATACACATTTAGAGAGCGATTTATACATAAATACACACACATATTATATATATATATAGAGATAGAGAGAGAGAGAGAGGGGGGCGCGTTTGTTCCTAATATTTCATGATTAGTGTCGAGAAAAGCGAAAGCTTTCTACAAACACACACACAGATACACTCAGACACACACACACTCACACACACACAGATACACTCACACACACACACACACACACACACACCCTCACACACAGATATACTCTCACACACACACACACACACAGATACACTCTCTCACACACACACAGATACACTCACAGATACACTCACACACACTCACACACAGATACACTCTCACACACAGATACACACACACAGATACACTCTCTCACACACACGCACACATACATACATACACAGATACACAGACATATATTTACTTGCATAATTATATATTTATTTATCTGTTTATTGGGCGAAAGTTGCCAAAATATCGTTCATGTGTCTTATTCTTGAAATTCCACAACATTAGAATATATTAGAGTGGTTGATGGTGGTGGGGGGAGGATAGCAACAGAGGAAGGTGGAGTGGTGGGGTGGGGTGGTTTGAAGGGTAGTAGTGGAAGAAGAAGAAGAAGAAGAAGAAGAAGAAGAAGAAGAAGAAGAAAGAAAGAAAGAAAGAAAGAAAGAAAGAAAGAAAGAAAGAAAGAAAGAAAGAAAGAAAGAAAGAAAGAAAGAAAGGCGGTGGCTGGTTTGTTAGTATTTCTAATCTAGCTAATATAGATATTACACATATCCAAACAAGATCGAAAGAACAATGGGCACTGTCCCCTCTTCTTCAGACTAAATAGATACAAATTAGGTGGGGGTAAAATTATGAAAGGAGTTCACATAACACCCTTAATAAACGCTCATTAACCGACATCGGAGACTGCGAATTTTCAGAGTTGTTAGAACGTCGGATAGAATACCTTGCGGTATTCGTTCCGGCTCTCCTCTGTTTTCTGAGTTCAAATCCAGGCAAGGTCAACCTTGCCTTTCATCAATTTCAAGGTTGGTAACAAAGTACCAGTCAACTACTGTGGTGGATTCTTCCTTTATATCTCTTTCTCACTTCCATTCTCTCACTCTCTATCCTTCTCTGGAAGAAATTTGCTGTATTCAGATCTGGTGAGGAGATGGGCTTCGCCAGGTTTTAAAATGTCCTAGAAAAGCCGTATGTCAATTTGGCGCCCTTTCGACTCCCACGGGGGTTACGGGTCCATACATACAACCGACATCAGAGGCGGCGAATTGTCAGAATTGTTAGAACGTCAGATAGAATACCTTGCAGTATTCATTCCAGCTTTCTGCTCTCTCAGTTCATATCCCGCCAAGGTCAACTTTGTCTTTCATCTATTCAAGGTCGATAAAACAATAGCAGTCCTTTTGCTAATTCATCCACCATTGTTATCTCCCCTGATATCTGTATCACCCAGATTTCAAATCATTCGTATTTGTTTATTATTCTCTGATAGTTATCAATGTCTGAGTTGCCATTAACAAAATGGAAAAGATCTACCCAGAAAAATCTAAATATCATTCTTCAGAACTGTGTTCGATTTCTAGACTGGCTTGTGTGTTGTGTTCTTTATTTCATCGATCCCGTAAAGAGGAAAGGCAAAACTAACCTCGGCAAAATGCAATATGGTAAAAAAAAAATAAAAAAATCAATAATACACACACGTGTAAATATATAACTATGCCGCAAAGCATATAATCCGACGCTCTACCGACACTGCTAACCCAAATCAGGGGTTGGCAAACTACGACTCGTGAGCCAAATTCAACCCGCAGCTTTATTTTAACAAGCCTATATAATTCACTCAATGTCTGATGTTGCATAGAAACATTCTTTATTTTACGAGACCCAGAGGTAGACCACGAGCAAGATGGTTGAATAACAGCCATTTATCTGTGTTGATCGAGATATTACGAGACCCAAGAGGTAAACCACGAGCAAGATGGTTGGATAACACCCATTTATCTGTGTTGATCGAGATTTCATGAGACCCAGAGGTAAATCACGAGCAAGATGGATGGATAACGCCCAAACTGTTCAGTTGATCTCGCTTGGTGATCTAGGCGAACTAGAAACAGCTGCTTCTGACAGGACCTTCTGGAAGGTATGCCTGGCGACTCTTGCCCCTAAGACTGTCACAAGAAGAAGAAGAAGAAGAAGAAGAATTTTTTGATTTTTGAAATTGTTGTTGTTGACTTTGTATTGTTGTTGTATTACTATTGTTATGTTGCTGTTGGTGTATTGTTGTTTTTTTTTGTGTTATTATTGTTATTGTATTGCTGTTGTTTCTTTGTGTTGCTGGTGATGATGTCGATTTTTTTTATGTTGCTGTTATTGTTATTGTTGTAATACTGTTGTTGTTCAATTGCTGTTATTGTTTTTTTTTTTTTTGCTTTTTTGTGTTGTTATTATTGTTATTGTTGTTGTTGATGTAAATGTTGTTAATATTATTATTGTTGATGTTGTTGATATTGTTGTTGTTGTTGTTGTTCCTTTGTTTCATTATATTCTCTTCTTTTTAACCATTCCATAAAACAGTTACTTTGGAAAGAATTTGGCAAAAATTTCCATAATTTATTTATTTATTAATTTTATTATTTTATAAATATATATTTATTTATTGTAAATATTTATTTCTATATTTAATAATTGTTTGTAAATATTTATGGTTTAGTATATTTTAGTTTTAATTCTATTATTTTATTTTAATTTATTTTAATTAAATTTAAAATCTAATTTACAGACGTAATGTTTTTTGCAGGTTTTTATGTTTTTTCCGCTGTTTCCTCCAACCAAAACAACAACAAACACTACCACCAATACTACCACTAATACTACCACCACTACCATCAACACTACCACTAATATTACCACCCCTACTACCATTAATACCACCAATACAACCACCAACACTACCACCAACACTACCACAACCACCAACACTACCACCAACACTACCACCAACACTACCACAACCACCAACACTACCACCAACACTACCACAACCACCAACACTACCACCAACACTACCACCAATACTACCACAACCACCAATGCTACCAATACTACCAACATTACCATCATCATCATCACATCATCACCATTATCACCATCATCATCACCATCACCACAACCACACCACCATCACCATCACCACCACCACCACCATCACCACCATCACCATCATCCTCATTAACGTCATCACCACCACCACCACCACCACCATCATCATCACTACAACAGTAGCACTGATTAGTCTCTCCCCCACCCCTGCCCCACAATATACGACATACAAACATATATCTATATAAATACAATACAACTATGACGTCAGACTTACAAAATCTAGGTTGGTTAGTCTGATGTACCGATCGTGCTGGTGAGGGGAGAGTGGGGAGGCGAGGGGAGAGTGGGGAGGCGAGAGAGGGGGTGGAGGAGATCGGGAGGGAGGGGTTATTTATTTATTTATCTATTTATATTTTCTTTCTGATTATTTTTTTTCTTTTAATATTTTTGTCTATTTTTCTCAATTCAACAACAATTGCCAAGCAACCCTTTTCACATTTCCTCCTCCTACTACAACTACTGCTGCTGCTGCTGCTGCTGCTGGCCACCTTCTGGTATAAGGGGGAGGGGGCAGTGTTGAGGCCAAATATAATGTCCGATGAGATAACCAGCCAGCCAACCACCCTACCTGCCAGCCAGCCACCCAACCACCCTACTAGCCACCCAACCAGCCACATTACCTGCCAGCCAACCATCCATCCAACCATCCAACCCCCCTACTAGCCACCGTACCAGCCAAACCACCCTACTAGCCACCGTACCAGCCACCCTACCAGCCAGCCACCCACCCAACCACCCAACCACCCTACTAGCCACCGTACCAGCCACCATTACCATCCAACCAGCCAAACCCCCGCAGGAGTTTCCTTGTGTCTGATCATGGGAAGGTACGTGACCTAATGGTTAGAGAATTGGAACTCACAATCATAAAGTCGTGGGTTCGATTGCTGGACCGAAAAGCGTGTTGTGTTCTTGAGCAAGATGCTTCATTTCACGTTTTTTGTTGTTTTTTTTTGTATAATAGGACTGAGGAACCCTATCATTAAAAGACTCAGGAAACCCCTTATGAGATGCAACCTTGTAGGAGACCAGTTAAACCTAGATAGGTGTGAGCTGTAACAATATGATATGGTTAGGGTCCTCTATTATTAAAACACCTCAGAAAACTACAATGAGATGCAGCCTCATAGGAAGCCAGTAGCTAAAATAACATAATAGGACTGGGGAACCAAACCTTAAAACACCCAAGAAACCTATGACATACAATCTTATAGGAGGTCAACTAAACCTACATAGGTGTGAGTTGTAACAACAATATGATAGACATGGTGCCACTATCATTAAAACACCCTAGAAAACCTCTATAATATGCAACTTCGTATGAGACCAGCTAAACCTATATAGGTGTGAGCTGTAAGTTTTATTTCGATATATATTCTTTGTGGATCGAAGATGGCAAGAAATCTATTTCAGAATGTTACTGTGCAGTGGAGGGCTGTCGCCCTATCCAGGGGACAAAGATTATCAGAAGAGAGATTCATCTTCCATCTGACGTGGCAGACTGCACGGATATGAAAGTCGGTGGTTTTTTGTTAAAAGCCAATCCAGAGAACCAGTCTTCGATGGTGAGACAATACTGGTAATACATAGATACATAAATAATGTTATGTCGAGCAACAAAATGGAAGTCGGCCGGTTTTGCATACATACATACACATACATATACATGTATGCATATAAATAAACATACATATATATAGAGAGAGAAAGACAACACATCAAAAAATTATTATGTAATTAAAACTGATAGCGTATGGTCTTTTAAATGTTTTTAATTAAATATACGATATATTGCCAAATAGACTATACACACACATATATATAGAGAGAGAGAGAGAGAGAGAGAGAGAGAGAGAGAGAGAGAGAGAGAGAGAGAGAGAGAGAGAGAGAGACATGCATACTCCAGGATCCCAAATAAGAGGGGGGTTGGAATAAGCGGAGGGGGAAGTCGGTAATTGTATAGTGTAAGTTCGTAAATATGGGATTTCTTGTAATGTTCTTTTTTATCATATGTAATTGTTTCTACTTTGGGCACAAGGCCAGCAATTACCCAGTACATTACTGGTACTTTATTTTATCGACCCCGGCATTTGAACTCAGCGGGATTTGAACTCAGAATGGCAAGGGCCGTAACTCTATGCGTCAAAGCATGGCGTCCGACCCTCTACCGATACTGCCAATCCACCGCCCTTTTTTTATCATATATAATGATGTTTATTTAATGTAAAATAAAATTATTATTAGATTCTCCAGCTGCTGTATCGATATGAATCACTTACAATAAAATTTCACCGTAGATAGATAGCACGGGTGTGGGGGGTGGGGATTAATAAGCGGGAGGGAGGGCCATTATACAAGACCTAAGAATACATACATACACCACACACACCACTACACACACACATACACACACACACACACGTGTGTTTAGAAAGAGAGTTTATGATTTTTAAAAGATGATTAGATTCTCCTCCTCCCCCCTCCGCATGTACCCGTTTATCTAGCGCAACTTTATAAGACCCCCCTCCCCCACCCCGACAATCCCCTCCTCCCATAACTGGCGCATTCCCCTCGCTACCATCCAGTGGTTGAGTACTGTTGCTCTGTCGTCAAGGAATTGTGTCAGATAATGTACTTTGCTATATATAATCGTAACACATCCATTTGTAGGTAAACGATACGGTTTCCTCTTACATCAGGTACGAATTGTTAGCGATACCTCTATAGATGCTCTCTTAGCTAATCCTGCCCCCACCCCCTCACTCTCTCTCTCACACACACACGCTCTCTCTCTCTCTCTATCTATCTATCGCTCTGTGTCTCCCCCTCTCTCTATCTCTCACGCTTTCTCGCTATATATATATATATATATATATATATATATATATTATCACCATAACTATAATCATGAATTCTATCTACCTATCATCTTGGTTATCGGTTAATCTCTTGGAGAAGCTCACATGACACAACACACACACATATAGAGGAAGACCAAGGTTAACGTATGTTGATGCCCTAAGGACAGACACTGGTCTGTTGGAGATGCAGGACATGGCAGCGATAATGAGGGACAGAGACCGCTGGAGAGAACTCGTCCATGGATCTCGGGAATTTTACCTGCCTTAGATATATATATATATATATATATATATATATCATAAATCTTGTCCTTAGAATTATTAGATAAAATATATACCAATTCCTGCATGATTTATGATATATTGCTCTGATTATTTAATTTTTTAATTCTTCATTGAGCCACATCGTGACCGGTTGCCACATATATATCTCTGACTTTATGTATATGTAAATCTTTATATTTTATATATATATATATATATATTGTTATACTTGGGGAGGGTCATATTGTTGTAATAATATTGCCAGAAATAATAACAGAACACACTCACTGTTTGGATTGTTTTCGCTTCTGTATCTTTTATATCTCCATAGTCAATTTATTTGGCAATCAACGTTTATCATTGAATGATGATGTTGCAGATGTGCAACGAAAGAACTTTGTTAGACTATATATATATATATATTTATATCTGTATTTTTAACCATTGGTTATGAGATGGCAACATGAAAGGACCTGTTATTTTTCTCTAAAAACATTTTTCCGATTCCGCCCTGCCCATGCATTCAACCTTTCTATTTTCTCTTTCTTTCTTCTGATGAAGGACTAGGTCCGAAATGTTAAGGCGCTGTTCCTGCTATTTCAAGCGTTAAACTAATATGTTCCCTCCCTATACTGTACCGTTTGTGGTGTTATTTCTGTTTACCCTTTGTACACACACACACACACACACACACACACACACACACACACACACACACACACACACACACATATATATATATATATATATATATATATATATATATATAGGTGAGCGAAGACAACGGAAAAACGGACGAAACACAGAA
>OZ024762.1:4608634-4613634 GCA_964016885.1 Eledone cirrhosa
GTAATGAATGTATATATATATATATATATATATATATATAAAATAAAATATATACATATTATATATAACATATATATATATGCAAAAGGTTAACGGAGACAAAAAATCAAACGCACAGTACAATGAAGAAATATATTAATTCAACGCTTGATATAGTAGGGAAAGTGTCTTGACGTTTCGGACGAAGATAGAATGAGAAATAAAAGATTGAATATAAAGATAGAGGGTGGGAAGAGCAAGGAACGAAATACTCATCTTAATCTCTCTCTATATATATATATAAATTAAGGTCATGTCGTCAAAATGGGTGGCAATAAAATTTCAAATGTCCTCACCAATGAAGGAGAAGCGTAGGAAGACTATGGCTGATGCAGAAGAATAAACCCAAAGCCATTTGGAAAGTGACAAATATTCCTCTAGAAATATTTGAAAAATCTGAGTTAAAAAATGGGGGTTAACTTGCTATAAATCATTGAAAATTATTTAATAAGCAGTCTTATATATATATGTATTAAACTGTATTCCTAGACAATATGTAAAGAAAATAAACCGAATACTCTGATGGCTAGATAATCTTTAAGATTTTCCTCGATGAAGCAGGAAAAATGCAGGTTTTCACTTAATGCGGGCCCTAGGGAATCAAGAAAATGAATTTTTTTTATGTGCATAATATGCCTTGAAATTTCGGGAAAATCGGCTAGACGTAACGCCTCAAAAAAGCCCTAAAAAGCTGAAAAAATGAAGTTTTTCACCTCATACCTAGGCCATAACAAAAGTTGGATTTTCTTTGCTCACGGTATGAAGAAGAGACTGACTAATACATAGTTACAATTTCGGGAAAATCAGCTAGACGTAACGCCTCAAAAAAACCCTAAAATGCTGAAAAAAAAACGTTGAATTTATGTGCATAACACTCCCTGAAACATAAGTAATACACATGTAATGTTTGAAAAAAATCGGATGGGTACTTCTCAAGTTTTAGGGATTCAAACTCACAGACACACACACACACACACACACACAGTTTTATATATATAGATAAAGGATATTTTAATGTTACCTAATTGCATTAAAATTGAAACGAACGTAGAAGTTTATGAAATAATTTGACGTATCTTCTTTGGTTTTTCACTTTAATTAGAATTATTATGCTCTGTATTTTCCCATAAGCATTCATACATTGAGCTTTCTGGCATTTGGTAAAGAACGAGTGATATACCCACTCCTATAATGTGTGTGTGTGTGTGTGTGTGTGTGTGTGTGTGTGTGTGTGTGTGTGTAATATGTACATGCGTATATGTTTTTGAGTGTGTTTGATTTACAAGTTCTTATGCGTTGCTGGTATGGTCACCCACCTCTCTTCTCCCCATATCTAATTATTCTTACCTGTCTGACATTATCTCTCTCTCTCTATATATATATATATATATATATATATATATATATATATATATATATATATATATATATATATATATATATTTATCTATCTACCTTTCTCACCCTCTTTGTCTTTTCCCTCCCACAAAATTCCCGATAGCTCTGCACATTTTCTTTCATCAAGATAACCAGCATTAGGCAACAGACATGGCGTCTAAATGAGATAAGGTTGCAGTTATTATCATTATTATCATTATTATTATTATCATCATCATCATCACCATCATTATTGTTGTTGTTGATGTTGTTGTTGTGTTGGTGCTACTGTCCTATGTATTGGATTTTGCAATGCTGTTACGTTTTGCTACCACTTAGTCAGGGCCTGAAGGGCAGCGTCCGTGACCCTTCATTTTTTCATGGCCTCTAAAATCGTTAGGCGGAAGTGTTGAAGTTTCACTCTAACCGGAAATCTAGCCGAATGGCTGGTGTTGATACCATTAAATTTAGTGTTCGTGTTGATGTTGATATCATTAAATTTAGTATTGGTGTTGGTTGGTGTTGGTTGGTGTTGGTTGATGTTGGTTGGTGTTGCTGTAGATACTGCAAAAGTTATGGTTGGCGTTGATGATGCAAAAATAGTATTTGTGTTGATAGTGTTAAATTTGGCTCTGTTGCTGTTCAGGGTGAGGCGCGTGGCCTAGTGGTAAGGGTGTGGGACTTACGATCATAATGTCGTGGGATTGATTCTTGGACTTGGTTGTGTGCTGAAAACATTTCATTTCATGTTGCTCCAGTAGACTTAGCTGAAAATGTGTACCAGCAGTAGCTGCGGGTTTAACCATGCAATGAACTGGTATCCTGTCCAACACGGGGAGTATTGTACTCTGTCGCTTCACGCCACGGAAATCAGGATAAACCCCGACTTGGTGAGCCTCCTATTTTTAGTTGATGCCTGTGGTGGTGCAGTTTAGCCCCAGGCCCAAATGAAACAAATCTATGATCAAAAGATATTTCAGCTTTGATCATTTTATTTTGTTTTTCTGTCTATCTGGGACCACATTATCCAATATATGAAATATACTCAATTGTTGTTTCTAACATTTCCAACGGCCACATATAGGCTCCCCTTTCTAAAAAGGAAAAAAAAATTTGCTCCGTTCTTCCTTTTTCTCACTCTCTACCTTTCTATTTCGTCTTTTATTTATTATTCTATTTTCTTATGAAGGAGTAGTGCCGAAACGTTAATGCTATTTTCCTGTCTCGTTTGCTTTGTTAATTCTGTTTACTTTTTTTTACATATATTTATATATATATATATATTTATATATATATATATTTATATATATATATATGAATTAAGTATTTCCGTAGGAAAGGTAAAGGGAAAGGGAGTGCTCTATGTAGGCTACAGAGCTTTTTAGTTATGTAATAAAACAACATAAGATAATTAATTCATTTACCAGTGGTTTCTTGAAGACAGATATTTATATGTCTTCAGTCGTCAGAACGAATAAAATGGAACGAATAAAATGTGTACGCCATATATATATATATATATATATATATATATATATATATATATATATATATGGCGTAGACATTACAATACATTACAAACGGGAGGAAACATAATAGTATCACTGATGATGTCACAGGTGTGTGATGAAAGAATTTTGCGTTGGTCAATCCATGATAAATATGGATTGCTAGCTAAATTAACTATAGGGACATAAAACATACAGAAGCGAAACCCAATCCAAACCAAAGAGTGAGTGTGCTTTATTATTATTTCTGGCAATATTGGGCGAGGGCCGGACGCCATGCTTTGACGCATAGAGTTACGGTCCTTTATGATCTGAGTTCAAATCCCGCCGAGGTTAACTTTGCCTTTCATCCTTACGGGGTCGATAAAATAAAGTACCAGTCACGCACTGGGGTCGATTTAATCGACTTTCCCCTCCCCAAAAATTGCTGGCCTTGTGTCTATATAAGAAACAATTATTTCTGGCAATATTATAACAATATGACCCTCCCCAAATATGACACCGTCAAATGTGACGGGGTTTATAGGTCTTTGATGACAATATTGTACGGTAAAGCTTCTTGAATCCTCGACATTCCTTGACCTTCTGTCACCTTGACCGTCATTTTATTTCAGTTTACATTCATTTCAATTAAATACAATGTTTGCGTGTATGTTAGTGTGCGTGTCTATGTACACCCACCCCTCTGTACGTGTATGTATGCATGCATATGTGTAAGTATACGTATATGTGTGTCTGCGTATGTGGTGTATATGCGTGCATATATATATATATATAGTGGGAGTAAAGGGATGAAGTGAAGATAGGGAGGGGTGTAGGGGAAAGGATATTGTTGTGTGTGTGTATATATATATATATATATATATATATATATATATATATATATATACATATGTGAGTGTATTTGTATATATAAAGGTAGAGAGAGAGGAGGGAAGAAAGAGACAAAAGGCGGTAGGGGTTGTGTATATTCGTTTATCTTTTTTCTTCGGAGTTAGCTAACCACCCGCCATGTTTATGTAGAAAGTTGATCCACCCCACCGCTAGATCGTTGCCACCCGATCACCACCATCACGTACACATCACAAACACTCGTATGTATACACACATACACTGCCAGTTATATATATATATATATATATATATATACACATCTTAACTTGCACATTGCCTCTAACCACCGACATCCAAATAAAACTCAAACGCGTTTTAAAACAACAAACTTTAGCTACACAGCAGCAGCAGCAGCAGCAGCAGCAGCAGTAGTAGTAGTAGTAGCAGCAGCAGCAGTAGACTACTGGTTGGGGTGGTTTAGGTGATGAGTCGGCGGCGGTGGTGATAGAAGTAGTGGTGATGGTAGTAGCTGTGGTTTCTAGTTACTCGTGTTTTTAAATATATATAAACATATATATATATATATACATATATATACATATATACATATATATATACATATATATACATATATATACATATATATATACACATACAAACTCCATCTACCCTTTTATATACCCACGCTACTGCATGTGCAATACTCAGCCTAGCATGCGGTAGATTGATCAGATTTCACCACCATACATTAACCCATACCCCACACACTACACAGCCACATGTCACGGAGCCTCTATGTGGTTGCTAGAAATAAGCGACAAAATCTTCCTCAAATCACACGCCCCACCCGCCACCTTAAACTAGTACATATTGGATAACGCCGTCGTCATCATCATCATTGTCATTGTCATCATAATTATCATTATCATCATCATCGTCATCGGTGGATTGGCAGTATCGGTAGAGCGTCGGACAACATGCTTTGCGGCATAGAGTTACGACCCTATTGCGTTCTGAGTTCAAATCCCGCCGAGGTTAACTTTGCCTTCCATCCTTACGGGGGTCGATAAACTAAAGTACCAGTAATGTACTGGGATCGATTTAATCGACTTTCCCTTTCCCCAAAATATTGTTGGCCTTGTGTCTAAATCAGAAACCATTGTCACCATTATCATCATCTCCCCCATCAACATCACCATCATCATCATCATCAACATCATCGTGATCCCCACCATCACCAAA
>OZ024762.1:4621134-4631134 GCA_964016885.1 Eledone cirrhosa
TAAACAATATATAATAAGTATAGATAAAGTAGCAAGGATGTACAGTTTTATTGGCTAGTTTAATGAGGAGAAAGTGAAAGAGAGCAAGAGAGATAGGGAGTTAGGAGAGAGAGAGAGAGCGAGCGAGCGAGCGATATATATATATATATATATATATATATATATATATATATATATATATATATAGGGATTGAGAACGAGGGAGAGAGAATGCATTGCCGCTATCATTTTCAACGTCTCCTAAACTGGAAGACGTAAACAGGATGAGATTAATGTAACTCATTGGTTGAGAGAGAAGGAAAGAGAGGGGGGGAGAGAGTGAAGGAAAGAGAGGGGGAGAGAGTGAAGGAAAGAGAAAGAGGGAGAGAGTGAAGAAAAGAGAGAGAGTGAAGGAAATAGAGAGAGGGGGAGAATAAAACATGAGAAAGAAGAGGATTAGAAGGAGTTCCAAAGTGCAGAGTTGCAGGTTCTGGGAAACAGGATTTGATATTAAAGGGTTTTAATTACAGACTGTTGAGGGTGGAGGAGACACTATCAGACACAATTAGAATGAGGGCAAGAGCATATATATATCTATGTATATATTGTATGTATGTGTGTGCATGTATGTATGTATGTATGTATGTATGTATGTATGTATGTATGTATGTATGTGTGTGTGTGTGTGTGTGTGTGTGTGTGTGTGTGCATGTATGTATGTATGTGTGTATGTATGTGTGTGTGCATGTATGTATGTGTGTGCATATATGTGTGTGTGTGTGTGTGTGTGTGTGTGTGTGTGTGTGTGTGTGTGTGTGTGTGTGAAATACTGGTTGATTTTAGCTCGGTATATCCGGAAGGTATGGAGTACCATAGGATTCGACGATGAACGTTCCATTCGTTCGATCAATAGGGCAGCCTGCGCTTGAAATTAACGTGTAAGTGGCTGAGCATTCCATAGACACATGTACCCGTAACGTAATTTTGATCTAGACTCAGTATGACATGATGTGAGACAAGACCAACTCTTTGATTCACATGTACAGTTCATCTGACGGGCTTCCAAACAGTTTCCGCCTACCCAATACTTTCCCTTGGGTCGAGCCTATACTATGGGAAATGTCACTTGCCCAAGATGCCATGCAGTGAGATCGAACCTGCGGCATAATGATTGCAAAGGGAACTTCTTAACTGTTCGGCCATGCAGTGTATCAAGTGTGTGTATACATCACCTTTCTTTATTTCCTTCTTCCAGTCACTAGCAGAAAAACTAGCACGTGTAGTGTGTATATTGATATTATACGCAGGTATATATACATGTAGATATAATACATCACATAAAATCGTAGTTGACAATATACACAGAGATTGAACGAAGACTGCGTTACACTGTTTTATGTAATCAGTAATGTAATCCATGATACATTAAAAAAAAGACGATATTATATATAAACTGCATTAGGAGAAAATTAGTGACGGAAATATACGAATGTTTATTTAAGCGATCGCTAACCGGAAGTGTTGACATTTGAAAATTTTAAAGAAGTAAATTTTTAAATAAGTAATAAAATATATTTAATCAACAGCTACGAAATGTAGCAGATAAATTATGTAATATTCATTCATTATTTATTCAAAGGGCGGTGGATTGGCAGTATCGGTAGAGGGTCGGACGCCATGCTTTGACGCATAGAGTTACGGCCCTTGCCATTCTGAGTTCAAATCCCGCCGAGGTTTACTTTGCCTTTCATCCTTACGGGGTCGATAAAATAAAGTACCAGTAATGTACTGAGTAATTGCTGGCCTTGTGCCAAAAGTAGAAACAATTATATATATATTATATATATATATTATATATATATATTATATATATATATTATATATATATATATATATATATATATATTATATATATATATTATATATATATTATATATGTATTATATATATATGAGATATATATTATATATATAGATATATATAACACACACACGAAAGAACTTAGAACTTTGACTTAGAACTAATTAATAACTAATAATAAAGCTGAAGAGAAAATCGATAGTGCGTGTGTTTTTATTGGCAACATGGCCATAACCAAATATAACAATATATATATATATATACGGGTACTTTATCTTATCGATCCCCATAAAGATAAGAGGCAAAGCTAACCTCGGTGGGATTTGAACTCGGAACACAAAGTGCCGTAACTTATATGCCGTAACACATGTTGTCCGGCGCTCTACACATTACTACCATAAATAATGAAGATATATAGAAGATCAAAATAATAATAAACATAGGTTGTGTGGTTTGCAACCACGTGATTTCCGGTTAAGTCCCGCTACACGGTCGGTGGCACCATTGCCAAATGTTTTGGTCTATAGCTTCAGGCTGACAAATGCCTTATGAGTGAAATTTGGTAGACGGCAGCAGTGCAGAAGCCTGTCGTGTGTGCGTTTGTTTTGTGTCTCGTAACTTAGAAGATTGATAAAACACGTCTCTAAAATAAGTATGGGGTTGATATACTCGACCAAATCCCTTCGGGGCGGTGTCCCAGCATGGCCACAGTCTAATGACTGAAATCAGTAACAAATGAATGAAGGAATATATATATATATATACATAAATGGTGTCCCCAAAAATGTATACACATATTTATTAGGAGGTAGGGGAGACCCTGTATATATATATATATATATATATATTATATATATTATATATATTATATATTATAGGGTAAAATGAGAGGAGGCTGGACAGGTTGTATTCCTTTAAATTTTTACTACGACCAAATTTTAGCGTATATGTGTGTGTATAGGTATATATGTATATATATATATGTGTGTGTATAGGTATATATGTATATGTGTGTGTGTATAGGTATATATGTATATATATATATATATATATATATATATATATGTGTGCGTGTGTATAGGTATATATATATAACGAAGGAAATGTGGTAAGGAACCAGGTGGACCATAACGCACCAAAGTACTCAATACTTAGGGTAGTAGAGTGGGTAATAGGAACGAGTAGGACCCCAACGGCTGAGCTCAAGCCGTTTCGACGGCTAATTCTGGACTAAAAAAATCCAGAATTAGTCCAGAATTAGCCGTCGAAACGGCTTGAGCTCAGCCGTCGGGGTCCTACTCGTTCCTGTATGTATATATATATATATATATATATATGTGTGTGTGTGTGTGGTTGGTGAACAAACGAGAAGACAACATAAATACCCGAAATAAACCACAGAAATATATAAATATATAAACCACCAACACAACATAAACAAAGAGATAAGATGTAAAGATAATATTTGAAGAGCTCACCCCAAGGGAATTTAGGAAGGCGGGTATCAGGGTTTAGTTGCTAGAAGTCCTAGTATTAACCTGGTCCTCGGTGGTATAGTGGGCTGGCGGAGTGTCTCTGTCGGTGTGATCGTCAGTGGGAGAAGAAAAAAAAGGCTGTTGTTTTGGGGAGTGGGGGTGGGGAGAACGGTGAGGGAGTGGGAGAGTTTGGGTGTGAGGGTGTGGTGGAGGGGTTTGATGTTGTACAGTGAAGTAGTGTGCAGGATGATGAGCAGGGGTGGAGACGGGGCGGATGGAAGAAGAAGAAGAAAAAGAAGAAGAAGAAAAAGAAAAAGAAAAAGAAAGAGGAGAAGGAGAAGAAGAAGAAGAAGAAGAAGAAGGAGAAGAAGAAGAAGGAGAAGAAGAAGGAGAAGAAGAAGAAGAAGGCAAGCTGTTGTTACCTAGTTATGCATGTCCATATGTATGTGCCTAGTGACTGAGAGAGCAGCCAGGTAGGTAGAGGGTGATAGGTAGATAGGTAGGTAGGTAGATGATGGGTAGATAGGTGGGTAGGTAGATAGGCAGGTAGGCGGGTAGATAGGTGTACAGATAGATATATAGATAGGTAGCTAGGTAGGCAGGTATGGGGGTAGGCGGGTAAGTAGGTAGCAAGCAGGCGAAGATGTGCAGTAATTTGACCACCGGCCAGCGAGAGGCTATTACGGTGAAGGGACAGGAGAGGACGATGGGCAGTAATTTGGCCTCCACAGCTGACCTGACCCACCAGAGGATGTTACACAACACACACATTCATACATACATACATACATACATACATACGTACGTACATACATGGTGGTTGCCAACTCGTTTTCGAGTACGGCCACTACTTTATATCCATGTAGGAGAACCCCTACCGAAGCGCTGAACGAGTGTGACTTTTTAGTCCAGCCAGCGACTTGAAAACTCTGGTACAAACACTACACCTGTGACAATTACTGACACATAGTGCTGGGCCCATGGTACCATGTGACGACAAGTGCAGAGAGATCTCCAGATATAAAGCAATGCCTGTGCCGTGAAGCTTTTATAGTGAGCAAAGGCACTGCACAAAGCCAGTCCCACTCTCTTAACCAAGATGATATTTACCAAAAAGAAGAACAAGTCAACATCATTGGATACCATCAGGGTTGCAGGTGTTATATCAGTGTTCCTTCTCCTAGAATTCTGCCTTGACAAAGGCTAAGGGGTCATTTCTCCCGGTGATTTTGGATGGCCATTGACTCTTAAGAGCTCCTTTGCCCTTTGACAGGTTTTGTTTTTAGTCCTGCAGGATGCCCAAAGTCACCCTCCTCACCAAGAAACCTTGGTGGGGTTGCCAGTTTAGTCGCCAACGACCCGACCATGAGACAGGTTGTACTGGGATAGATGTTACCAGTAGCACCAATATATATACATATATATATATATATATATATATATACATATATATACATATACATATATATACATACATATACACATAAATAAATATATATAAATAAATTCATATATATATATACATACATATATATACATACATACATATATATACATACATATATATCAACAACATCAATGATGATGATAATGAAAATGAAAGAAAGGAGAAGAGGTCGGTATAATAACTGTTTCTACTTTAGGCACAAGGCCAGCAATTACCTAGTACATTACTGGTACTTTATTTTATCGACCCCGTAAGGATGAAAGGCAAAGTTAACCTTAGCGGGATTTGAACTCAATCGTAAAGGGACGTAACTATGCTGGAAAGCATGGCGTCCGACCCTCTACCGATACTGCCAATCCACCGCCCTAACATGGCGTCCGACCCTCTACCGATACTGCCAATCCACCGCCCTAACATGGTGTCCGACCCTCTACCGATACTGCCAATCCACCTGGTGGTGAGGGGATCGAGGAGGACGTAAGTTCTAGAAAATTCTATTTCATGTTTTTTGTTATTGTTTGTCTCGCTCTCTCTCTCTCTTCCTCTCTCTCTATATATATCTACCTCTCTCTCTTTATCTATCTATCTCCCCCCACCTCTCTCTCTCTCCACTCAACGCTCAGCACTGACATAATCACGAAACTATTTCGCTGCGCACAGAAAACATGCTTCCGAAATAATACATGCTCGCATAACATGGATTCCCTAACTCTCACTCTACACCCTCCCACACACATATATATATATATATATATATATATATATATATGTGTGTGTGTGTGTGTGTGTGTGTGTGTGTGTGTGTGTGTGTGTGTGTGTGTATGTATGTATGTATGTATGTATGTATGTATGTGGGTATGTGTGTGTGTGTGTGTGTGTGTGTGTGTGTGTGTGTGTGTGTGTGTGTGTGTGTGTATGTATGTATGTATGTATGTATGTATGTGGGTGTGTGTGTGTGTGTGTGTGTGTGTGTGTGTGTGTGTGTGTGTGTGTGTGTGTGTATGTATGTATGTATGTATGTATGTATGTATGTATGTATGTATGTATGTGGGTATGTGTGTGTGTGTGTGTGTGTGTGTGTGTGTGTGTGTGTGTGTGTGTGTGTGTGTGTGTGTGTGTGTGTGTGTGTGTGTGTGTGTGTGTGTGTGTGTGTGTGTGCCTGTGTGTGTGAGTGTGTACTGAGACCTTGGTGCAGTTGTACGTGCTTCACAGGAATGTGAGAAGACAATAAACACCAACACATAGACACCCCCTACACATAGACATATATATATATATATATATATATATATATATATATACGTCTGTGTATGTATCTGTGTGTATGTATATATGTATGAGTATAAATGTGGGGCGGGTGTTCGGCGTATACGTCGAGAAAGTTTATTTTTTAATAGGAAATAAAAGAAGATATCTGCTGTAAACAAGGAATTTGTAAATGTGAAGAGAAATATTTTCTCTTAGGAATAAGTGTAGTACAATATTCTGTCGGGATTATAAGAAGTTCGCATCGAAATCCTAACGTATTTCGACATACCAAGCTAAATTAAATCTCTTCGTGTGTGTGTGTGTGTGCGTGTGCGTGTGCGTGTGCGTGTGTGTGTATGTGTGTGCGCGTGCGTGTGTGTGCGTGTGCGAGCGTGATTGAAAAGAAAATAGGGTAATTATGAAGGATTGATGCTAGAACTGTGAAATCTTGCGTGCATAAATTTTAACTCTTCTTATTAATAACTACATTGTTTCTTTCCAGAGACTATGTTGAAAAATAAACCTCATTTGGTCATTCCATGAGAGTATCTTGGTCAGCCTATGAACCTTTCAGTTGACCCTCGTACATATATACCGTTATTTTGTTGAATGTATAGTTTGTGCCATAGGTCGGTTATCTTGGTGTCACATTTGTTTTTAACTTTCGATCCATTGAGTGCTCTGTGATTGCCTCAAAACAAATCGAATTGTACATGTTATCTCCTCACTCCCTCTCGGAGTTCCTCCCTACTTTTCTGATGAAGGACTTGTGTCCGAAACGTCGCAACCTCCAGCATTTTCAGCAAGCGTGAAGCTAATAACACTATGTACTATTGACTCCTGCGTTTGTTTGTTTGTCATTTTGAACTATATATATATATATATATATATATATATATATATATATATAAGTAAAGACCCCTATGGGATTGCACAAGTCTGGGCAGGTTTGCTTGAGGAATACATACTAATCTTCCCCTCTCCGTGGTGCCCATGCATACCGGTTTCCTCCTATACACTGATGTTGTCCAACGGAAAGACAAAGGCCAATACAGCTGGTACTAACGAAGTCGTAACTAATTACTACCGCTGAATAATTGTAGAGCAACAGGAATCGAACTCACAACCTCACCATTGCAAGTCCAACTCTCTAACTACTAAGCCATGCACCTTCAATAATTGCCTCCTGTGTTTTGTTTGTTTATTAACTATATATATATATTTTTTTTTTTTTTTTTTAATATATATATAGTTATGTAATAAACAACATAAGGCAATTATTCCATTTACCAGTGGTTTCTTAAAAGCAAAAAATGTTGCTTTCAATCATCAGAATGAAAAAATCCTGGTCTGTTTATTGAATTTGGATTTTAAAAACCTAATATATATATATATATATATATATATATATATATATACTCACATAAGTGAGTGAGTGAGTGAGTGAGTGAGTGAGTGAGTGTGTACGTGCATACGTGTATTAGAGTGGGAAAGCAAAGACATGTCCCTCACACAAAATTGTGGGATTTCAATAAGACGTGGTTGCCTCCCTTTATATCACCCCCACCCGGCAAGTCTTTCGGTCTTTTCCGGAGTGAGATAAAATCTATATCAAACTACTGGTACTCCAGACTGGCCGTAGTCGAATGACTGATAACAATAAAGAAGAATATACAATATTTACGTGCGACTTGATGTATGTATGTGTGTTTGCCTGGGTGCGTGTGTGTGTATGTGTCAGTGTGGTGTATGTGTCAGTGTGTGTGTATGTCTTTGTATGTATGTGTGTATTTACATATATATGTATGTATGTGTAATATGTATGTGTGTATGTATGCATGTGTGTGTATGTATGTATGTGTTTATGTATGTATGTATGTGTCTGTATTTATGTATATGTGTGCGCATGTATGTATGAGTGTATGTATGTCTGTATATATGCATGTATGTATGCATATATGTATATATATGTATGTGTGTATGTATGTGTGTGTGTGTATTGTGTATATAGTATTGAATGTTTATAACTGGCCAGCAATTACCCAGTATAATTACTGGTACTTTATTTTATCGACCCCGTAAGGATGAAAGGCAAAGTCAACCTCGGCGGGATTTGAACTCAGATCGTAAAGGGACGTAACTATGCTGGAAAGCATATAATGAAAGTAAAGCTTCGTATGAAGCTTGTACACCTTTGTTAAGGGACATAACTCTAACATAGTTGTAGGTACTTTTAAGGGAGATAACTCATATAGGTTGGTAACTCGGTCGGAGTTATTCATGCTCATCTATAAGGTAAAGGCGGATAATTGACAGAGTGGTTAGAACGTCAGATAGAACGCTTTGTGGTCCTCGTTGCGGTTCTCTGCTCTCTGCGTTCAAATCCCACCGAGGTCAATTTTACCTTTCATCCATTCGAGGTCGAAAAGAAAGTACCAGTCAAATACTGGGGTCTATTCTTTACTTTATATCTCTTTCTAACTTCCATTCTCCCTATCTCTCTCTCTCTCTCTTTCGCTCCTTTTCTCCCTCTCTCTCTCTATCTATCTATCTGTCTGTCTGTCTGTATTATTCTCTGGAAGTAATCTGCTGTGTTCACAAGTGGAGAAGAGATAGGCTCCGCCATGTTTCTAACAACAACAGCAACAACAGCAGCAACAACAACAACAACAACAGCAGCAGCAACAACAGCAGCAACACCACCAACACCACCAACACCAACACCAGCCGCAACACCATCACCACCATCACCACCACCATCAACACCACCATCACCACCAACACCACCACCACCACCACCAACAACAACACCATCACCACCGACACCAACAACAACTTCAGCAACATCAGCAGCAATGTTATCACACATAACTACAATAGGAACCGCCCGGCTGATATCAAGTTACCGATCGTGATGGTGGGGGTGGGTTGGTGCAGTGGGGGAGTGATGGTGGGGTGGAGAAGTGATGGGGGGGTAAAAGGGTAAATATACATACATGCGTGTGTGTATATAGTCATCCAAGATATATGGAGTTTGATTCCTTGCAGATATACATATACATATTTTAATACGCACATATACATATACGCATGTGTGTGTGTGTGTGTGTGTGTGTGTGTGTGTGTGTGTGTGTGTGTGTGTGTGTGTGTGTGTGTGTGTGTGTGTGTGTGTGTGTGTGTGTGTGTGTGTGTATATATATATACATATATATACATACATTGACTGCCAATACTGGAATTGAACCATCAAGACAGTTGAGATATGTCATACATCAATTCATGTATTTTATCTGACGAGGACGTACTGAAAAACAGCACAAATATATATAATAAAACATATATTTTGATTATGTGAATGTCTTCATTTATTAATATTAAGAATAATATTAATAACTCCAGAAAACTTCACTGTAGAGTGCTTTTAATCTATTGTAAAACTATATTCATTGAATACTCACTGAACCATATTAATCTCTGGTTATATATATATATAACCAAAGATTAATATTGTTCATGTATATATAAACTAATAAGACTTTTTGTACCTGTTTTTTCGTCTCCTTGAACTATATACATATCTACACACACACACACAGATAGATATATATACATAATATAAAGAGCCGTTCCATATATATTTATATATACACATATATATATTATATATATGTGTATATATAAACATATATATTTATATATACACATATATATATTATATATATGTGTATATATAAATATATATGGAACGGCTTTAAAATAAAGTACCAGTAACGTATTGGGGTCGATTTGATCGACTTTCCCCTCCCCCATAATTGCTGACCTTGTGCCTATACTAGAAAAGTGCTTCACTCGCAATTCGGTTCAATTACCATTGGCGATTACATAATACTCATCTAAAGATCCGGTGATCTCGGTGTTAAATCCTATCTTTACATAGGTTTTATTTAATCGCCAATGATTTTGAGCCGAGTTACCAGTGAAACATGTAATG